>LUCM01010915.1:254747-296670 GCA_008360955.1 Fasciolopsis buskii | reverse complement strand
GTACATAAGGCGATCGGCAGTAGACGAAATTCGGTCGTGTGCTTCTGAGGTTATTTCGTTCTTTCAATCACATGCGACACTACTTACGATTATAATGAGTTGTTTGTAATTCTCTTGAAAATACTCCATTCGTCATACGGAAATTTTGCCACATACAAAAAGTTAGACGTTTCTAGCTTTTCAAGGGGAGTGGTCGCCGGCAGACTGACTACAATGTCCCTAGTTGACCCGTTACGGAGGAATTCGACCCCGAATGATTGCTGTTCGAACCCCTCGAGCTTGACAGCTTTACTCGCATTGGTCTGTGGCATCGTAAGTCACAAAAATATATCCAAATTAGAAAGACTCCTCGTGCCAACTGTACCAGCAAACTGATTTATTTCTGCAGCGATTCAAGAAAACTGGATAATCTTTGTTATTCTTGCCTCTTAAACTGCTCAACGGCACCCGATTGTAAATTGCAACGTTTACGTGGCTGAAGATTTTCTACGCCTCCGTCGACAAAACGTAAAGAAAACCTAGATATGGTACCCGAAATTCCAAGCATTTTCCCTTACAGTTCTTTACTTGGTCAGTAAAGAGTGTCGACACAGTTTGGGCCCGCCCAGAATCGAAGTCATTCCGATTAGTAATGCAACTGAACAGAAAATCAAAAGGGCATGCCAACCAACGTTGAACTGCACACGAATGGCCCTATTCAGATAACTCATGTCAATGCACACAGACAGTCTACAGGTAACTAGTGTCGCCAAAACAAACTGCGGCCACCTGGTTGATTACGCTGATCCTGAGATAAAATAAAAAGATTGCACAAAGGTTTTACTATAAACAAAGATGTTGATTTACCAGGGTATCACGACCCTCGTGCAATGGTGTATTCGGTAAATCGCCATGCCATACCGCAGGATCAAACATAGTGGGCAAAGATGAACAGATCTGACCGGAAGAAAGGTAGGTTCATTATTTCCAATTCACAGTGAAAACAACCTTTGCACTATTTGGCAATGCATCACATTTCGTGGGAGTTCCGTCGTATCAGAACACGTGGATGGCATGAATGGGTCGGTCTGGGTTTAGTCGCGCGTACGGTATCTTATAACACTTCGATGCAGGATGTTCAAAGGTACACCAAATTTCCAAGCTGTCAGAAGTTCTGCGTCCGAGCTTATAAAGCACAAGCGGAAATATTTCGGATCCAATCAGAAGAATGAGGAGCCACATAATTTGTCATCTGTGGTTTTTTTAAACATGAAAACCACTGGGATCGGAAATGGTTAGAATAAGCCGTCAGTCGTAAACCTACCCTGGAAGAGATGTTCAGGTTAACTGAAATGTTAGATTGTTACAAACATTTCGGTCAACGCTGATTGTAATGTTTTATCCTCGTACAGTGTTTTATTCAACGTTTGTCTCATTGCTTTGGACTGCGGTATAAATTTCGATTCATGAGACGATCAGATCATCAAAATGCGTGACTAACGAGGCTTTTGATGACGGCGATAACCTGTCAATCAGCAAAGGTTGAGATCACTGGAGGCGAATCACCAAATACAAGCAACATTGCAATTTTATGAAACTGGCCAAAAGCATGAATTGAGTTTGTTCCTTAATTATGAATGATATATTGTTAATAACAGCGTTTTTCTTAGATGTAATGTGCCAACGTTTTGACTACCGTGGGTAGTCTTTCTCAAGGCAAGTTTTACAATCAAATGGCTGAGGGAACATTTGAGAAAGAATATCCACGGCAGTCGGAACGTTGGTGCACTACATCTCCCAACAACGACCCGTTATTAACATTATATCATTCACAATTAAAACTAACACACGTAGCATTTATTTTTCAATACACTCCTTACGTCATTTGGTCCTGATAACACCACAAGTGGTTCGAAAATTGGACAAGAATTCCATTCGCACATGAACATGCAACACGAATTTGGGCAGTCTGTAATCAATACACACAGGTTTGCACAATCCTTGTGCGCATAAGTGGTGAGATGTGATCCGGCCGACGATAGCCAGACGGATAAGGTCGTGGCTTTTGGACGTGAAGGTCGCAGGTTCGAATCCTCCCACCGCTGGTCAACTTGGCAGCCCTCTGTTCGCCGCGGCCCTTTTCTTGAGAAGTGATGTACATTGTTATTTCATTAATAAAGGAAGTAAAAGATAGAAGATAAAAGGTAAAATAAATCCCTACAAAACTAAGACAGAATCAGAATTAAGAGCAGCCACATTGACCGTACGCTAAACGGGACTCAATAAGGAGTGTCCAGTAGTTCGAAGCACTATTGTATCCACTCATTGAAACGGTCTTTATAAGCATAAGATTATGGTTTACACAATGAATTAATATTATTCACGCAATGCATATACTCTAATTTCCAGAGTTTTGAGCAAACTGGTTATCATGACCCTGAATCTTTGAGGCACCCTGGAAGTACACAAGATCTCCATGGGTCCGATGGGTGCTCATTTCCAGAGGGCTGCATAAAAATGGTCGTTAGTTTCTGAAATAAAAGGTCGTTTTAAAATTGTGATATCCCATAAATCTGATCCTTCAAGTGTCTGCCGTAATTGTCAGCATATGGTTATCACACCTGACGTAGATGAAG
This sequence comes from Fasciolopsis buskii, assembly GCA_008360955.1. Taxonomy (NCBI): domain Eukaryota; kingdom Metazoa; phylum Platyhelminthes; class Trematoda; order Plagiorchiida; family Fasciolidae; genus Fasciolopsis; species Fasciolopsis buskii. The sequence goes on along the minus strand of LUCM01010915.1, from coordinate 294,055 downwards.
TCTGCTTTCAGGTCTAGTTTTTTGTGGTTATTCATACGTATGATTTGACTCGTCACCCGTCCGTTCATGCCAAACCGTCCTTGGTAACACCAGAAACGATCAAGTATATGTGGCCTGTGAATTTAGAGAGGAGCTCTGTTAAAACGGTACCGGAAGAATTGGGTGAATCGACGCTTTGTGGCTGCACACACCGTGGAAATGGTTTTTGTGAATCCTTATCGGAGCTTTCAACTCCAAAGTCCGGCCCAAAAAGCAATTTCGCATTAAATCAGGTCGGGAGCTCCGGGTAGGCCCAAACTTATCACTACGCGCATTGTCCGAAACAATGGCTAGCGTGATCATGATTGGCCTGAGGAATGACCGATGCAATAGATGGAGCTGATTTGATAAACAAAACCGGTGCATGTTGGTGCATGGATAACTGGGATACAAACGGGAACTGAATTGTAGCTTCAATACACCAATTTGTAACAATACGTACAAACAAAGTTAATGCGGCTCATCCAATCTGTCCACACGAGCAAATTCCAGGCAGTCGAGTTCGGAACGGATAGGATAAAAATCCTAACGAGGAATAGTTCTATGTAGCTGTCTACAAGGCAGCCAATGACCATTTGATATTCGGCCAAGGCTCATAAACTAAATGCCTTTCCTATTTCTGTGTTTAGAAGTAGATAGTTCTTCAATTATTCGGGGCCGTTTACAGTGCGCCAGTGACCCTTAGAGGTGCAGATCTGTAACTGATACGTGCAGCACGATCATGTGGTTAAGTTTAATAAATCCTTGAGTTCAATGTCCAGGGCTTTTGACGTGCAATCATTGGCATCCCAGTTCGGGCCTGGTAGTTATGCTCACTACTGTTAACAAGGATAAAACAACTGTACAATGTTTTCATGGTTTCTTACTGTTCAACTGACCGCTGATACCACATGGTGAATAATCTCATGGAAACAAAATTAGCTAATCGTATTGACAAGCCATGATACCTCGGGTTGTTAAAGAAGGAAACCCAATTGTGGAGACGGGTTTTTCGACCTAATTTAGTTGGTGATTAGCCACAGTATGGCTTTACATATTTGGCAATCAATAAGCAGGTCTGCTTGGTCTGCGTCTCAGTGTGTGATCGGAACCCACGCGTGGATGCAACGCATGCCACGATCTCATTTATGTCCGACCAGCTGAAACACGAGGCCGTGTCACACGTTTTTCGGACATAACACCCTACGAATTTTGTAGGCTACCTACTCATCCTCCGGAAACAAACAACAGCCATGACAACCAGCATTTCGTTGTCTGACGGTCTCATGCTCTTTTTTTTTAACTAAGCCTACATAAGCCAGAAGGAACTTATTGGCCAAATTAGCTTTGTCACTGTTTGTTTTGTTATTTATCGTATGTGTTATGATTGCACGCCCTACTGGTGATACTCTTATTAGCCGACCCACGTACTCAATCCATAGTTGGGGAAACTAATGCTTGATCCGGCCGTCTCGGAGAGATTTTCATATACCAATTTCCAATTAAGCCAACTACAAAGGCCCGACGGTCATGAAAGCCGATCCTTTTGTTCAGTGGTGTAAATAAAATTTGAACACCGATGACGGAGGGGTGCAGTTTTCAAATGTGAGACAGTCATCTGTGTAACCTTCTGATCAGCATTATATTCTCCTAAGTCAGGCCTTAAATGCAACACTACCTAATATTCCTATCAAGGCTACTCGATCAGCAGATCTGTGATTTTCAAACATTTTTTGAGGATTTTATGCCGTGAGAAAAGTTAATTTTCTACCGGTCATATCGCTGGATGTAACGTATTTGAATGCCGGTGAGAACTCAGGACGATACAGTGATACCATAATTCTTCTTAAGGTTATACCAACAAAATTTGCTTCTAATGCAGAATCAATGGCTGTTAAAATATCAAGAATAATCCGAATCCATTGTATTTAACCAAATATGCCTCGCAATAAGGACATACACTATTTTTATCATGCAACTAGTCGCGGAACATTCGGTTGATATTTGACCAAGTGGAATTTCATTGATGCAAAGATTTCCTTGGAAAAAATGATAGTGGTGCCTAGCTCCGAAAATTCAGCGATATACACATGGATTTGAATGCATCGAAGAACGTCCAAATTGAGTTGATTGATAATTTCTTCGCCGTCCAAGAAATTTGACAGAAAAAGCAGACACCTGGAAGACAAATGTAAAGTTGATCCTCTGCTGATAGTGAACAAGTGCTTACTTATACCTCTACATTCATGGAATTCTTTAAAAAATCGATTTCTGTCATTGCAAACATACTTTTGAAACTTATTCCCACTTACTAAACGCTCAGTTCTTGGAATACAATTCAACCTTCTAAGGAATACCATCATTAAACTCCGTGCTGAGAACAACACGAATGGACTGACCACAAATCTTAAACTCCCTTCTCAACCTTGTAACTCGGAACCAATTACGGTAGATCTATAACCAAACACACAAATATTGCTTGAGGAAAATACGTTTGTGTCGGGTTAGTACTCCATCCAAAAAAGAGGAAAAGTAATTATCTGTTCATAAAATTGCAGCTAAGTTTGTTTGCAATGGTTGCATTCAGGAGTTAATTTTTCTTAGGATGCTATCTTGAAATAACGTGAACCATAGTCGGAATATTGTCTCGGTTCATGAATCAAACATAACAAGTACGGCGACAATGATCCCCGGTTGACAGATGTCTCGGATGACATGTTATGCATGCGAACGAAGCAAGTTTGACTTGCTCTATTCCAGATCACTTACAATGCGAATAAAAAACATGTTAGCTTAGCATGTTCACGCGCGATTGACAGATCATCGGCCTCACCCCGTCCAGGTGAAGTCCAAAAACCAACTGTTTTCAGCCATTGCTTTCCTCTCCGCCCACGAACTGCCGACAAATTACCTTTGACGGGAAACGCCTAAATTAATTTTCTTGAACATCATTTGTCATCACAAACGATAGTGGCGGATGGATGTCAAACGTCCGGGCGTACGAAAAACTGAACATGATTGACAGACTGAATTTGTGCCCTAAATCGGTCATTCATACAGTGCTAGTTTGCCGACCAACGGGATGATAGAAGTCCACGAATAATCTTACTTGGTAATGAATACTAAAACTAAAAGCAGTACGCTAGAACAAAGTGCCGCCTAAATCAGAGAGACTCTTTCCGTCAATGATAGGCAGTTTTCAAACTACTGTGATAATAAGTTATATTTAATTTTGAATGATATAATATTAATAACAGCGTTGTTGGCAGATGTAATTGGCCAATGTTTTGACTACCGTGGGTAGTCTTTCTCAAGGCAAGTTTTACAATCCTGAGAGACCCACTGTAGTCAAAACGTTGGCACATTACATCTACCAACAAAGCTGTATTATTAAAATCATTCGCAAATAAAACCAATACATGGCGCATTGATTTTTCAATACAATTCCTGATATTTACAAATTATTTTTGACTTAATAAAACTGAATGCAGTTAAATTTTCATTGCCATCTGATGATTGAACAACTTTTCTATACACGTGGAAACATGCTTGGGCTGTTCACAGTTCGAAGTGGAAAGATTAATTCGACAGACTACAACCAAGATTGCGAATCCCTTCGTACAGCTTACGGCACAAACACACCTTGAAAACCTCAGAGTTTCCATGTTTTCGTGCAGATATTCACACATAATCGACGAGAACTGTTTCCGGAANCCGACAAATTACCTTTGACGGGAAACGCCTAAATTAATTTTCTTGAACATCATTTGTCATCACAAACGATAGTGGCGGATGGATGTCAAACGTCCGGGCGTACGAAAAACTGAACATGATTGACAGACTGAATTTGTGCCCTAAATCGGTCATTCATGCAGTGCTAGTTTGCCGACCAATGGGATGATAAAAGTCCACGAAAAATCCTACTTGGTAATGAATACTAAAACTAAAAGCAGTACGCTAGAACAAAGTGCCGCCTAAATCAGAGAGACTCTTTCCGTCAATGAAAATTGATAGGCAGTTTTCAAACTACTGTGATAATAAGTTATATTTAATTTTGAATGATATAATATTAATAACAGCGTTGTTGGTAGATGTAATTGGCCGACGTTTTGACTACCGTGGGTAGTCTTTCTCAAGGCAAGTTTTACAATCCTGAGAGACCCACTGTAGTCAAAACGTTGGCACATTACGTCTACCAACAACGCTGTATTATTAAGATCATTCGCAAATAAAACCAATACATGGCGCATCAATTTTTCAATACAATCCCTGATATTTACAAATTATTTTTGACTTAATAAAACTGAATGCAGTTAAATTTTCATTGCCATCTGATGATTGAAGAACTTTTCTATACACGTGGAAACATGCTTGGGCTGTTCACAGTTCGAAGTGGAAAGATTAATTCGACAGACTACAACCAAGATTGCGAATCCCTTCGTACAGCTTACGGCACAAACACACCTTGAAAACCTCAGAGTTTCCATGTTTTCGTGCAGATATTCACACATAATCGACGAGAACTGTTTCCGGAAGAGGTGTCAGAAGCCATTCTGTTAGTCATGCATTGCATGCGTGTGAATGAAAAAGACGAGAATAAAGGATTAGACTAGACAGTCACTTTTTTGTGTCCCGGTTTTAACTGATTGAAACCACTGAATTTTTCCACCTAATATGAATCTGTCAGTGATTACTGCCGACATGATTAACTCCGCGCTTTTGATTTTGGGTCCACTTAAGAGGCCTGGCCACTGTACAAACACAAACACTCATCGAGAACAGAAAGTCTAGCCGGATGGACGTAAATTGGTTCCAGTTAATAGCAAACTTCAAGACAGTTTTTCAGACGAGATATCATATGGAAGCCCCGGAGTTGCTGGACTAACATGAGTGTTAGCAACCGCATTTCCGGGAAGATTCCAAATTCTACCTGTGACCATTGTCTTCGAACAATCCAGTCATGGCTTGACAGGTTGAACACGGGGTCATTCGTCTTTGAATGAATTATTGAAAATGTTCTCATTATTACATTTTCTTGACTAAAAGGCTTCATTATCATTCACGATAAGCCAAATTGTACATTCTCACGACTCGTAATAATCAAAGTCAAAAAAATTTCGTAAATTAATATCCAGATGGTTACTATCACCAGAGATAATGAAGATGAAATTTTGGGGTGCCGAAAGTCCGCACTTGAACACGCGACGTGTTTACATGTGATGTTGTGTTTGATCGATGTTCGAACGAATTCGTAATTTAGATTTGACTGATGAACAACGGATTGGACTGTTACTGGAATTGAATCACACGTCCGACGAATTCCAGTAAAAATTGCTTGGGACCGCTCGGAAAAGCCACCTTTAAGATTTCATTGATGTTATAGGTGGACAACATGTTGAATTTTGCCATCTAGGAGTTCGGTCGACAAGTCGAAGAATTCAGGAGATAGCCGGTCTTTCTCGCAGAAGAATTATTCCTAAAGTTTACAATTTAGGCTACCCGGAAGAAGCTCACAAAGTTTTTTTCATCTTCTTTATTCACGATTCATACTGAGTGAAAGGAATTTTGGTTCGGCGAGTTCACGATGCTTTTCTCTGTCTCCGCCGGTGATTCTCGTCTTTGACCGGATAATTTAAGGAAACTCTAATTTAAGCGAAATTTTGGAGATTTCATCTCGTTATTGAACATGATTGTTGAGAAACGTGACCGGTTTAAGTAATATATCCAATCGTACAAATGTACACAGTGGTGTAAATGCCCGTGTGCTTCGACAACACTCCCAAACGGGAAGTCGCGCTCGTATACTTTTATACACATGTCATCAAACAAAAATCAATCGATTGACTGACATTGCCTTATTATCAAAAGCTGAACGATTACCGGTAGTAATCAGGTTAACAACGAAAACAGTCATGTGACGCGTCTGTTAGAGGAGAAAGAACACTAAATTGCCTAGACTCACCATAACGACAATAATCAAACAATGAAACCCAGAGCAACAGGGACACAAAATAATCGTGTGTCGGTTTTCTCTTCACCCAAACAAGACCTGCTTTTGTCATTTCGATTTACCATATTCATCACGTTTCATTGATGATAATAAGCATTTTGCAATATCCAAGGCTTGACTATAAATGTACTGGGCATAAATTTGACCGGTCAACATTTCTAAATAGGTCATATGGAATACCAATTTCCTTTTCTTCCGGTTATTAGAAATATTGGGTGCTTCACGTTCTTCTTTTCCGGGTCGCTGAATATTTGATCACGCTCATGACGCGTGTAGCTTTTCCAATTCATGTGCGTGATTTGCACGCGTCTTCTTCAACGCGAGTGAGTCGTTCCACGCAAGTTTCAATTCAAGTCTAATTTGACATTTACCTCTACTTCAGTGATAGAAAATAATTCGTTTTTGATTCACGAACAAGGCGGAATTTTCCCATCAGAAATGTGTGATATATTTTGGAGAAATTCGTTTAATTCTACATCCACGATGTTTTACCCGTCCGATTTGATTTTTCGTTTTCATTCTTTGCATTCTTATCTACCATATTAAAAATACTGAAGAAACATTTTATGGAAAAGTTTGGACAAAACAAATTAAAAACCCAATGCTACTCGTTTTTGCAACTATTAAATCTGTGTAAATTTCACTTGTCACATGCCAGCATAAGAGCCGTTCGCCTTAGATTGTTCGGCCAGCTGCAAGTTTGGGATTAGTCCACAGGCACGGTGCGTGATACATTCCAGTAGAGCTTCGCGACAGCGTGCCTACAAAACCAGCCAATGAGAACCGTCGCGAAAGGCGGCCTAATTTTCAAACGTTCCTCGAACATGATTGGACGGAATACACTCTGACAGTCAGGATATCTCCAGGATTGTACATAAACGTATGAGCTGTAAATAGAATTCAAACGTGTTTTCCGTCTACTGTGGACTTTTTCTCTTCTTTGTTTGCATACTTAGAGTCGGATCCAATCCAAACTCCATTGGTACTTCGTATCCTTTGGTTATTAGAACTGGCCGAATTCCGTATATTGATTGCAAGTTCGAATGTCACAGACTTGCACTACCATTTTGTTCTCATGTAATCGGAAGACCAGGTTTCCGCATGGATTGCTGGGAAAACAGCAGCACTAGGGTAGTCTTAATTCCCGAATGCTTTAGACATTATGCAAGCGATTACGCGTTAACAAAAGTGCATTTCTAATCACAAATTGTACAACATGATCACATGATCTTAAAAAATGTCATCGGTTCAGTAAAACAAAACCGGTTGCTACGCAAGGTCAGTTTAACTCTGCGAAAAACAGCAACATTGATCAATAACTCAAAAGGATTCAAATCAGAAGAGATACTTGAGCCGATCTGCTGGCCGCCGGCTAGTCTGAAATAACTGCTGCATATGGGATCGAGCTTGATTGTCCAAATGTTGGAGAAAAAAGACTAGATGTGGACTAGAATGTAGGATAGTACAGCGGTCCACAACGCAGTCAGCCATCAAATACTTTTGATCGAAATTCTTTCGTCATTTTCAGACTGTCGCTGCTACCTATCGCCTACCCCGCGGTTCACTTTTAACTACCCATGTTTCACTTGCTCACTCCTCGGAAATTCCAATCGGCCTCATCAGTGGTAGCATCTTCGAAGATAATTTAATCTCGTCTGTTTCGCCCTCTCCTTCAACTAGCTTCTAATTGTCGCTGAACCTGTTTTCACCGGGTGATGGTATTCTTTTGAAAACAACTCATGATTAATAAGTGGACATTGACGCATACAAAACAACAAATGTGATTAGGTTGTACACTGCGGAACATAGTCATCGACGTGTGTAGTATTCAAGAGATCCATTATCGAAGCGTCCAAGGTAATGACCTAGTGACACCATCCAGTCCCTCGGTAAAATTTCAGCTGCACCTGTGTGCCTACAATTGAAATCATGGCTTCCGATTTTCCTAATGGTCGTCGATGGGACTGACACAGTTTTCTTGCCGTCTCAAAGTACCCGCCTGAATATTTCATTCCAAATCACATCACAGGAACTTTCTATCAAAAGCTCCGTGACCTATTATGCACAGGAAATTGGATGGTTTCGAGGTTTCAATGTGAGATATGAATGTCATAGGATAACGGTTATCCTAAACGATACATAGGGGGCCAATCAGTTCTTATTTAAAATAATTCGGAAAACTGAAAGCAGTATTTGGCCCTTTGTACAGACCGTCGACTGTTTCTTGGCATTACGAGTTTAAGACTATCCACCATCCTCGAGTCGGCGATAGATCCAAATAGACAACATTGATGGGTTTGCTAACAAAATTCCCGATCTCACTGAATCACTTCCCTCGAATCCAGCCATCGGTTAGTCTTCACCAGGCCGTTCGTATCCTTCGATAAGGGTCTGAAACGCACGAAGAAGCGTCGGTTAGATCGCAATAAACCGCATGATCCGACTTATCTCTCACACTCGTTTGTCAGTCTAGCTGAAAGGCCAGACTATTCCCCGTCGCAAGAAGTCCAGTGTACCTTGCTCTGTTAGTATGACTTCCTTGATTCGTCCGTGTCACTGAACCTTAAGTCTCCTTCGAGTCTCTGTGCATTCTTCATGTAACCCGAATTACTTCGACCAGTATCGAGCATATTCATGCAAGAGACGTGAACTTAAAAGGATGCTTGTGTAAGGATCTCGGTATCTGATGGCCTTGTCGTGCATTAGAGGTGGAACTGACTGTGACCATGGGAGTTTTCTTTTCACCTATTCACTTTCTGCTGGATTTTTACGCTGAGTCTTTGAGATGCAATTAAGCTAGAATTCATGGTCAGTTCCTTCCGTAGCTATCCCAGCACCCATCCCATGGTGTTTCTAATAGATCCAATAACTACGGTTGATATCTACAAGGCAATCCAAGCCTTTAGATGCCAAAATTTCTAGACCCTGACAGCCTTTGCATAGTTACGTAAAGATTGAGGAATGTAACTTTCCAGAACGTACTGGCTTAGTAATGAGGTTTTTCCACCTAATTTCCTCCTTTCGGGAGTGTCTATAGTTGTCTCCGTATTCAGGAAGACATCGCGCAGTGATTGCTTCAACCACAATGGTATTACCCTTACTCCGATAACACAAAAAGCAGAGCAAGTCCTGGATAAATCAATCAAATTATCACCCTCCGACTGTTGATGGAACACCTCTTGCACTTTCCAAAGACAAACAATCCAATTGTATTATAATTAAAATGACTAATGTCAACTAGGATAAACAAGAAATCGTGAGTGGAAAAATGGAAAGGTGCGCACGCGTAATCCCGATCGAGATCTGAATCGATAAGATGTAACGTCGTTTGCTTGCTTTTACCTTCTTGGCTAAACGAGAAGTGGGTCAGGGGAGCTTTGGAGCGCACCCAGTTGAGAAGTTCTGATACTTGAGCAATTTTCGTCTTCTTCTTGTAACTTAGTGTATCGGGCAAAATGTCACAGTGAAATTCACCAATTGATTGAACTCAACAAATTTCGAACAACCAACCATGGAAATTTCATTAAGTGCACCAGCATTCATTCATTCCGGATCATGGTCATGGATCCGTTCGGATAGGGTCCTAGTTGTGCGGTTTACATAGGCAGTTCCTTAGAAACAGGTGAGTGAATATACACAAGAAGGAATCGCACATGGAAATTGCATCATTTACTTACAATCGGTCAGGATGAGAAATGAAGTGGGACTTCGCATTACTAGGTATTATCAGTTACATCTGATAGACGACAGTGTATACTGCTTGTTGTGATATCTCTTAGAAACGACCGTTTAATAAAAACGAATTTCATACAAACACCTATCAAATGAATCCTCTGTTCATGAATCTTCATCGTTTTGTCGATGAAGCATTCGAGGTAACTGTTTATAAAAATTGTAATTTTCCTTCTAAACTGTTATTCTGAAAAATCTTTTGAAATCTAATGATGCGCACTGTCACTTTCTTAATAAAAAAAGATAAAAGATAAAAGACTAACCATGGAGCGGAGTAGGTATTGCTTCATCTTAAATGAACCGAACCGGTGGAAGCAAGTGAATCGACCGCTCCAATATGGCCTTTCTGTAGTTGGACAACTGAACGGAGTCAACGATGCAACAATTAAGTAATGCAGACAGGAGACCGTTTTGCCGTCTGTCTCCTTTCCCAATGTAAACCGAACAGTTCGTTAAGCCTTGTTAAACTTAATTACTATCGATTTTTTTGTCGGCGATTTCGACACAGGAGGAAATAAAACACCTAGTCCTTCATTTCGTCTGACAGACAATCTTCTAGTTGAATGTTTCCAAGTTTAGTCACAAAAACGTCCGCAAATAACGGCCGAAAAAGTTATTCCATTGCTATCATATTTTTTGACAATAAATTTCCCAATTGGATTTGAAAAAGACAGTGTAGTTGATCCCAAAGTGAAGTTCCTTCAGTTCTTTTGTCGTGTTTTTGTTGAAAGTAGACATATAGATAGTCAATCGCTTAATCATCTCGCATGCAAGTAACCGATGAGGCTACATTAAACGAGAAGAACTCAGTGGCTTTCAGATTTGAATTCTTGGCAGTTGGAAACGTTCACGTAGCCTATTTTACGGGATAGCTGGTCTCAGTAGTCCCAACATTTCACTTATCCCTTTTGCTACCCCATGGTATGACGAGATGCACATGTCCAAAATACGTCTCATGGGTACCCGTTCTTTGCGGACTTTGAACAATCCGTACAGTCTGGGAATTATTGTAGCAACTGACCATACTCTTTCCAAATATCGGAGCGCCCACGATGCATTGCAGCACATTCAGCAATCGTAACCACTAGGACATGGACTTCTCTACTTAAATGGGTTTATCGTTTTGGAGGCTTTGTAAATTTGACTGATCCATTCAATATTGCCTCCATCCGTGTCACGGAATCTGATTTATCAAAACTAGCAATTATAGGTCGCCTTCATAGGGTTCTAGTATCATTACTTCTTTGTTGGCCTCTGTTTCTTTCGAGTATCTCATACTTGAGCGGTACGAGTCTCTCGATAAAGAGCTAGGTTAGAGTTTCTAGCCAGCTCTTGCCAACCTTCGTCTTCTTCAGCGAAGTAAGGCAATGCCGTCCCAGAACACTATTTCTTTCTAATTTTGAAACATCAATTATGACATCGATTTAATCATCTGATCTGGTGTACGGTGGAATCGAACTCTTCGCAAGGGGGCAGATTTTTGTGGCTTCGAGTATGCCGATGATTTTGCCTTCCGAAAATGTACAGAGAATTCACCAAGCGTTGGATCACCTGGCGTCTGAGGTATCCAGAAGCCATACCTGCTAAGCGTCTCCAAAGTGCTAGGCACCTCTTCAAAACTGGCATAACCCTGGACCTGCACTCATCATTTACCATGGTAGGTGAAGAGTGATGGTGACCTCAAGGGAGCCCGAAAGCCAGAACAGGTTTGCGAATACACGAAACCTGTGACACGGCCGACATAACCGAATTTTCTTTAAGTGGAAGATGCGCAATCTTCTAGTTCGTGGAGTTCTTTCTTGCAGTTGAAAGATCTGGCCTCGTTGCACTGAGTCCGCTCCGCGAGTTCCTGCATTCGAGCACCGAGTCTGTTGGAATCGTCGGGTGAATAGTGGCAAGGTGTGCCGTCGTATGCAGGATGTTAATAGTGACCATCAAACCCGGTTATTCAATCTCCACAGCTTGCAGCGGCTTTGACAAGCGCAGCTTGCGAGTGAACATCGACAACGATTGGCTGCTTTGTCTGCACTAACCGGGTAAGGCCGGATGCTGAACACGACCGACAAACTGTTGTTCTCAACAACTGAACCGATTCATCCTCTCTCTCCGCCTAATGTGTACGACAATTTTATTTTCTCATGTAGCGTACAAATTTTAGACATGAAAGACCTTCAATTTTGCGGAACGAATCTCTTTCAATTTTTTTTCCTTGTAATCTGCTCGTAATTTTACAATTTTATGTTCTTCCGTTTGTATTTTGCCTGAAATAACAAAGTAAATAAAACACGCAAAGTTTTCTTTGCAATACATTGCAGTTCTTTGTGCATCCGCGTTCCAGCAAACACTGTCTTCAAAAACCTAATTGGAATCATTAGAAGCTAGCATTTTATTTATTGGATCTCGTTGAGAAGTTTTCCGTCATGGAGACAGACAAAAACTTGACGAAATTCACCCAGAGTAGTTGTATTTGTATTTGGAGCAAACGAACTACAAAGTTTCCAATCCATATTTTGTGTGTGGTATATTTTCAGATGCCCATCCGGTCAACCTAACTCCATCAGCATCTCCGATAATAAGTACTTTATTAGGATGTTGAACCATAGTATGACTAAGAGTTACCCAGCTGTGACTAGCCTGGACAAACACAAGACCTAGATATATTCTCAAGTGAACAAATCGAATCAACTGCCCCACTTGGCAGCTCTTTGTTGGCTGCAGCCCCCTACTGAAAAATGATGATTTCATTAACAAAAGGAAGTAAATGATAAACGATAAAATATTTCTGCCACATTTCAGTTACGAGGTACCGAAGAACCTTTCCTGGTCTCGATTATATTCACGATATAAGTAGCCAAGAGTAACGATGTAAAGACAGCGTACTACTATGATACTTGCGATTGATGTTCGCGATACTGGTAATAAATCCATAAACTTTCTACCAGTTTGCGGCATCAGCTTGAGCTGATAAACGAGTTGGTTGATGAACACTATTCACTCGTTTGCTTTCATCATTTTGGACACAGGGTATTTATCCACACGAACCTCATTGCGGGAAGGCCTAGAGCTTATGGTCAGAATGTCTATTGTCATTTGAGAGAAAAAGCAGCGCACACAAATCTCATGGGATTCCCGACGGATTACAAACCACGGGCCACGGCAAATGAAACTAAAAACGAATTCAATTTCGGCCGAAATACGAAGACGAGTACTTCAAGTTAAAATAAAACTGAATGTTATTTTTTCAACTTCATGCGAACTCATTAAGCATTCTAAAAGAAATTTTGAACAATATTAGCAGAGAAAATCATCGTTCAGCAATAGAAATAAAAGCGAAACTGAAATTGATTGCCAATTCTAAACGAAAGTCATCACCTTGTTTATAAGTACGGGAATACTTAATTGGCTTAAAATACATTTATTTATCAAAGTATTTTCCAAAAGAATAATTAAAAATTTACAAAGTAATAGTAATTAACATCAAAAAGATTTGGTAACACTCGGCAAGCATTGGAATACGAAAGACCGCGATTGCGTGAACAATTTTGCCAATCATTGTGAACAGCATGCGAATTGCATCCGCTATTTTAGCACTGGTGTGCTAGTTGCCAGTAATGACAAATTGTTATTTCCCGTGTTTGGGTGAATTAATTTGGACTGCCATGGCTGTGCACATTTAGCTTAGACTCATAACAAATGTGAACGATGGCAGACTGTAAAAGATTCACTGTTGACAATCCGTGTCAGTTTCCCGAATAAGCAATTCAGGCGGGAATGTTTTTCCAAAGGTAAATCGCTTGACATCCGGTTCCCTAGTTCGGTTGCAAACTCAAGAGAACACGCAAAGAAAAAACGAAATTGAAGCACTCGGTGAATTTGAAACTTCTGTGGGGTGTGACATTTTGTTTATGCATCATTTTTAGGACACGATGACACCAATCCGAAACCGACCAACTGATACAGTTTCCATACAGCCTTAAGGTGCGTAGATATCTTCCCATCTTTGACACTGCGCTTGTAACAGCCAAGTCGTACGGGTGCTGGTTGGAATGAAATTGATTAACAAGTCACAACTGGACTCGCTAGATAATATAAACTTCACACGTTCTGGATAGCGCCTTGAAACCTCAAAACAACAATTAGCCCGATGACTGTGCACATTCTAAGGTACCATTCACGAGTTAGAAATGTGTACAGAATGACAATGACTCCGACAGTGAACTTTAAACTCTGCCAACCCGAGAAGTAGTCAGAACGAGACAGAGAGAGAACGAAACTTTGCGTAAAATGAACAAGTGATCAAAAGGAATAAACAAAATGTCCCTGTCCTGTGAGTGAAGCAATTACAAGAAATTTTGCAAGCTATATCAGGCCCAACAAATAATTTTGTCATCGTGCCAGCAAAATATCGATGTAAACGAATCCAACGTCTAAGGTCGACCAACGTGGACGCTAAAACTAAACTGGATTTTGACATTACAAACATCCCCGAGACTGCATCGAATATTCGTAATCTCAGCCAGAGGGAACGATGAAAAAATAGGAAAGCCAAATGCATCGAGCTGAAAGTAAAAGAGTACCATATTCATTGTCATTACAAGCAGGTTAGGAAGCAGTAGTTTGGAAACGGATGAATAAAGAAGAAATGTAAATAGACAAAAAATTTACACCTAGTTCCGATGTTACGGGGCTACATATCTGGGCGAACTGAAGAAGACGTCTGCTTTATTTCGTCCCGGAAACCTTCAATCGATTCTATCCCTCAGACATAATCGTTCTTTTCTACCAAGTCGAGAGAGAAAGTACAAGTTGAGCGTAAACACGCATTGGTTTACTAGTCACAATCAAATCTTTTGTAGTGGTTTTCAGCGAATGGCATTCACTGATCGTTCAGTTTATCGACATGCTCCCCGGGGGCAAAATAATCACAGCTGCAGGCATCTTCGACCAAAGAAATGAATATGACAAGACAATATCCATTACCATATAACACCCAGCATCCAATCGCAGCTGGAAGTAGCAATTACTGGACGATGTGGATCGTGACAGGGTCAATTGTTGGCTATCAGCATAAATGACACACATTTTCATAACAGTAATCAAACATCCCTGTGAAGTGTATATTCCCAATAGGTTTATCGACAATCCAAACGACTGCAGTTTATTCCACTGCAAACTTTGAACGCTTGCCACCCCATGTATATTAACCTACGAATCCAGTGATCCATCCTCAATGGTTCGAGTGAAAATACCGTATTTTCTTCAGCAATCCTTGCCTTCTTGGGCACGATACGAGCTATGGGATCAAATCTACTTGCTTGGAATAAACAGCGATGCGAACAAAAATAAATGTTTTGTATTCAGAGACGGAAACATTGCATCATTTCGTTCATCAACTCACCTATAATCCCCTTCCACTTTTCAAGTTTAAATTGAATTTCATTTGGCTTCTCCATTTGGCTTCGCCACAAAACACGGCCGTCCGGCAACTGGCATTCTTGAATGAACATGAAAACGTACATCGTGCGCAGTTTAGCAGAATTGAACGGCACGAGATAGAGCAAATTTTTCGGATCATGGCGGTACCTTTGATGCTCAATATTTCCGGTTTTCTGTGGGACTGAGTAGGGTCAAACAACCAAGCCACATCTCGGGCAGCACTTATCTGAAGTCAACTTTGGCAAGCTTGAAACTACCGACATCCTCCAGATGAGAACAAATGAAAGATGTGCCAATCGTTTGCTATGTATTAGATTTTGATGCTTTCCGATGTGACCCCAAATGTCACAACAGTGACCGCTTCTCGCTATCAAGCCAAATCTTCCGTGAATCTGCAAAAATATGGTGCCGTACACTTCGACATTTCAATCACCTTGTTATCGCAACGATCGCCTTGAAGCTGACATCGAATAAAGTGTCAAAACTGTGAAAAATTCCAGTTGGCTAATGAGTTGCGCTCATGGCAATCCGAGGCCTTTTGTGTCAGCCAATAGGGTAAGTCATAATTTTCTCGAGATTGTAACGCATACATTGTGTAATCGTCCACGTTACCACTCGTAAAGTGATGTCAACCAAATGGATTCGAGTTCACCGGTGCATGAAATTCAGTCAGTCGTCGGGTCCGAGGATATTCCAAATCAATGATCGTGGAATAATCATTGTGCTCACCGGTTGATGCGATATCCGTCCACGGGCCCTTTGGTCGTACAAACTCACAACAACGCATGCATTCAAACTACACTACAAAGCGAAAAAACAGAGGAGTAAAACACTTTAGAGAATAAGGGTGGAGTTAGGATGGGAATGACAAAACAATCCTGAGCCTGGAATCTAGTACACCGTCCGACTAACATGATCTCTTCTAGTCTGTTAAAATCGTCAATGTCGAGAACAAAATTCTCCTGGCTTTAACACGGAAAGCTTGACTCATTTAGCACAATTGTGTTTATTGGTCAAAAACACGTTTATGGGCAACCATATGAACATATACTGGCGTAAGATAACTTACTGTCTATCCAAGATGTTCAGATTGCAAACGATTCAGGCCATAAAACTAGGATTATGTAGTTAGTTCGGATTTTTTCATCTGAGGTATGTAAAATGCGTTTTACATCTCCGATAACCAGATCAAATGATAAACCACTTTCGCATTACCGATTTGTCAGTTCGGATTTCCTTATTTCACTTAGGTCTGTTGGTCGATATCAAATTTTTATACTCTTATGGGTGACCTGTGCAAATCTCTGCAAGAATTGAACGAATTGCCTCAAAATCGTTTGATTATTCTGTACAGCTATGACAAAAAGCAGCTGATTGCTTTTCATCACTCATTACTTAGAAGATTTTTTAGACTGGTGAAAATTTATTTCACTTCTCCTCCGTTGACCGTGCCCCTCGGTCTGCACTCTTTGAGAAATCTGCGGAAATTCACGGCCGCTATTTCTTGACCAAATGGCATGGCGCAACCCGACAATGAATCCGAATCGCTAAGGCAATGACGTTAATTCAAGTGAATACCGTGCGCCTGAAGTATGTGAACGATACACAGTTAACAATAAGGAACAGTATGGGCAATTACCAAATTTTGTGAAGATGTAGAGGAATGGCCCATTGGGTTACAAGTTTGTAATGTTACTGTCAATATAACGGTTGTTATTCTCAATCAGTCTGGTTGTTTTTTTCCATTTCCGCTACACCAATTTTCCCGTGACCTTGGGGAATGTGACTGAGCCCATCGGTACGCTGTCTCTCGCCCCCTCGAATTGGATGCTGGCCAAATAAAGTTGGGATAGAACCTCGATTCACAAATGCATGAAAACATGTAGGTCGCTACAACGACCCAGTCCCGTGTCTCTCGAAATCAGCTATGATTGGGCTATTCACAATCGTATTCTGGTTTAGTATGATAATTAAGTTTTTGTTATTCGGAATCCCGTTGAAGCTTATCTGAACAGGTAATGTTTGCTATCAATATTCCGTGATACATGGGATTGAAAACTATAATAGTGGAATTTTTATTGTCAGTGATATAATGTGAATAATGCAATGTTGTTGTTAGATGCGATTCACTCACGTTCCTCACGGCATGTCTTACAATCAAATGTTAGTGGAATGTTTGTTGCAAGCGCACTAAAGACCGTTTGAGTACTCTTTCAGAAGGTTAGTCTTGGCTAACGAGCAAAAAATACCAAAATGACATAATGTGATCTAATCATCAGCCACAAATGTTACTAATAATCCTAATAAGTTTCTTTGTTAGCAAATAGGTGACAAATGTGACTGGAAACCATTCCGCCGTAAACGGCATGATGTCATGTCATTTTTGACCAATAAGTGGTCTCCACTGGAAACTAATTTTGTGCAAATCAGACTTTTGGTCTTTTTGATTGAGTCCATTATTTGCTAATAGCCAGAGTACAGACAAGTGATGTAATTTGTTAAACACAGTTAAATCGTGAGATAACTATGACAAAATGGTGTTCGATGTAGCGCTGAATACGGGAATAGCAGTGACCATCGAATGTCTAATGAAAATAAGAACAATTGGAAGAGAAAATGCTTTCAAAGGAATTAAACGTTAAGGTGACGGTTTTCAACAAGAGATAACAAAAATATATGAAGAAGATATGAATTTATATGATCGGTGCCTTGAAGATCATCTGAATCAATTATTAGGTGACTGGATAGATGGGAGCTCAATTTAGCCACCGGCAGCAAGGTCTCGATCCATTTCCGAACAGCCTACTGCCACTAGTTCACGAAGACTGAGTGACGAAAGGCAAGTTTGATCGTTTCATCCCACAGATCGATCATGACAACATTCATATATATATATATATATATATCTATCGTGCGACTGAATCGAAAAGCTGACCAGTAGTTGCCAAAGGATATGCTTTAAAAGGAATCGGAGGGATGAAAATGTACACTCAGTGTCTTTGTAAATAGGCTCAGCAAAAATTAAGAAAAACCAGAATATTGGGCAGTTGTTCTTTTTGAAACCACATCCCACTGGTTGGAATATAACTGGGACCAAATAAACCAAAGTGAATGAGGGGGATTTCGAAATAAAACGCCATAATCACTCAAATAATTCGGGGAACAGAACAGGTTAAACTACTTCATACGGTGGACTGACATCACAAGGAAACACTAGGAACTTCATGAACATTGGTGATCACCGTGCCGTGACAAGACGAAACGTTGAAATGGCACATAATCGACACACAGTCAAAATCATTACTGGGCAGGGTGAAGATGATGGTGGACTTGCCGGACCAAATCTTACTGACATAATTTGCAACACGACCGTCTCACGACCGATTTGCTTTGAACACCATTCTACCGGAAGTATTAAAGGCTTTCAACGGGTTTCAACGGGTTCACTCGAAGTCTGTTTATTATGCTGTGACTCATCCCTGCTAATCGGGCGCATTGGTTTGGATTCCACCGGCGGTGGCTAAGCGGCGAAGGTCGAGTCTTTTGGATGTGAAGGTCGCGGGTTTGAATCTTTCCACCGCCGGTCAACTTCCCCACTTGGCATCCCTATGCTGGCCGCGGCTCCTTCCTGAAAAATGATGTACATTGTTGTTTCATTAATAAGGGAAGTAAATGATAAAAGATAAAAGATTCAGACGGCAGCGTAAGCGCGGTATTTTTCCGAATAGACACCGAATTTTAGTCTTGTCTAAACAGGGTAAAATCAGTTCGCTCACCAAAGTGCAACATGGGGCAGCCGCCGGTGGTCAGACGGATAAGGTCGTTGCTTTTGGACGCGAAGATCACCGATTCCGATCTGTCTATCGACTGTTAACTTCCTCACTCATCAGCTAGCTGTTGGGGACACCCATCTACTAAAAAACAGTGTACACTTTTATTGCATTAGAAAGGAATGTAAAAGATTGAAATCTGCGGACCGTCCACTATCACGAACGGGAGTTGTCAAGTGATTTTCTTAGTCACGGGTAAAATGATTCTGGCTTCTGCCATGTCTGAGTTGGGAACTATGACGTTTCCCAAATTATTTGCATAGGCTTGTAGCCTGAGCGTTCCTAAATAAGCCCATTGGACTTTGGTGTTTTCAAAACTAGAAGGGCGATAAGATGAGAGACGATAGACAGTGGCCCCATCAGGAAGGGTATAAACTCGAAAGGGAGACATGGACAGCAAATCTTTAATAAATAAACAGAGGACAGTTGGTGGAATTCCCAAGCTTCGGGAAATCCTAGAATTTATAGTTTATCGGTGTGATCAACTAGGACAGCGATGATTCGCTCATTGGAGAAAAAGGCGGACGAAGATCAAAAGTTTCTTCAAAAGGATCATGTGCTAATATCAATCGATGATCTCACGTAAATCGATCAAATCCACATGTGTTTCATTATGATCGTTAAGGTCGGCTGATTGGATACGAGACTAAAATTTCAGTTTAACCATGTAGATAGCTTTGGTGTTCACTCCATTTGTTAAGTGGTAACTATGGCGTATTAGTAATTTCACAAGGAAATTTCCGTTGCCTCCACGATTACAATCCAGTTTTGTTCCAATGAATACGATGTGAAAGGCAAAGAACAAATCCACACGTCTTCTGATTACTTAAGGTTAGTCGCCCGATAACGATCAACCTATACTGCAGTACGAACAGAAGAGGATGGGTGAGAATGTGGTTGATCGATGTTTGTGTTAGCCAGCGATTTCGTTATCATGAATAGCTTTTCGCGAAATCAATTTAACAATCAAGAAATAACTAGGACTTTCGACTGTTCGCAGCCCACTTCGGGCGCGGTCGAAATGCATTGCTGATGATTACTAACGGAGCTAAAACAACAGTAAATTGTCGCCATGGTTTCTCAGTGATAAGTTCAAAGACCGTATCGCATAGTCAATAATTTCGTGAATCCGATAACGGACAAAACTGCAATGTCAACGAGTACAAGTTCGCGTAGAGGTTTTACGTGTGTGCATGTATGTATGTATGTATGTGTGTGTGTGAAGGTATATATGAAAATATTTGTTTAAATGTTTGTTCATGTTTACTGAGCGTTGGTAGTGAACTCTCCCTTTTGTGAATCGGCAATCCATAGAACTGATGATTTCGTTTTGCAATCCCCTGATTTTCTAGTTCTGTCACTCCAAGTAAACACTTAATAACTATGAAATTACCACAAAGTTGGATTCAATATTCATTTGTGATTGTTGAATGGCCCTAGTGATTCGGATTCTACTGAACATAAATTTGACTTTTGGTTATGATGAAAAATAGGGGAAAACCATGGGATTACCAATATTTTTTGTCCGTACACGATAGGCATGGAAGTTAACCGGGCGGGAGTGTGGCATTGGTCTATAAAACTGATGGTCTGTGATAAACCAATTGGAAATCAGATGAGAACAGGAAATAAAGTTGATCTGAAATGTTTTCAGTAAGGTATTCGGTATTTGCAAAAAAGTATGTCGAGCATCTCTCGTACCAGCTTCATCGCTTTCCAATTCGTCAATCTGCGGAAGATACTACTATTACTATTAATTCTGTTAATAACGTCATCAATATTGTCATTAACGCCATCACTCCTACCCCTACTGTGGTTACAAGTTTTTATGATCGAAGTACAAATGAAAAAGTGAGCAGTTACCTTTCGTTATTCACGCAGCTTCCGACAAGACTAAAACAATCTGACCACTTCCAGCCTACTTGAATTGAACGAACAAAGAAACATCTTTTCCTCCTCTTAATTCCAGTTAGTTTTATTTCACGTTTCTCTGAATTTTCGGCGAATCTTTAACCGTTTCATCTTGTAATATTGCGATGTTGCCTCCATTTGTTCCTCTCAGCATCCGAAGAGTCATACCAAAAATGTGCTATGCGCAACTTACCACATCATGTTCGATCATCGTAAATAACGCGGACGCATTTTGCCAGATCACTACTATTGTTGCTACCGCTCCTGCTTAGCTGTGTCCGATTAATCCATGAATATTGCCGAATGTCACCTAGCGCGGCTGCGGACTGAGGCCACAGTCGTACAAGTGGCCACGGAGATCCACATTCAATGCTGGTGATCGTGGGCCTAGGATATTGCGCGGCAGTGCTGATTTACTTCTTCAGCTGACTTTCAAAGTGGCACTTCCATATCAAGGAAGGCTGCGTGGACACTGTGCTCAGAGAAGTTCCAGTTACGAAACTGTACAGAGCCCGACCGAATCCTTACAGTTGGCAATGTCCAAGAAAGGTGCACAGTCCTTCGTTATCGCTGCAATGTCCCCTTAACCCTTCAGGCTCTGAGGATTCACATGTTTTAATGTTTTGACGTCCTCGGATTGTAAAGGACATATGTTGTACGCGTAAGGGTGTAAAAGTCAGCCAGCAGCATGTCAGATGCGACTGTTCTTCTGAAAGCTGATTTTCTGTGCTTCTAAGCCATACGGCTTAGCCTCAGAAACATTATACCTGCGTCGTCAACTTTAGCACTTAAAAGAATCTGTGTTGGGCAAGTCGTTAGCGGAAATGGTCAAAAGTGTCTAAGCAATGCTATCATTTTAAGTTGCTTATCGCTTCTACGTACCTGCTGCGACATCGGAACTAGAAAACTTTGATAAGATCTTTATGCTGTGAAGATCAACGTTGTGGCCAACTGTTTTCCAAACCCGTGATCCTTAAACGGATAAGGTCGTGGTGATCAGATGTGAAGGTCACGGATTCATATTTTCCAGCCGCCATTCAACTTCCCCACGTGACAGCCATCTGTTGGCCCTGATTCTCTTCCTGAAACTTAGTTGATAAATTAAGCGAAAAGATGCAGGATGAAGGAGAATGATTCGATCAGGGGCTGCTTTTATGGCGGCTAGAGACTTCACATAATGCATAGAGAGCATCCGCAAACTGCAGATCTGAGTTGAAAACCCATTCGGGTTGATTAGAACCATTTTTACTGCCGGTGACCGTGCCACCCGTTGACCTATCCATAGCGTGGATGTTCGAGACCAACGAAGATGAGCAATACCGTCTCATTTTGCACTGGAATTCGTGCGATTTGGCTGACCATTATTTTGGCTCAAATTTACTTCAAGCTTTCCGTCATTTGGCTGTCCGTAGTCACAATTTATCATCAATGGCCAGGATTGGACTGAAAATCACGTAGTTTACTATACGTACGGTTATTGAATGAACTGCCATTGAACTAGCATGTCAGGTGACTCGAGTCGGCAATTCACATGTGTTGTCACCCCTTACCTTCTGACCAGTCTGTGATCATTGATCTATTCTAGGCCTGGACAAGTGAACCACAGCTGCAGACTAGTAAACAACAAGAAAGCCTAGCACAACAGTGAAATGTGTCCCCTGGTGTTTGTGATATGTGGTCTGATATTGATGAAAAAAGCATGTTATTATTTTATAGACTATAAAACCAGTCAAATCTGTCCGTCTTTCGCATCGCTGAAAACCTCCCGGGAGTTCTCTGTTCTTTTTCCTTCTTTTTTTCACTAGCCCATTTACGGTTTGCTATGAAGCCCCGGCTTGGTGTATTCGCGGTATGTGCCTGTCTATTTTTGACAATAGAAACCGAACAATTTGA
Organism: Fasciolopsis buskii; assembly: GCA_008360955.1. Taxonomy (NCBI): domain Eukaryota; kingdom Metazoa; phylum Platyhelminthes; class Trematoda; order Plagiorchiida; family Fasciolidae; genus Fasciolopsis; species Fasciolopsis buskii. The sequence continues at coordinate 271,225 of LUCM01010915.1, read as the reverse complement.
CTTGAAGCCTTTCAGTGCTTTATTTTAAAACTTTCTATTCATCTAGCCGGAAACCTGAAGCACTTCATTTCTTTGTAAACAGTAGGACCGAATGACATAAGGAGTGTATCGAAAAAACGATGCACCATGTATCGGTCAATCAAATGCATTCGATTATAAAACTTGCCTTGAGAAAGACTGCCCACGGTAGTCGAAAAGTTGGCACATTACATCTACCAATAACATCGTGTTATTAACATTATATCATTCACAATAACAAATCATTTAATGTTCCTAACAATGTCAGGTGTATTGCGCTATGCGTTAATCATTCGTTTCCTCAGATCGATTCGAGGAGACCTGTTGAGGCGTCGGGATAGCATATTTAACCAGTAAAGTTTGCCCCCAAATGAACTAAGCATACCTTGCTTTAGTAGCTGCGTTTCTGTCGATATCGCAGCTTTTTTCCCCGGTAGAGTTTGTATTGGGTTCTCAAAATGCATCACGAGTCGTTGACTTCGATTCTTCCTTTTAGTATGGTTGAATCTTTAGCCTGCAAGCCCTGCACAACTGTTGTGATTGGCTGGAGTTCGAGGTTTGTAACTTTTTCTCCCAACTAAAATGAACAACTTTTTGGAACTACCAAATCCAAGCAATTGATTGGAACGTGTATCACCGTATGCGAATACGGGAACAGTTCGAGTTTGATCAAAATGGAAGATATTTTACCACATGAAATCAATGCATCGCCTACCGTTAAAAACCATGAAATCAATGATTTGCGTTCATTGTAGCCGTAGGGATAAAATTTGCGAGTCATAATCGGACTTCCCAGGTTTATTTTCCAATTCCATTGCAGCGGGTATGCGTTACTGATGCATCCTAACAGGTTGGATGAAACAGCAATCTCGTGTTGCTTTGATTTCCCAATGGTGAGTTGGATTTAATTAATGCATGAAAAAACAACTTTATTTATAAATATTCCACATTGGTCCACTTATTCACCTGAGTGCTGAAGATGTATACTTAATTAGCCCTTCCCGGTATAAAATTAAACTTTGTACAATATCGCTATCATTTGCGACTCCGTCTAGAACTCATACAGCCTGGGACCACCATTCGGTTTGTTGCTTCGCCTTTACATATATGGTAACCCATGTCATGAGTTGGGCATGCACACACATAACCAAAAATGAAGCCATGATCAACGTGTCTATCCAACCCCAGTAAATTAATTAGCATATTTCCCCCATCAGTTTTCATTTCAACCACAATCTCACGATTCGTGAGATACTGCACTATTTCATTTGCTGCTACATGAAGACACTACTTTTACAGCTCATCACATTCTAACCATTTTGGATCGATTTTTATCGAATAGGGAATCGTTCTGACCGGTGAACATTTGAGCTTCAACGGGTTTGCATATGTGGTCAACTCTGATGTGAAAACCGTTCGTTTCAGTTAACTGTATCAGTTAACAATAAGTAATTCCATTGAAAGCTTGCACACTGAGACGAAACTGATGATCGAAATGAACCGAGATTTGCTTATTCATTGACTTTTGAGAAAAGCATGCTTGATTGTCTCCACTGAGGCTTGTGTGAACGTTCACCTAGATCCACGGTTACTTTTGGGCTTGCTCGTAGGTGCCAAGCTACCAAAATTTCTGTCAACAGGACGAACATTCTTTGTCAGCTTCTTTCTTCTAAACAAACTCAACAGAAGAGGGTTAATTTCAAAATCCGCATCGCATTTGTGTCGACAGAATTAAATATTTGTCAGTATTTTGTAAAATTCGCGTCCGCAAGTCGGAGTTAATTGTGCAATTGGAAAACACTTTACCATAGATCAATCGAAGAGTTTGGAATCGTTTCGTTCTTCGGATCTTCGGCTGAGAATTACCAAAGTAATTCACATGGTTGGTTGAAGTTTGCGTATTAAATACATATATATATATATATGTATAGGGTACACATACCTGACGAGCGACAATAGCCGCGAAACCGGTCGTGTGTTCCCGGGCAAATTTTATTCTCTAATGCAGATACTACTCACTGCTTATATATATGTACATATCCAGAAGCACTAATAATAGCTGTTTCCGTTGTTATTGCCATCTGGAGCACCGTGAACAAGTACTAGCAATGTTTCGCGGATTACAATTTTCGCACCATTCTTAACGAACAATTTTACAAACAGTTACAAGCTCACGACTATTCAGTGCAGTTTTTCTCGGATTTATCTCAAACTGAATTATCTCAAACAGAACGCTTACCATCACTCGGTTGCCATTAGACTCGCACATAACGCTTGTTCGGTCCATACGCAGTACTATGTGGTTGAACTTCGTTATCACCGGTTTCACTTCTACCAGCGTGTGTGTGAAAAAGGCAACGATGAATGTGTCGATTATCCTTCCGTGTGTGTCCGGGTCGACATGGTTTCAATTAGTGAACCACAATTTTTCCTCGTCTACACATGGTATTGTATTGGCAAATGTCTGACTTGGATAAAAATTGCTTGCCTAAAGGGACCAATCACCAACTTATATCCATGTTTGAGCTAATAAACAAACGAGGTTAGTTATCACGAAAAAACAGCGATTTTTTTCGGTTTTTTACCTTTTTTTAAAGCAAATTGTAAACAGCTGGAAAAAGATGAACAAAAGATTCCATTGAACAAATGCTCACGGACGATTGGTTCAATGATCATTTGGAGCGTGCAATCAATAAATAATGGTGGAAGAGACTAGGTTGCCAGTTTGATTGATAATTGCTCAAATAGTTTGGCTGTTGTGCAGTTTTAATTAATTACATCTGCTTTAAAGTGTGGTCGAGATTTATTGATTTTGTTTCATTTTATGCCATCATCTATACTGCTTTCATGGCTAGTGCTCAAAATAACCTTACTGATGCCATTATTAGTATTATTATTTCTGCTAGTGGAGGCTACATTACTATAATAATAACGATACGGTGGAGTCTGGATGCGATGCACAAGAATATATGCGAAGCACGTTATGCATTCGAAGACTATATGAATTTGGAGCAACAATGCAAAAGTGTAAACTTGTAAGAAATGCTGCGAATGAAAGTAGGAAAGATTAATTGTCCCAATGCAAGCTAGAAGTAACAAGAAAAAGGCACACGAGTGATCTTAATGGATCCAATTATTGTACTCGAAAAGTCTAGTCCATAGAAACCTTGCCCAGAATTGATTATATCTATAAATACTACTTAATCATGGTCATCAGTCCACTGTCTGAATACTTGCTTTTGGTTCCGTAAATGAGAAAAAGGGCCCTGAAAGTTGCTATTCCGGAATGGTAAATTTCACAAAATTGAGCAGATCATGAGGATATCGTGAAGCTCACTACTACTCAAAGTTAGACATCTCCAGAAACAGAGACAGGGTGTAGTCTATGCTGGACCAAGCCGGGCTAAGCTTGAGTGTGCCTCTGTCAAGTTCATGCTGATTGCTCGATTCTGTCTCATTCCCGAGTGCTGATGGACAGTGCAACTGTGCATATCGTCCCAGTCCGATAATGATGTGGACATTTTGGTAATTGCGGCTGTGGTTCTTGATTTGTTATATAAGGAGTTTCTATTTAAGGATGCGAAATCAAGTTGATAGTTGTTGATTGATCGCTTTGCTAAGAGTGCGCTAGAGCATTGTGGGACACGTGAAAGCTTGTTTGCTCTGATCAGTCTGTGTTTGTGTCACCATTGACGGACGGTGCTGATGAGTTGGCCATGATATAGGCCGATAAAAGGATGCCAAATTAAGAAAGAAAAGCAAGTCAAACCAGGCCACATGTTGGGATCAAACAGCACATTTGCTGTCTGTCTTAACAGTCCAAACAGTCACAGTAATAAAATTAGTAGTAGTAGTAGTGATATTAGTGGTAGTGGAAACAGCAAAAGTAAAAATGTTAGCAGTTTTATATCAAATCACATAGAGTTCCATGGTCTACCTGAAGAGTGCATGGCACCTGGGAGGCGGCAGCGCAGAGAAACTCTAGTTGTTATAAGTCACCTTCCATTTAATTGGACAATTATGAAACGTTTCGGAAAACGCATCTATATTATGGGAATATGAAAAGCACTTATCACGACTACTGTGAACTTCGTCACAGGAAAATCATTGACAAATCTGTTTTGTGGTATGCATTTGTGTTCAAGTGCGCAAACACTGACACTACACGAACCGAACGATTGTTTTTATGATCGGTATCGTTGTCTTTCACGGGCAAACAAATGCAGAATTCGAAAAGATGACATTTAGACTTCAGTTTCACCTTGTTCAAGCAGATCCAAATTAACTGTAACTCATTTGACGTACAGTTTGGTTGAAATCATTCACCAGCAATGAAAAAGTTCAACTCAGCAATTAATTCAACGAAAAAATGTTTTACTTGTCACATCCACTATACGGACTATCGGTAAAACGATAGCCTATTTGGGTGAATGATTTTGTCAATAGACCACCCCGAGTGGCTTACAATTAACCAAGTAACAGTAACGTTATACATTTCAAAGACTTTGTCCGTCGTTGGGATTTACACAGGCCTGTTCCGCTGATTAGATAGGTGGATCAACGGAAAATTTACACGCCAAAACGTTTTTTTCAAACTTTAACCATCATTTCTAATAGTCTGATGATCTCATTTTGATGTGCATAAAATCAGACGGTTAAATGTTTCACCGTTTTCTCGAACGAGGAATATTCAATTCCGTTTCGTCTCAGTTTCTTTTCAACCGTCCGATCACATCCTATTGGTGTTTGAACGGCTTTCTCAAACCAAGTGACAGGTGTTTTTGTGGAATAAAAATTGTCCTCCCATATCTGACCACCCGTGAAAGCGATAGGTTACACAACGATAATAATGCAGGCGCACGTGCAAGCGTATACATACGCATGCGCACATACCGCAAGCATACCAGCAACGAAACTTTCAACTTTCTAGAAATTCATGCTGTAGGAGTTTACTACATATACTGTCCGTTGCCCTCGTTTGGTTGAAGGATGGAGGCTGGGAAAGAAAAACTCTCGTATACAATAAAACTGTTTGTGATGCTGCTAAGTGCATATATCTTTAGTGACTAAAGTCCTGTCAATCAAAACGCTCCAACAGACTGTTGAATAGCGATAGAGACAAACTTTCCTGAGAACGTTGACCAACACAAAATTGAAAATTTCGCACAGAAGACGAGTGAATTGCACGTGTTTCGTGTTACGGTGGTACAATTTCTAAGACGTTCCTTTCAGGGAGTTTCGTGTGATCCAAAAGTAGTGACATCGTCAAATCTTTATGGAACAGGACGAATTGAATTGAACGCATGCTAGATAGGTCATTACACTGTGAATGCATGTTGTCAAGAGCAGTGTTTAATTTTGGAAATACTGAAAAGAGACTGATGATGGGGAATCTAGTAGCGTCACCTTCGTTGAAAATAAACGCGCAGAACTTTAGTCTTCTCACTAATCGTTAGTTCCCAAAAAGGTGACCGTTCAGTCAGCTCTAATGTCAGCCTGGGCTGCTAAACATTTGCCGTGTAATAAACCACAGTATTGTGTACTACTACTACTACTACTACTACTACTACTATAAATAATAATAATAATAACAATAATAACGCAAGCGATAAAAAGCGACAAGCTAGATGGAGATGTTCACTCACGGACGTATAGCGCGAAATTCCTTCAACAGCTGAGCGCTCGGTCGGAGAAATACTGTGTTGAGAAGGAATATCTGGAAGTAACCGCCATCACTTATTCGAAAGCGCCTATCGGAATGGGATGAACGGGGAATAAGAATCAGTGAGTACTACAGTGTTATTTGGCCTGGATCCCCGAGAGTTTGATCATTCTCAAGTCTGGTCTATTCACTAAATTCGTTATGCTTCAGTTGGTAATGGTTACTTTCATTAAAATGGCATGTACTCTCGTATGTCTCAACAAACTGAAAACAAAATACTAAGTTAAACAACAACACTTCTGACGCTTTTCGCCGGATACACAAATCTTACAGTCCTTTCCAACATGGACAAAGATAAGAAACAATAATGAAATTTGTTACCGAAAATTTAGTGAACGTCGAATTTTCTGCAAATTCCCTTAACATGAGCGAACCTGTCGGCTTGAAGAGGGGAACTGTGCCAAATTAAACGGCTATTCGTAATACAAAAACGGACTACCAAATCTAAGCCCGAAGTGGGACCAAAAGAAGCGTGATATGCAGTTGCCATCTTGCATCAATCTTTGCGTTGTCATTTCCGGTCGTTAGCAGCCCCAACTGGTTTCTGTTTAACTGACTTCTGTCTTCATTCATTTTCTGGCCAAGTAATTTGTGATTGGTTAAAACCGTCAGCCACGCTTACTTAAAATGCGTTATATGGAATGCACACGGATCAAGTCTTTTTCGATCGCTAGAAGGATTCAAGACATTGAAAAAGCCGCCCTGAAAAAAGCTATCCGCGTTAGACGAAATTTTAGCCAGGTACACTTCCTACCGAAAAAAAGAGTGTTGCTGACTTTGGGAAAACATTTTTACAGACAAATATTTTACCTAGTTCATGTTATTTCCGATACACTTCTCGCTGCGTTCAACCATCCGATGAATGTTCTCACAAACCTTTGCAGAAAATAGATCAGCAAGAAACACTTGAATAGACGTTTGTCATCATTTTCTTGAAAATAACAAATCACTAACCCGGCCAAAGGAATTCGCAAACATTCGATGCAAAACTGATCAAATTACCTTGTAGATTTGATTAAATGTTCTAGCGCGAGACATGACTTTTTGACAACAATTCTTCATTGAGTGCCACTTTTATCCAGTGGGACCCTTTTTCATGTGAACAGTTTTGATGAGCAATTATTCGCCCAGTGACTAACTGGTAGAATAAAACCCGAGGGACGTATAACCAGGGGGAAAACTGTGATAATACAAACTGCATCTCACGAAGAACCGTAACGATTAATATGAAATAACGGAGTTCCTTTGGTCAAAATATTTCTCTCGAAACTTGTGCTTTCAAGTTTGTATTTTGTGGATCAAAACGAATTCTTATTTTGCAATAAATTGCTTTTGACATGCGTTTAATTCACGACTATGACTGAGTAAAAAACATATGTAATCGAGTTACTGAAAATGTTGATCATCTCGGGCACGAAACGACGGCTGGGTCTAAAAACCAAAACGTTTTGTATTTTGTCACTACTGGTATGTCCTGAGTAGAAACCATCATGAAGGTAGATGTAATTCGAGTTGAATGAGGTAGAAAATCTATTGCAGCTATTCCTAATGGTTATTTTGTTTGGCTTATTCCCGTTTTTTGTTTTATTTTTCACTTAAAAATGCCCCGTTTGTATAATAAATTGAAAATCAACACACATTTTTAGTCATTTAACTCCAGATTACCGAGGAAAGGGATAATCGACATGTTACATAGATGCACAACGATATGTTGCTAGAAATTAATCATTCGGTTTCATATTAGGTCACGATTTTCCACCTACAATGTCATCGACTTTAATGAATCCATGCATGTTTATTTGGTTGCTGAGTATCTGGCCACCTGCTGACTCGTTGATCTCGTCTCTTGTCTAAGGGTGAGACAAAAGTGTGCAAGTTGCATTTTTTGTTAGTTTTCAGTTATGCTCAACCGAATGCTTCGAAAAATTTTCCATTTTTTGTATTTATGACAGATGGGACGGTACTGCAAAGCAGATCAAAATTGCTTGCTCATGACAGAAAACGGATCTCCAGACCGGATTGTCCTTCTAGTGAAGCAGAATAAAACGACTGTCATGAAGTTCTGGTTATTGCTGGTTCATAATGATAGCATGGAACCTTTTTTAAAAAAAACACAGAAGGTGACTGACTTTGCTCGATTATCTGAGCAAACGAAAAGTGTGTATCGAAGATGAATCCGAAGCTGGTGTTTATCAGTCAACACGAAAATCCTGACCGATTCTCTGTCATTCTAACTATCTCGTTCAATTATCGATGCGCCTCCAAAACCGTTTGGAGAAAACGTGCCGTGGGGAGTTCGAAAAATTTCCAAACGTAATAAAAACAATTCATAATGATTTTGTCCGCTCCAATTACGTGTCATTTAAAACCGGGTGAGACTGTAGAATGGTTGTTCTGTGCACACTAGCCAGATACATAGATGTTTACCATGCATGGAATGAACAAATTTGTTTGTTGGACAGGAATAGTATAGCACTTTCTTGAAACCCAAAAGACAATTGGTCTTCCGAACAGTAGTATGTCTTCTTTATTCTATTCAGGTTGCAATCATCGAATCCGACAAATGAAATGATTGTTCACAGCAGATATCCAGGGCGATTAAACGAGTTCTTGAGTCACAAATTAGAAGTTTTGCATTATTCTTTATTGAAAATCCTAACTTCCTGTAATGCATTCATTAAACGATGCTTTTTAGATTTTCCGTTTCCAAAGGCTACGTGCAACCATCAAAGGAGTCGATCACTGTGATTGCAACCGTTTCACATTGCAGGTTTCGGTACCAGAAAAATTTCTACGGAGTTTCTCTTTAAACTGCGCTTCTTTGCAAGCAGCCACTCTTAGAGCTCAAGGATTACTGTAAAAGAAATTCGAAAAATCGGACCGCAATCGGGACATTTCTTCAAAGCTTCCTGTGATCTTGTAATTTGAAATCTACCAATGTTGTAATGAGGATCAAAAATGACATATACGACAATTTATGGGAAATTTAAGTCTAATCAGATCTTACCTATTTCTCTAGCTCAAACGTGGGGACCACTTTCAGCTATACCAAGATTTCCTGAGTGCAGTGTACATGAACTTTAGCGTACCGCTTTTTCACAAGAACCCATGTCCCGGCATTAGATCATCCGCCAAATATGTCGCATCACGTCTGAAGCTGTGTGAGCCATTGGAAAACCCGCATATTGAACATGAAAGCTTGAACACAGAAATATTTAATAAACGGAACATTTGGTCGATCATTCAGTAAAGACAAAACCGAAATATTCCAAATCGAATGTCTCACATTCAATGGAACCACAAATTAGAAATGAAATTACACATGCACACACACACACGCATGCACACGCACAGACACACACATACACACACACACACACACAAAACAATCCGGATTTCGCGCACGCAATAGGTGAGCTGAATAATCATGTGACAGAATATCAATGAATTGTTGTTCGAACAGCGGACGTCTGAAATTCAAGAATAGTTATTCTTTTTCAATCATTTTTATTTCTTGGTCTGTCTCGCTTTTTTTTCGCTACGCTCACAATTCAATTAAAGTAACATTGTGACTTGACGATTAATCAATCACATAATCCCTTTTTAACTTGTCCTTTGATAAGCCTATCCCACCGTGGAGATTTCATATCTTTAGTCTTTGGGATTTTCATTTAACTAGTTATTGATAAGAAACTTTGCATAATTTTTCTGAATTCAGTTCAGTTCACCTCTGTTACGGTCAATAGCCTACACACTTGAAGGAACCGGTTTTGGTTACCACCTTGAAGCATTGAGTAATGGCAAAGAAAATGGAGATATCGTAAGATAGAAAACCAGAGAGAAGTGGAGACATTTTGAATGAAAGAAAGCTGCTGACTGCGGCATTGAGCTATATCATTTTATATGCTTAGGATCCTAACAGGGTAACCGTACTTGACCCATAAGGGCAGTCTACTGACTGATAACTTCTTATCTTTGGTCGAGTCATGGGCTGCCCAACTTTATCTATCTTCCAATTGTGAGAGGAAGAGGACACTGAAATGAGGTTATAGTAGTATTTATATGGAAAAAGTGTACATTCAATTTTATACCTCATGATGCTTGATTGATGCTGATCAGCGCTACCCTATGAGACGTACAGTGCCTACAAACTAAGTTGGTTTACAGATTCAAGTCATATTACTCTATTTTATTCAGGTGATTTGCGCTTAGCTTATGAGTGCCTTACAATGTTTTAACTTGTTAAAGTGATTGTCTGAGTGAGCAGTCAGGTGAATTAATTTGTATCTAATTACATAAATCTAAAGCTGGGACGGCAGATCCGCCTTCCACTCACTCCCTTTTGGACCATTCGCTACTCCAAACTGGGATAATGAAAAGGGAAACGTTTTCCTCTTAAATAATACATCACCTATATACTTAGGAGTTCATACAAATCGTCGATGATTACCATAATTTGATCTAGTGAATGAGGTTGGTAGTCATTAGAGCAATGTTGATTATTGGGCTTGGCATTCAAAAGGCAAGCGAAACAGGCCTACTCACTGATGTCGTCATCTCAACTGGTCTTCGCACGATTTGCGATCCAATATCGTACGGTCGAAAATTCGGGTGACGAGATCAGTTGGGTTCAGTCGGATTTTTCGGTGACAATTGAATCTCGTCCTAATCAACCAAATGAAACCTAGGGCTAGTCAAGCGTCTTTGGTTTATCAGTCAGCATTAGATACTTTACTTTCGATGCGGTAAAACTGAGTCTCGAGATTCAAAGCAGTTCGCTTCATCAGATTGACGTTACCAATAAACGCCTATCAGGACACAGTACCATCAACAGTTTCATAGTACAAATCGAGAACCTACTGGTCGAGACCATAAACAAACTGTTATTGTACAAAAGGTAGGCTAATGATTTCCCAGCGTTTAGGAAACGTGCAAACAAGTCACCTTTGCTAAGAATCAACATCAGTGCACGTTCATTTTGCATGAATTTGCCTACAAATCCGGAACGAGCAAGTGTATATGAAATATCATAACGGCAGAACTGTTCAAGATGGCACTAGTCCAGTCTTTTTCTCACTTAGCACAATTACTGAGAAGTTGTCCGCCATGAAATTCAACCATTTTGTTTCAGCGGCCTGTGGTTGTTCGGGAAAAAATCGATGACGCGTAGGCAATGAGTCCTGTCTAGGTTTCGTTGAATAGACCATTTTAAACCAGCACGATTAGCCTAAATAATAAGATGATGCGATCAAAAGCCCTGGTACCATGCTCACGTCTCACTTTGGATGTGATGAATATTCACCGTTGAAAATTGGCGCCAGATAAGTGTGATCAGTTGTACAATATCCGTGTGATTATTACTGGCTCGGTCAAGCAATGCCAATGAATGTCGAATAATTTCATGTCATATTCGGTATCAGACTAATCACGCCGGATGTCTAAATACCGCCGTTCTGTTTTCGTATTTCTTTCATTTTAGAATTCGCAGGGATTTCACTGTGAGACGGTTTTCATCTCGCTTTAGTTGCAATCATTTGTTGACAGACAATGTCATAATGCTAGTTGGAATGCAATTGGATAATTCCAACTTTTCTTGAACAGTTGCCTATGAAACCGTCTTTATTTCAATGCCATCTCAGATGATATATCCGTGAAATAGTAATATTTCACTCAGATTGAAGGCAGTGCACACCCCCGATGAGGTGTGCGTGAGCAGAGAAATCAGGACCATTCAGAACGTTTTAGGGTGATCATTGGAAAATTATTGCCTGCAAACAAGACGTTTATGCGATTTGTCACACTCAATTTGTGTGTGTATGCGTGCCCCTGCTCTTGCTTGCTTGCATATCCGCTCGTGTGTGTGTGTGTGTGTGTATGAAATGCAGGGGACTTATATACACAGTACAACAGCGCCAATTTCGTTGTTGTCAAATATCGCCTCGCGAAAAATCCAGTTGTTATGATTTATCGCGCAAGGCCAGTTGCCATATCGAAGTGTGCGGAACACAGATGACAGGTCTAAAGTGTCAAGTGGAAGCGGAAAACGTTGTCCACATCCCCGATCTGTCAGAACGTATATCGTCGCGGGAATTATAGCTTCGTTTTGGATTTTGATCTCAGCTCAGTTGTTCAGTACGAAAAAACAAACACCTTTTGTTCTTCAATCACATAGAGGAGTCCAACTGAACGACCCTATCCCCGTCAACCGGAGCAAGTCACAATTAGGAGAGCAAATTGCTCGAACATTTTCCTATCTTGAACACCAGTGTTGAACAAACCGAGACCAAGAATTTGGCCGCATCTAGACTCAGATGGTTGGTCCACACACTTGCGCTGCTTAAAAGATTCAGTAAAGATATTTGTATGAATACCTAGGCAAAAAATAGGCAAACAGTGAGATCCTTCATCCCGTGTATCCGAATTCGTTTATATGGTACTAAACTGCAGATATCCAAAGCACGAATGATCTAGTATTATAATGTATTGAATTGAAATGTATTGGAATATCACACTATTTCCAATACTCAAATCGTCATTTCAATCAGGATGTGCTCAGATTTCAGGTGTACATTATTTCAACTACGAATAAAATTGAAAAAAGGTCTATCCTTGAAAATTCCGTGTATTGCCGTCTTCTTCATTAGGAACAGTCTGCATATTCACACGGCGGGGGACTAACATCGAAAACAAAATNCGGTGCCTCATGTATTGCTGTCTCTTATACACATCTGGCTCGGTCAAGCAATGCCAATGAATGTCGAATAATTTCATGTCATATTCGGTATCAGACTAATCACGCCGGATGTCTAAATACCGCCGTTCTGTTTTCGTATTTCTTTCATTTTAGAATTCGCAGGGATTTCACTGTGAGACGGTTTTCATCTCGCTTTAGTTGCAATCATTTGTTGACAGACAATGTCATAATGCTAGTTGGAATGCAATTGGATAATTCCAACTTTTCTTGAACAGTTGCCTATGAAACCGTCTTTATTTCAATGCCATCTCAGATGATATATCCGTGAAATAGTAATATTTCACTCAGATTGAAGGCAGTGCACACCCCCGATGAGGTGTGCGTGAGCAGAGAAATCAGGACCATTCAGAACGTTTTAGGGTGATCATTGGAAAATTATTGCCTGCAAACAAGACGTTTATGCGATTTGTCACACTCAATTTGTGTGTGTATGCGTGCCCCTGCTCTTGCTTGCTTGCATATCCGCTCGTGTGTGTGTGTGTATGAAATGCAGGGGACTTATATACACAGTACAACAGCGCCAATTTCGTTGTTGTCAAATATCGCCTCGCGAAAAATCCAGTTGTTATGATTTATCGCGCAAGGCCAGTTGCCATATCGAAGTGTGCGGAACACAGATGACAGGTCTAAAGTGTCAAGTGGAAGCGGAAAACGTTGTCCACATCCCCGATCTGTCAGAACGTATATCGTCGCGGGAATTATAGCTTCGTTTTGGATTTTGATCTCAGCTCAGTTGTTCAGTACGAAAAAACAAACACCTTTTGTTCTTCAATCACATAGAGGAGTCCAACTGAACGACCCTATCCCCGTCAACCGGAGCAAGTCACAATTAGGAGAGCAAATTGCTCGAACATTTTCCTATCTTGAACACCAGTGTTGAACAAACCGAGACCAAGAATTTGGCCGCATCTAGACTCAGATGGTTGGTCCACACACTTGCGCTGCTTAAAAGATTCAGTAAAGATATTTGTATGAATACCTAGGCAAAAAATAGGCAAACAGTGCGATCCTTCATCCCGTGTATCCGAATTCGTTTATATGGTACTAAACTGCAGATATCCAAAGCACGAATGATCTAGTATTATAATGTATTGAATTGAAATGTATTGGAATATCACACTATTTCCAATACTCAAATCGTCATTTCAATCAGGATGTGCTCAGATTTCAGGTGTACATTATTTCAACTACGAATAAAATTGAAAAAAGGTCTATCCTTGAAAATTCCGTGTATTGCCGTCTTCTTCATTAGGAACAGTCTGCATATTCACACGGCGGGGGACTAACATCGAAAACAAAATTGACGCAGACATGAGATAATGCTACAAACACCATCTACAGAAATAGAAGCTGTTCAAATCACTAGAATAGTTAGAGCGGTATTATAACCGATGTGCACCTACGGTTTGCGTGATGGTTGCTCGTTGTTATCATTTCCCAGGTTGAATCGGCCAGCCGTTGGGTAGATGCTATTTTCTCCTTATCGGACTTCAAAACGATTGCGATGGGTTCTGGGATTGCCCGGTCTCAACTAACCGGCTACACGATGTTCCGGTAGAATTTTTCTTTGATTAAAGCGTTGACCAGTTGCACCGTGTTCTAGTTCCGAATATATATTTGGTTGTATCAAACGGTGTACTTTCTTCTCTCTGTTTCCAGCATAATGTTCGGAGCACACATAATAGGGCATGTGTTACAGTATGCTTTGGAAAATGGCGTTTAGGCTACCGATTTTTATTTTGTCTTGATCCGTTCTATAAGTGTTCCCGAGCGTGTGTCTGTGGGGTGAAACTATGCTCTGGTTCGGATATGGTTATCTGTGCAATGACAACGATGGATGCCCGTTTGACTGCCCCAAATGGAGTCTCCATTAATATCTATTCGAACAGCGTAGATAAGTGGATTATGAAGAGCCGGAAAACATGTCTCGTCCGTGGTTTTGATGGAACAACTTCATCCAAACGGCACGTACAAAGAACTAGTGGGGTATCAGTTCCAAGTACTTTACGGATTGGTCGTCTCGTTATTCCGGATTTAGATACCTAACGACATCGACGGCGGCCCTTCAGGAATTTCACCAACTTGGTAAGAAGCAATCAACAAAAGAATCAAAACGTTTCAACTGAAAATGAATCTCGGCGGATAACATGTGCTCATCTGTGTAACGATCATTGAAAAAAGCAAAACAGATCCGTTTGTACGCATTAAGACACGTAAATAGGCACACGTTTCGGTGTATTAATCGAACACACATCGTTTGACAATGTGCTTTTGACGCATAGCTTAAATTCCGTTGAATATGTAATATAGTATGAACAAAAACTAGAACACGAAAAGTGTCAATTTGCCATCCCAATATTAGGGGCAGGTTTTCTCAAGATTACGAACAAATTACGAAACCTTAATAATCTTATGTCTGGGAAACCGATATGGTAAATTCGATACTAAGCATTTTGGTTACTTTTTGATATATGCACAGTAATCATTGATTTTCAAACTAACGGCAACAATGAGATCAATTAGTCATTTTGAAATCCCTAAGAAATGTTCAGTTTAAAAATTTTATATATATATATATCCATGTATTACAGGAATGTGTGGATGAGTAATTTGTATGTAAAAAGATATCTCTGGCTTATGGATTTACTGATCCAAAACATTTTCTAATTATAACGCTTCCATTTTGGATCGAATGTGTCAAACACTTGGAACTTCCATTCGTCAAACAGTCCTATTCGATGGCCGCAATCGTGGAACATATTCGTAAACGAAATTCCAATTTTTCCCATCCCCTGCCACAAGACTTAATCACGTCATTTTAACGTCATGAGCTAAAACGCAAGTAGGTCGAGAATTTCCAATCTTTAGTGATGATTTACTCACGAAAGGGATTGTACAGTGCGTCCATGGTTTCTTTATGCTCAGTTGAGCGATCATATCACATGATGAATGAAGTATTTGATGAAAACATTCAATCTCCTACTACCAATAACATGTACCGAATATTCAAGCTGTGTAGGTCATATCCAAAGCTCTTGTTCGTCGTACTTAGGCTACCTGCACAGAAGTCATCTATGATTAGGGGTAGGGGTCGATCGCTCTGAGCTAGCGAACAGTAACCGTGCAAATCAGTGACGGATAGGTGCAACATCATATGGTGAAGTTCAACAAACCGTTCAGAGCCTGCCCGATAGCGTAATGGCTAAGGCGTTCGACTCAGAATCGTTCGTCCTTGTTCGGGTTCGCGTTCCCGTTCGGGCACGGTGGATATGCACTGCTGATGATTCCTAACAAGGATGAAACAGCTGTACAGTGCTTCCATGGTTTCTTTATGGTGAGTTGAGTGATGATATCACATGGTGAATTATTTCATGAAATGGATTATTATACGGGATTTTTTCTGTTTTTTGCGCACGAGTAAAATTTATGGCTATTCAAGTCAGCTTTCTGTTTGCCGGATTGTCGCGAAATGGCCGTCGAACAGCGCACCAAAATTCAAATTTCGATAACTATGGATAAAGATCCGACATTTTCTTCCAATGATCCTCGCTGTGCTAAAGAGAAAATAAACTTTAACATTGTACATATTAGAACCAAATGAAGTAAGGAGTGTGTTGAAAAATCGGTGCCTCATGTATTGGTTGAAATTGTGAATGGTATAATGTTAATAACACAGCATTCGTGATGGATGTATTACGTTTCGACTACCGTAGGTAGTCTTTCCCAATGCAAGTTTTACAATCAAATGACTAAGGGAACGTTCACATGCCAACTGATGTTAAGTTGTCTGTGTGTGTATGTGTGTAGTTTGAACTGTGGGTCGGGTGGGAGAATAGTTGTCCTTCTTGTCATGCGTCCCCGTTGTGGTGGGGTCAACTAGCGTGGCCCTAACATGTTTGTTTTTCAAACATGTTAGGGCCGTCCATATCTCCAAAATCTCTGCTCCGGCGTTCCGAATGATGCATGTGGGGTGGGGGCGCATCT
>LUCM01010915.1:237383-254737 GCA_008360955.1 Fasciolopsis buskii | reverse complement strand
AAAGCTCTTGTTCGTCGTACTTAGGCTACCTGCACAGAAGTCATCTATGATTAGGGGTAGGGGTCGATCGCTCTGAGCTAGCGAACAGTAACCGTGCAAATCAGTGACGGATAGGTGCAACATCATATGGTGAAGTTCAACAAACCGTTCAGAGCCTGCCCGATAGCGTAATGGCTAAGGCGTTCGACTCAGAATCGTTCGTCCTTGTTCGGGTTCGCGTTCCCGTTCGGGCACGGTGGATATGCACTGCTGATGATTCCTAACAAGGATGAAACAGCTGTACAGTGCTTCCATGGTTTCTTTATGGTGAGTTGAGTGATGATATCACATGGTGAATTATTTCATGAAATGGATTATTATACGGGATTTTTTCTGTTTTTTGCGCACGAGTAAAATTTATGGCTATTCAAGTCAGCTTTCTGTTTGCCGGATTGTCGCGAAATGGCCGTCGAACAGCGCACCAAAATTCAAATTTCGATAACTATGGATAAAGATCCGACATTTTCTTCCAATGATCCTCGCTGTGCTAAAGAGAAAATAAACTTTAACATTGTACATATTAGAACCAAATGAAGTAAGGAGTGTGTTGAAAAATCGGTGCCTCATGTATTGGTTGAAATTGTGAATGGTATAATGTTAATAACACAGCATTCGTGATGGATGTATTACGTTTCGACTACCGTAGGTAGTCTTTCCCAATGCAAGTTTTACAATCAAATGACTAAGGGAACGTTCACATGCCAACTGATGTTAAGTTGTCTGTGTGTGTATGTGTGTAGTTTGAACTGTGGGTCGGGTGGGAGAATAGTTGTCCTTCTTGTCATGCGTCCCCGTTGTGGTGGGGTCAACTAGCGTGGCCCTAACATGTTTGTTTTTCAAACATGTTAGGGCCGTCCATATCTCCAAAATCTCTGCTCCGGCGTTCCGAATGATGCATGTGGGGTGGGGGCGCATCTACCTCAAAAATGACCGGTTAATCCAGAATCCTAAAATCTGGTCTCCTAAGGGCAGAATGTTTGATCACCACTCTGATGAGGCGAAGATCGTTTGCGAGCGTGAATCTTGCGCCATCCCTACATAGGTGAGTTCGACTTGATTTGGTGCCTCCCTATCAAGGTATTCAGTTTGCTCATAAAATCAAGTTCTTCTTCGTTTTATTGTTCTGGAAAAGGCTGCTGTGAATTATCAATAACTAAAGCAATCGTAATTTGGGCAAACAGCACAGTAGTGAATTTTGACTTGCAAATTAGTGTTGTTCCTGACTATCACCTCAAGGTTAGAATCCCAGAAATATTTTTGGTTGGAATTTTCTACGGAAAACCGTCACTGACTACTTTCAATTTTATTGATAGCTACAAATAGCCGTATGATGAAACCGTTCGATTATTCGTCTCGGCGTTCTCCCAAGACTTTCGAGATCACGACGAACACATCTGAGTTATAATTCGAATTTCTCCACCTATGTAAAATTGAAAAACGCCAGCAATTTGAACGCAAAAGCCACACCCGTCAGCTGATAGGATAAGTAAGCAAAAGCCACAGACGCGAAGTACCGGGGGTGCGCCCGAATGGGGCTTTTTCGGGTCATGTCAGGACTGATTTAGTGTACGGAATTAAGATTTCTCTAATTCCTCGATCAATTTCAACTTTTGTTAAAATTTAGTTTCTTTTTGTTTCACATTAATTCGGCCATATATTGTCAGTATAGTCATCCAATACAGTCCGACTGTTAAATATCAGACGGAAGCCCAGTGGTAATTGGTTCAACATTGTAATCTCAACTTCCCTACCCGTCCACCTTGCTCGATGTCATTCAATAAAGTCAAATGTTATTGTGATTGCCGGTGTAACTGAAGGAAGCTAAATGAGTGAGTCCAGGTTATCCCAATAGGCAGAATCAGCATCGTAGAACACTAGGGATAGTTGGCCTAATCTTGACCAGGAATCGTTGAATCACTGAACATTCGATAATAACCGAATATATGGACACGAAGACTTTGTTATTCAACTAGATCATATAACTCAGGTCACAGCCTTATAAGCTACTGCAACAGACCGGGGATATGCCACGAAGAAGACATCAAGTAGACGATCTGGGTAATTTATTCCCTATCTCCTTTTGCTGGAGAATGTTAACTGTAGGCTACATAACTCCAAATTTTATCGCCTGAGGCTGAGAAAAGTTATATGAAATGCTTACTTTTTGTATGGAAATGATATCGCTTTCTATAGATTATTATTCTAACAAGCTGGTAACCTACAGTAATTTTTCCTTGAATACCTAAAGTTAAAATTGAGAAAGCTTAGTAACAGAATGATCTTCTCATGTTTTCAATACCAAAATTAAGGCGGAAGACTTTCATTTTGCATGACCTATTTCCACTCGCCTCAGGTTCATCCGTCCAGGTTCACATTGAAATTACATTTGTTTATTCATCTACTCCTGGAAATGATCTGTACAAGATGGAATAACATGAACACCTCCACCAATGGCATGAGAAACAATGGTTTAGTTACCAAGGTTACGCTAATCTGCTTTGGTTAATTAGCTGTCCACTTACTGGTACAAGCTTGTTCATTTCGAGTGAAAAATGCCATAAATCCGTTGAACGGATTACACTGGTGTCATTAGGGTTTGTTTCTTGATCACCGTCATCTTAACTGGGCTGTGCTCAGGGGATAAACCAGTACAATGAAGAATCGTTGAACTAAGATCAGTAACGGTATACGGGATCCCTTCGTCTATCCGAGCTGACAATCATTCTATCTCTTCCATTATTTTTTATTCTACAAAACATTCGACTGGCTAATCCTCGGATGATGGGTCCGAAATTTAACCTTCTTCTAATTCCTCATATATAATGATCAATAATTGTGTTTGCCAAAACGACAAAAATGCACCAGCTCCGATTTGGACATTTGCCTCCTCCTTTGACGTGTATGTCAAAGGGATTTTAAATTGTTTTCCGGTACAGAAATGACACGATCCAGCTGACTTCGCCAGCTCGCAGTCGCGTTGTCCATAACATATGGCTCAACATGCCATAGTATCAACATTGACTTGCAACAATGATAGTATTCCCTTCCATTGTGTTGAAGAACGGAGTGACTTCACGGTACTACAAGCATTCTACAGCATATACAGGGCAATTCCAGCTAGGAATCTAGAATGCAGCCACCAGTTCCAGACACGAGAATGCCCCTTGAAAATGGATACTGGTGTTACGCTCAAAATTATGAAGTAATCGTTCTATTCAGCGAACAACATAAGGGGAAATAATACGACAAACCGTCATTTTAGTGTTAGGAGATTGAATGTTTTCATGAAATAATTTACCATATGATACCATCGGTCAACTGACCATTAAGAAAATATGGAAGCACTGCACAACTGTTTTATCCTTGTAAGGAATCATCAGCAGTGCATATCTACTTATGAGGGCTCTGCTGTATATGCTCGCTCGAAATCATTGCACTCCATGTCAAACTGGTCTGAGAACATACGGATGTGGACGACTTCGTGCCCTCTCTCTACAACGAATGGACTTTCGACCGCCGGTCTCTCGAGTGATCACGCATCACACACAATTAGGAATCCACAGGCACGATTCGCTTGACACTGATAACACTAGTTCGAGCTGTCACACATAAATGTTGTTCTGATCATCAGCTATGTATACGCACACACTTCACCTGTGTATCTGACCTTCCCCCACTCTTATTGTGACCACTTGTGTGGTGCTTTTTACACTTCATCGATTCTCCGCATCGCGGTCGTACTGACACACACACACTCACGTGACCCGCGTGACCCACTTCGGAATATTAGCCATTATGCGTTTCTCGAGGGTAATACGGTCATATCCGGTGCACACGCCTACACACACACACATCTTATACGAAAGGCCATCCCTCCCGTGCTTGCTTATGAGTGGCTGCTGCTCCTGGACCCTGAGACTCTGTTCGAGTCAACGAATTGGCAAAGTAATGATGCCTTCATTCTTCCGGCTTGCGCCTTGACTGCCGCTGAGAAGTGCTGTTTGGTATTCTCTGGACGCGGCTGCTGGATTTCCTCTTACCCGGTAGACACTATGCTGTAATGCCTCTAAGTTACCGTGATGAGTGTACGTGCAGGCCGGTACAGTCTCGCCCTAGTCTGTCTAGACAACTAACCTATGGTAACCATGGCGACAGGCGGCCGTGAAGTTCTGACATTCCAGGAAAGCTATTGGACGGAATGCATTCCAGCGATCAGAATGTCTATTTTGTATATAAAGGTGTGGTTTATAATTAGAATTTCAACGTGTTTCCGTTCTGTTGGGGGTCTTCGCATTGTCTTCGTCTGCTTAGTACTGGTCGGAGCCAATTCAATGCCTACTGGCACTTCGTATCCGCTTGTTGATGTGATTGATTGAATTCCGTATACTGATTTCAAGTCCAAATAGTACAACAACCCATATATGAATTAGGCGCTTCACAATTTAGCTACCTCACCCGATCATGCAGTTAAAACTCAACGTTCGAGATCGATTTGAATCAATGACTCGTTGAGCGCAATGGACATAGATCAGCCGGATTAGGTCACATTTTAGCAGTATTAATTGAACTGCTCCAGCAGCATCAGTGTGGTGACCAAGGTCCTTCTGGTGTATTACGATTAACGATGCCAGGTTTGATGCATTTTCCTCTGGCCGGGTGAAGAATGTGTCGTCTTCTCCAAACGTCGACGTCATTGATCGACACACAAATCCCTCCTGTCTATATATGTCTCCGCGGCTTCAGATGAACTGGTAAATGGTATGTGGATCACGCAAATATGTGCGGTAAACTTTGGGAGTCAGCCTCCTGGCGGTTTGTAGAAAGTTCATTTCAACCGCGAAGCAAGTTCACTTTAGAGCACACCATAAGATTTTGGCTGATCTAATTGAACAGGCAGTCGCTTTTAAATGATAAAACCTTCATGAGTTGGGTTTGCTTAGCCATGTTAGACACAAAAGATTTAGCTTTGTCTTATGTGAATGTCAACAAATATCTTGGGGTATAAATTTGTTTCGAGAGTTTAAGATGTGAACTCTTCCTTAATCTGCAATTGGATTGGTTTTCCGATGTTTCGGTCCCTGGAGAAACGTGCTTTTACTGGACCATTTTCGCAGACCACTGGTGCAAAAATGGAAAATTGTATATGCTGAATGTTCGCATTGGCTTTGCGATGAATAGGCTAGTGTGTCGTTCTCTTTATATGGCGGGTCATCGAGATGCATAGAAAGCCCGCCGCTGTTTCCCCTCTGTCTCGAGCGTCACTGCCTGATTCGGTCGCCCTGTTTCAAGCTGACTGAGAGATTCATTGAAACAGTTCTCACTCGCATAAATGAAAATATCTTTAGATTAACACCTACGGTTGGCAAATTGAACGATAGGATTATGCATGTTTTTAAACATACCTATAAAATTGTCTCTTAGTATAGATTCAAGAAGGCTACCTGTATCAACGTCATCAATTTGTTCACAGGATAGCCCTACGGGGTCGCCTGGAAAGGAATATCTTCAGCACATAAGTCGACAAGGCCTTGGACAAACAGAACAAAAGTGGATTAGACTTGGACCCACCGTGGACGAGGGATCAAACAAATCGTACGCTGTTCCATGTGCAGCCAAATTGATCAGCATTGAGTCAACAGTATACATTTCTCCAAACTGGCATGAGTTCAATACTACTTTTTAGTTTAGATAAATTATTCCGAAGATGATAGGTCACGTGCATTTTATCGGGAAGAGGATGTCCGCTAAACTGCATGCTGCCTTACAATAGGAAGAGTGTTAAATGTAACGGCAGATGTAAGTGGATTTCGTGTTTTCTAAATTTTAGGAGAACCTATCCGTTGTAGCAACCTCGTGGCTTTTGGTCTCAGTCTATTGCTTAGGCCACCTTGTAGGAGAGCATGTACAGAGAATATCTGAAGCACCCCGCAGCCTGATTTCTTTCGATCAATGTTTTTCCTATAGACACTGCTGGGAGAAACTGTCTCCTGTATTCAAGTTGTTTGTTCATCTTATCGTTGTACTCTTATATCTTGTGTTGAATACGACATCTGAAAGCTTATATTGCTGATAGGGTATAACAAAGTCTACCTCTTTTGTTCGCTTAATTACGACGCAATGTTCCTGTGTTATCTATCCCAGCTGACCAATGGACAGATATAAACACGAGTTTATCCACTGACCATTCTACTTTGTCATCAGACGCTGAAGTTAAATACTCCCAAATTGAACCTCGGTATTTAGTTGGCGAAAGTGTTTACGAAGCAACCTATAATATCTGGACTTGGGCTTGGTATGCATAATTCGGTCAGTCACGTGAACGAACCGATATGATTCACCAGCAAGTACCCAAACTGGACAAAGGAAGTCAACGAAAAGACCACAACTGACGGGAAACAAGTTCGAGGTTGGAATTATTCTGATTAGTGGAATACGTTCCATCTAATCGCCTTCGATGACTGTTTGGATTTCACGACTGCATGTCGTCGCAGTTCTCATTTCGTGATTCTAAACGCAGATCACCCTGAACCCTGGCCGGATTTTATCACGTAGCTAGCACGTAAACTCATCACACAACCCCGATCTGAAATCTATTGATATGGTGTTTTTTATTTGCTCTCTGTCAAAATTAGTGGCCAAGAATTTAGTTATCGCTAAAAAAGTTGAGTGTTTGTTTAGGTAAGAAAAACCTTTCTCCGAATTAATCTGACCGTCCTATTTTGGATTTTTCGTAAAGTTTCTTTGGATAATTTTTTTAAACTTTTATCCAGTACACTAGAGATTGCGTTTGACAAACTGTTGGCAAAACGTGACTTTGTTTCAATTAATTTCGTTGTTCAGTCCTGATCGTTTTCATCTTGGAAATTGATGAGATGGATCGTGTCTTTGTTATTTAACAAAGACATTCCCGTTCATGGGATGTTCGAACTAAGTCCGATAACCGGCAGCGGGTAACATTCATACGACCATTGGCAGAATTGGTGCAACTTTGTTGGAAAATATTCTGCCGCCATGTTTGAACGAATTGAGCCATTTTGTTCCCGAGAAATGTCCTCCAAAACAGGCAAGAACACCAGGAAGTGGTAAATCCGAAGAACCGAGAATATGGGAAGCACCAAGATGAAGAATAAGTTTCAGAAATGCTAACAGCACTCCAATTCTGAAAAATAAGAAGTCACCCTGTGCGTAAATGATGAACAAATGGCCGCTGTTTATAGCATTAATCCGGAGCGGAGTAATTGGCACAGCGCATAATTCTAGTGCAGTTTCACGAATTACTCGCTAATATTCAGTGATAAGAAAGGTTTACGAAATTCACTTAGAAGGAGTACCGGATTTTAAAAACATTAATTTAATTAACGCAATTCAAATTCTCATTTCGTCTCAGAGGACAGCGCAGAAATTAAAGTGCATTTGGTTGCATTCGGCGCATTTACAGGCCATAAACTTTTTTTTCTTTTCGCACAGTTCAAAACATCCACAAGACGGACGAGTGACTTCACTTACCGCAGATGCAAACAATTTTGACCACCGTTCACAAAATCGATTGTTACTTTCCGTACATATATCACAGTTATTCGCTGACATTGCTTGTCTGATTGTTGCTGAATTTCACGCTGATTAGTCATGCAACAACATTTACTGCTCACGGGACATAAGCCTCGAGTCGCAAGAACATAATTAGAGCATCACTGTGGCACACATCCATCGCTTGTTGCTCCCTGTTCCTTGAACTTTCACCCGGATAGCCTGCTATTTGCAATTGCATCACCTAAAGCATATCCTGCTGTATCGAAATTTATCACGTCAGATCTCTGTCACATGCCTCCTCATTCGTTACCAGGTTATCGTTATGGCATTCACACAAACCCCGTGTTCACTGCATTCAGTTGAAAATTAAAGCGATATCAATTTTTGTTTCAATCTCGTATATTTTTGTCCCAGCATCGGAAACACCGTTTAGTTTCAAATCAGGTAATCATTCCGGTATTTGAAACATTCCGTTTAACTGTTTGCTATTCATTCCTGACTTCCATCACTTTGATCGATTGGTAAGCACATTGGAACACAAATCATTCGAACTATCTCCATTCTACGAAACACGTTCAAATAAAACGCTCTCTCAATCCAACGTACATTCGACCGAATATTCGGTGATGCAACACCAAGCGACCAGTCATTCTGAAGTCGATCGACTCACCTGAATAATTGACATTTGTCCCAATGACGAACATCTTTTGATTCCGTACACATTCATACGTGTTCCGTTTCAGACGGCATGTGTTGTGCAAGTTAATACGATTTTAATTTTAGTTTCCACATCCGAATCTGCCAGTTGGAGGTGGACACAAGACAAATCCACATTCCGAAATCCCGTAAACAACTCTGTTCGTTATGGAAGCGGAGCAGTTGATTTAAAAAGGTGTCTGACTGACTATTAGAATGCAATTTACAGGAATAAAGGTGGGCTTCGTGGGTTAAATGTCGAAAGTCGACGGAACATTTTTGAGATGGTTAGAAATCCACAAACATGACAATGGACAACCCACTCCCCAAACATGGACAGCGGTTACATAGAAAAATACCCCAAACGGGCAGATGAACATCACGCTTACGTATAACAGAAAAACCGAAATATCAATATTTGAAATTTGATGCGCACGTCTAAACAAACGTGAACGATTGCAAGAATGCTGGCAGATTTGCGTGACCGGTGCCCAGTGAAACATAACGAGGATAGTTGGAAACATTTCTGTCACCGGAAATCGTGAAAGTTCTGCAGAATTTGTGGAATGCCGTGACAAAAGTTTGCGAAAAAAAGATAATTTATAAATTTTATCCAACCAGTAAGAAGCCACCAAATCAACTAGTGCAGTTCAAATTATTTCTTCCAGTGTTTTAACGCAGTACAATTACATAAACCGCAAAAAATTTTTTTTCCAGCGCACTTCATAATGGATGGACGCAGTATCCAAATTGAAAATCATTCGAACAAACGACAAGAGAGATTCTTCTTTAACCACGCGCATATTCTGACATGTTTACTTTTGTCAGCAACTAACAATTTTCGTTTTCTTTTATGACACACCTATGCAGATAAAATTCCTAAACATCTTTGAATTAGTCTCCTCGCTCAAATCATGTCGATGTACTATCAACAGTGCTGTATTCACAAAGCAATCAATTAGATTCATATTAGTAATTCATTATATTCGTCGAACTATGACCGAAAGTGTCTCTTTCCACAAACTGTTCTCCAACTACTGCAAACCCACAACACGGAAAACGTACACGGCAAACAAAACGATAAAACGGGATCCTCCCCAATCTGTTTAAGAGAAAGCAACGTCGATTGTAGTAACACACGTTTTCCGGCTTAGCATATTGCGCTGATTTAATCTTATCACGTTCGGGCACCGGTGAAGGAACCATAGATTGTCTAGTATAGAGACATGTGGAATAATGTGTCCTGTGTTCATCGAACATGGCATGGCTGCAGTCAGATCCAACCGATGGACAATCGGAAGAGCATGTACCGATCACGTTGATTCTAGGAAAAATTTTCCGGGAAGTGTCCAAATGTTTCGAAATTAAGTCAACAATGTTCGATATCACAGCTTAACTCATTGGTGTGGAACACAAAACATCTTGCACGGGCACATCCACACACATATGCGCTGCAAGCCACTCTACTTATCTGTGTAATCTGCACAGTCTGCGAGCGGATGTATACTTGCTAGATCTCATTGAAACCAGGAGGGTCAGTACAACATCCAGATCGTGTTCTGACCTGAATTTCCGCTTAAATTTGACAGTTTCGGCTTCATGTGTTAAATGGCATGGCGGTCGCGTCAACCATTTTTTTTCTGGTCACAAAGATTTGCCCGTCTGTTTCGCACGCACGAGTCATGCCAACACACATTGGCAAGCGGAACTGATCACGCAGCGTTCGTGCGGATATAACAGGCTGCTGTCAAGCCTATTGACCATACAAAAATAGAGTTATCTGTGCACTCCCCAATGATTCAACTTCTCGTCTATCAGTAAAAGAGAAGCCATGACTTACGTTTTAGCTGGTGTGCACGTCCGAGTCAATGAGGTGTGGTCGTCTGAATGGGCGACGACAATCTACCGACTGACGAGCATGGTTACCATGTTGTCGTTCGCCGTGGTGTTTAGCCCATTTAGTTAGGCTCATTTGACGTCCAGCACAGTACGACGCTCCAGTGCTTTGGTCAATAAACTGAGCCATGTTTTTGAGAGCGTTCGAATGCAAAATTAGTCGACCCAAATTTTGTTGAAATCCGTCTGTGAAGGTAAAAATCCAGACTCGTAAAACCTTAGTGACAATACCGAATTAATTGTCTCAAACAAATATCCCATGGAATTATCCAGTACGGATAAACATGCGCGTTTTTATTCACAACAAGTCTGGCACTGCTCAATTTTATTACGACTTGTCAACACAAATCCACACTATTTAACTGTGTTTGTATATCACGACAAAATGCTTGAGGATGTCTGAATGTATCCTGGATACTGAATTGCGTATTCTTGTTAAATCTCGCGAGCGACGCTTTCTCTCGTGGTTGGAATTAACCTGACCTGAATAATCAACTCTGTCTTTACTATAGCGAGGCAGAATTTCAACAAACAAACAATCTCAACGATACTACTTTTGCATAAAATACCAAACAGTCATCTGTCTGCCGTCAAATGAGGGCGATGCGAATTCCGACTTTCTCTTTAAGAAATCCTTGGTTCGATGCCTGTTGTGACTGGATCCAATCGCTCACTGGTTTGCTCCGATGTAGGTATACACAAATCTAGTTACTGAGTACGCAAAATCAAAATGAACCAGTAATGGACTGAAGAGATTTTAAACTGACAAGTCATATCAGTTAGCTCGATTATCTTGCTTTCAATATCCACACTTGCCGTGAACGTGCAACGATCATTGCAATGACCATTTATTCATCCTTTGTACAAATCTTTGACTTCTCCAACAATGAATGCAAGTATCACATTAAATGAGGTGATAGAATGTAATTTAAAAGAATGCCATGATGGCCCGTTCTAACGTGACCAATAATAAGCAAACTAAAACCGGGGCAGATAATTTGACAGATTCTTCAGATATGCCATTGAAATATCTGAACTCAATTTGATGTGAAACGTTAGACGAATCTGTACGCATGGAGCGAAGTATCAACAGTACGCAGAATCCAAATTGTTGAATGAAAGGTAGACACTGTTGTGTTTATATAAACCTTCGATATATACATATCATATATATCACAATCCTGTGCCATACACGATTCGATTCTGTGAAATATCATATCAATCGAGTGTACAAGTATGTGGATTTTGGACAAGAGAGCATTCGGCGTACGCGATACTACGAGCTGACAATAACCGCGAAACCGGTCGTGTGCTCCGGGCTAATTTTGTTACGCATTCCAGATATTACTTCCTTGCTTATATATATATCCTGGGGCATTCTGCACCTCGTTTCATAAGGTTGGCTCAGCCAACTGACAAAGAATTAATCAACGGAAATCAAGTTGTGATCTTCTGTGGGGGGGGGGACTCTTTTTTTCCCCGGGGGGGCGGAACGAAGAGCTTCCATGCACCACTCCTGTTGCTACCATATTCGATTTCTGTGAAAATTATCAATCAATGCGGAGTGTACAAGTATGATGATGTTTGGACAAAGAGCGCACAGTTACGCATACCTTGAACGAGCGACAATAACGCAAACCGGTCGTGTGCTTCGCGGGCTAATTTTGTTTACGCATCCAGATACTACTTCCTGCTTATATATATATATATATATATTCAGGGAATGTTCAGACAATCTTTTCCAATGACAGAAGTTCGTACTGCCCGCTTTATCGTGATGAGCAGCTAAAACGAAATGCACTAAATCATGATTCAATTGGCTGTCCGCAGTGCATTCGCCACTTTTGAGTTCGTAGCGCATGCATCGTGTCATTCCAACCATTTGTGGCTCACCATTGGAACAGTGAATAATCATGCGCAGATTACGAATGAAAATGAACAGAAACAGGAACGTTTGCCACATTCATGACCTCTTTCGAATTGATTTTCTATTTTACCGATTGTTCGTATTTTCTCTGAGAAATTTAAACCATTCAACTGTTCAAGCCAAAGTGCCAAGTCGCCTTCAAGAGCACTTCATCGAATGGTTGATAGAAAAAGGAAAGCGCCAATCAGGACTGTAAGATATGAAGCTCGCAAACTGTCTAGAGGCAGCAGCGTGGAAACTGGTCAGTACATTTCTAATCGTTGCAGCTGATGTTTTCGGTGGGATTGCCAACAAAGAAGTCCGGTCCATGCCCATTTTCAGGGCTGTCACTTCATTCCAACTTCAGTTATTTCATATTAGATTCTGTTTTCTTGTTCCACGGATTTTAGCTGCCATTCCTGCATTTTATGGTTAAAGGTGTCAATACTTTTGATGCCATTTCAGTTTATATGATTTCGCGGACTGTCAGCTGAAACGCAACTCCTCCACTTCAGTTAGCGTTGTCTACGATGGAGGAACTAAAACGACATGAAATTCTCGGGTTTCCCAATGTCGCGATGCGTGGAGTCCCATTCATCAGACTTCCAATTTGATAGTCAGCAATGTAAGAGTTATATATTTTTATCTTTCTGAATAGTACAGATGAAATCTTAATCCATTTTAGTATATGTATTTGTTTGAATCTACTGGCTTTTGTGAATAAAACTTTAAAATTACATTCTTTTGTGAAAGGTCAAGTAACAAAGAAACCCTATTGTGACTTCCAGTGCATTTCACTAGTATATGTGTTCCGCACTCAGGAAACTCCTCGATCAGTTTGCATGTTTTCGGTTTCAGCCGATAAAAGATTTCAAACCAGAGTCGGTAGCTCAAACTAGGTTCAAACCACTAAATATCTTTCGATGTTCTACCTATTTATCATTTTATACCTACAATTAAATAACTGCTTAGTAACCGCTTAACAACCATTCTGGGGCTTTATCACCAACCCAACGCATAATGCAAACCGGCACATCACGTGTAGAATCGGTGATCAGTGCACTTGAGTTTTTAGCCCAATGTGTAATTCGTTAGTCGTTCTACTTTCATTGGTACGATTCGCCTCCACTCGGATACAGTCCACGGCTGTTGAACATACACAGAAACGGTTAGACTACCGGAGAATGCGCGGCAACGAACGGATTTCTCAGATCAGGCGTAAATCCCTAAACGATCACTATTCATTATCAGCAGGCAGTGATTGAGTGAGTGGATGAACAAAAACCCCAGTTCCCATGAGCAACTGTGAAATCAAGTTCATCAGTAAGATTTGTTTCTAAGATTCGGAAAGTCAATTTACAAACTGATGAATCCCTCGATTTTTTACTGTTTTCCTGTCCTACTTTCTTGTCCTTGTTGGCATGGCTTGTCCACTGTTACTAGCGATCTCATTAACTTTTACTTTTCTGCTAACTGATTGATTGATAGCATGCAAGAGATGGCCATATCCAACATGACGTTCAATGTTGTCAGCAAAATGAATGAAAAGTTTAAGTAGATCACACAGTTAAGACTTAGTGTCATTTACTGCTGGCTTAGCCGCATAGAAGATAACTACTAAATTAACCGACTCTCAATGTAAACTGAGTCGATTCACGTGTCCCTCACGTGATCCCTATAAGGAGCAAGTGTAAAAATCCCGGCTTGTAATCGGTTATAGCCGGCCATTATCGCATCTCGTTTGCGTGATCATCTTGATAATAACCAGGAAGTATTTACTAGTGATTATCTTTATTGAATGAATTTAGGAGAATTTTACTTGTTCGTTTTCCTGTACAAAGATAACGGCATCAACACAAGAAAAATTTCTGAAATTATTTCAGTGGATATGAATCCGCAGCACATCTGCTGTGACACCGCCCAGGTGAGTTTTGAAGCGCTTAATCTCTCAGTCAGCCCAAACGTGTCTTTGAGTACCCTTTTCTTGTGACACCGAGTGAAGCCTTGGTTACTCCCTGAATTTTCCCCCTGGAAATATGCTGTCCTTCATTCAAGAGAATAATCGTTAAACTCAATGATTAGTGTTTATATTGATGCAAAAACTGATGAAATACCCATAAGAAATTTAACATTCTACGCAGTTTTCAACGTGGTGAAATTTCTCAGCGAATGAAGGTTTGGATGCATTTGAGGCATACGAAATGGAGTAGAAAGGAGATCCATGTCCCAATTGAAACACAGTAAGCCATCCCAACTCTAAAGTGCTTCATTTAAGTGTCCTGCTCATGCAACATTCGACAAAAGGTCAAAGATAAATTGGGTTCGGAAGTAACAGCGTCGGTTGGTTAATGAACTCGGGATACACGAAGAATCAGCGAAAATAAGATGTACAGGAAAACATGAAAACGTGTTCGTAACATGGCCACAATTATGCTGCAGAGTTTGTTTCTCGTCACTTGAGGGTCCCACGGGACGAGACTACTCACACGACCAAGGTCGAAAGTGAGACAGCCACGTGGTCAGGAAACGCACAAAGTTTATTCCAAAAGTTTATATACCCAACAGTGTCTACCTTTCATTCAACATTTTGGATTCTGCGTACTTGATACTTCGCTCCATCTGTACAGATTCGTCTACGTTTCACATCAAATTAGTTCAGATATTTCAATGCATATCTGAAGAATCTGTCAAATTATCTGCCCTCGTTTTAGTTTGCTATATTATTGGGTCACGTTAGAACGGGCCATCATGCATTCTTTTAAATTACATTCTATCACTTCATTTATGTGCTACTTGCATTCATTGTTTGGAAACGTCAGATTCGTACAAACGGATGAATAATGTCATTGCAATGATCGTTGCACGTTCACGCAAGTGTGGCTATGAAGCAAATAATTGAACTAACCTGACATGACTTGTCAGTTTAAAATTCTTCCAGTCCATTACTGGTTCATTTTGATTTTGCGTACTCAGTACTACGATGTGTATACCTAGGCATACTCCGTGCGTGTGCGGAGCAACAGAGCGGCGGCCACAATGCTTTTGCGTGATCCAGCAACATATGGTGAATCGCGAACCGCGCCGATTGCCTATTTTTTTTAATCTTCATTTTTGTTATAATGGCCCGGAACCTGCCTCTATGAGACTTCGGTAATCGATTGTCTAGGCTAGTAATCTTAATCATACCTGCATACTAGATATGTTTTACTTGATAATGTGTCCTCTGGCTTTCGATGATGATCTTTACGTCAAGGGTTAGCAGTATCCCATCCTTCCGGCTTCCGCAGGACTTTGCTGGCATTATAGCCACAGTATATGTAGTTCATATGTTGGTCCTTTGGGGGCACGCGGGCCATATTTGTGTTGTGGGATGTTTGCCTTCGGGTCTCAAGATTTGTGTTGTGTTCCTACCACCAATGTGGATGTTTAAAGCTGTGATTATCGATACCATTGTTGACTTTAATTTTCGAACACTATATTTGCTCTACACTCTTCTCCGGTAAAATTTTCCTAAAAACAAACCGTCGTATGCGGTACATTCTCGTCCGGATTGTTCCTCATTCGGTTGGGATCCTAACTGCGGAAGCCCACTTACTTGACTGAAACACAGCAGCAGCTTTATCCACATGTTCTCTAATTTAAACTTACTGACTCCAGTCTGGTCTGTTCTCTGTCTCTACCGCATTGGCCGAACCTGTGGATATGGATCAGTTATCTAGTCGGCCATATGCAAGCTCGTGAGTAGTACTGAGCGGGTGTCTAGTGCGCTACGCAATGGCCTTGTGCTCTTTCTTCGGCTAAACGTAGGTTGTGGGGATCCCGTTTTTACGGTTGTTTGTTTGCAGGCCGCTGGTAACTTGTTTCTCGTGTTGTGGGTTGGCCAACGTAGGGGAGAAACAGATTTGTGGAAAGAGACCAACCTTTCGGTGCATAGTTCGACGATATAGACTTACACTGCCAATATATGAATCTAAATTGGATTGCTTGTGAATGTGATTCTAATGCTACTGCGATAAATCAGCCGGGGATCTAGCTACCATCCTCGAAGCATGATTGAGCAGAGGTATAGAACTTGAATCTCAAACGAGGATGCTTTAAGGAATTTTTAAGAGATCTGCACCTAGGTGTGGTCATCAAAAGAATAACGAAAATTTGATTTATCTGCTGTAACTAAAAAAGTAATCACTGTCAGACAATATTGCGCGTGGGTTACAAGTAAGAATCTCCTCCTTGTGTGTCTGTTGTGTGTTCGAATGAAATTTCAATTTTGGATACTGTTCGCATCCATCCGATCAGAAAGTGACCTGGCAACCACCTAATTTGGCGGTTTGATGGTAATTTGTACTCGCGTTTTGAAAACACTGGAAGAAATAATTTGAACTGCACTAGTTGATTTGGTGGCTACTGGTTGGATAAAATTTATAGAATTCATCTTCTCTTTTCGGCAACCTTTTTTGTCACGGCTGCAACATCTGTCCACAAAATTCTGCAAGAAAACTTTCACGATTTTCCGGTGACAGAAATCGGTTCCAACTATCCTCGGTTATGTTGCACTGGCCACCGTCACCGCAAATCTGCCCAAGCATAAATTCTTATGCAATCGTCTTCACGGTTGTTTAGACGTTCGCATCAACAATTTCAATATTCGATATCGGTTTTCTGTCAATACGTACTATTTTCCTCTCCCGTTCTTGGGGTATTTTTCCTAAATGTAACCGCCGGTCATGTTGCGGGAGTGGGTTGGTTCTCTTGTCCATTTTGTGGATTGCTCCATAACCCATTCAATATGGTTCCGTCGGGAACTTATCGACATTTCAACCCATCACGAAGCCCAACTCTTTGAATTCCTGTCAAAATTGGCACATTTTATAAATTGAGTCAGTCAGACACCTTCTTTTAAAATCACCAACTGCTGCCGCATTTCCCTATCCCGATCACATTGTTCGTGGACCTTCGGTATGGTGGATGGTCTTGTTGTTTCCAAATCAGCTCCACTGGCAGTCATGTCGGTGCTTGATAACTATGAATTCAAATCGGCATTAATCGGTTGCGACACACCACTGCTCGGTCTGGAAACGGAATCACGGTATATTGTGGTACAGAACAAATCGTAAATGTTGTCTCGGTCAATTGGGAGCAATTGTCCACATTATTAGGTGAGTGTCGTACTCGACCTTCAGTTAATGACTGGTTCGGCTTTGGTGTTGGTCTATCGACCGAAATATTCGGTTCTCGATATGTCAACGTGTGGATTGCAGAGATGCTGTTTATTTGAACGTGGTTTCGT
>LUCM01010915.1:211320-236928 GCA_008360955.1 Fasciolopsis buskii | reverse complement strand
AGAATGGAGATAGTTCGAATGATTTGTGTTCCAATGTGCTTAGCAATCGATCAAATGAATGGAAGTCAGAATCGAATAGCAAAAGTTACGGAATGTTCAAATGACCGGAAATGATTCACCTGATTGAAACTAACGGGTGTTTCCGATGCTGGACAAAAATATAACGAGATTTGAACAAATGATATCGCTTTAATTGTTCAACTGAATTCAGTGAAACTGGGTTTCGTGTGAATGCATCACGATAACTGGTAACGAATGAGGACGATGTGACAAGAGATCTGACGTGATAATTTCGAACAGCCAGGATATGATTTAGGTGATGCAATTGCAATACTGTTCCAAGTGAAACAGGGAACACAAGGATGGATGTGTGCCACCAGTGAGCTCTAATTAGTTTGCGACTCGAGGCTACTGTTTCCCGGAGCATAATGTTGATTGCATGACCTGAAATCAGCGTGAAATTCAAGGCAAGCAATCAGACAAGCAATATCAGGGAATAACTGTGATATATGTACGGAAAGTACACACAATCCGTTTGTGAACGGTGTCAAAATTGTCTGCATTTCGGTAACTGAAAGCATTCCCATCGGTATGATGCTTTTGAGGATGGCGGAAAGACGGAACAAGATGACGGCTTGCAAATTCGTGAAATGCAACCGAATACATTCTGTTTTTATCTCTCCTTTAACACGTTTTTTCACTCATCTGTATACTACTCCATGTTTCCCTATATACATATGTATATTCTGTAGCTTTCTGTCCTGGCTCCTTTGACGGACTCAGCTGAACTGACAAAGAAGTATCATCGAATAACCGCTGTGTTTCTTTTTTGAATTCTTCGATGGAAATCTTCCATGCACATTCTATGTACAAATTCGATTCTTGTATGACATACCAATTAGCAGTGTGGAAGCATAATGATGTTTTCATAGTAGGTTCCCTGGTACTCATACCTGAAGAGCGACAATACCAGCGAAACTGGTCGTGTGCTTCCGGGTAAATTTTGTTCACTCATCCAGATACTACTTATGGTTTGTATATGTATATACGCATATATGTACAATTAACACCCGCCTGAATACAAACGTGAAGCCAGTGTAACAACATGTTGGTGGAACGTGGAAAAACAGTGGGGGTTGGGGGATTTAATTGTAATGGAGCACAATAAACCAACTGTACCTTTTGTTTTACCGTACGCATTTTGTCCATTTCCGATTGATTTCCGATTATGTTCAAGCAGGACGAGTTCTACAGACAGCTCTTACAGTATTCGCACCACTGACTCCAGTTCTGAGCCACATCTCTCAGTGGGAGGCATCAAACGAGATCAAAGCCTAAACCAACCTTTTCATACCTCATCGGCAAGTTTTAGTCTGATCAAAACTGCCTCTTCCAGCACTGCTCAAAACGTACAAACAGAGGTAAACGATGCGCAGGCCTACACAACGTGTGTCCAAGCCACCAAAGGTGACGCAGTGCAATTATTTCAATCAGTGAATGACTGTTTGAACCCTACACACGATTACACACATCATCGTTGCTCATCCGATGTTCCTACCAGACATAAGCTTCGGAGACATCGGTGGTCGAACACCGTAAGTCGCCGGGCATCCTCAACACGGATAGGCCAGGTTTCGCAATCGAAGAATATTCTACGAGCTGTGGCATTGGATACCCTTCTCTTGAGAGAAAGTCGGATGTTGTGGCAGCGCCACGATCTGCTCTGGCTTTTCCAGTTCGTTAAAAGCCCTATTCTTCAACACCTCCACGAGGTGTGATCAAGATTTCGAGGTAATTGAAGCTACTGACTGCCAACAACCGGTCACCACGAATGGTGAGGGGAAGCACAGACTTCTGTCACTCTTGAAACGCACCCTCCTTTTAGGAGGTGCAAATTATATGGCGCACTTAGAAGCGTCAATCGCCAAGCGGTCCAACGCATGCTGAATTGACTTTGCCCAAAATCATTAGTTTAAGAATATTAATTCGAAAACAATTGCGCTAGTCCTGGTTGTCTTAGTTTAACGTTTCATCAGGACTGCTGCTTACGGAGTAAATTTATAAGTATGAGTTCGATTCTTGAGAACAAAACAGTCACTTTGAACCTGGTGGTGTACAGGGTGCACTTAACATCTCTGGGCTGAGATAATTTCGTTTTCCTTGAGATAACCTTCATTGTTTTGCTCTTCGTCAATTGCTTGACCATTACCATGTGACTCAACAAAAATGAGGGGCCTATCAATGGCCACAACGCGGTAAATTGCTGGACAGCCTAACCAAACCATGGGAAGGATAATCCAGACTTGAAATCCTTGGTATTCAACACTAGCAAACAAAAGTTTTGATTGGGCAAATGATACTTACTATTCCAGTAGTTAAGAAGGTGTCCTTTCCAGCCTACCTGCCTCCCGTAATCCGGAAGACTCATATTTATTGTGCGGTAGTCTTCTGGCTCGTATAGAACACTGATGTTGTTCCACTTTTGATGCATCCTATTGAGCAAATTCCGAATGTTCAACCTCGCACGAAAAGCCATAAAGTTAAAGGACAGGGCTTGATGCCGTACTTCTTTATTCCTGTATGGTGGTGTATGGAATTACACGAGCTCGCCATGCTATGTTGTCTCCAAGAAGCGAGCATGCTAGGGTTAATCAATCCGGAAAAGACCATGTCGGTATCCATTGAGTCAATATGCGGACTTTGCAAGGCTGAAGTGAAGCTGTTTTTTTCGGAAATCAGGTTAGCCATGTCAGGCATTCATCAGGTTGAGGTCCGAAGAACGGACAAATTTTGGCTCCATCACGGCGAGCCGGTTAAAAATGCCAATCCAATCCGTGTCGTATTTGACGTAGACACAAAAAGCTACTATTCAACAGACTCCGAAAACTGAGTTCATCCAGATTAGTTTAAACAGGTTTCATGGGCTCTAGGAGACATCTGTCGATGACTTTAGTCCTGTAAACCAAACGGCGCGGACTACATCGCGATTACCTTTTAATTCAACAACGGCCTGCAGTAGCTCATGCAGGCACAATAATTGAGTTATCTACCCGTATTCTCGAAAAAAATGGGTGGAATTAGACCTGTAGTTATGGTAGCCTACTCATCGGCTTCACTGAAATCGACAGAAAGGACAGTTGTTGTGTCTACTTCCAACACGTCCAACAAGAATTTCTTGATCTCTCAGTCTAACAACGATCATACTCCACATTTCATTCTCACGTGATTTCTTTAGATCTCATTTGTTTAGAAGTATCCGGCGTACAGTGATACAATAACAACCGCACGTGATGCGTCAAAATGACGAATTGTTAGGTTGCAGAAGATTTTGATTTGTTGTAGCAATTTTCCGTACGAAAACTACGCATGCTTTATGCCACTCAATGAATTCAAAATTCGTGAATTTAGAATTATAAATTAGCCGTCTATACTAGAACGAACACAGTCTTAGTTTGACCGAATGTCCAAGAATCAGTCTAGATCAAACCATGTTAGTTATGGTCACTTGCGCAATTCACTTTGATCTGTTCATCACTTGGAATACTTGCTTCATAAATTTCGGGTAGAACAAAGTCACATGCAATGCTAATGGACCTATTGGGGGTTTACATCTACGGTAAGCTTTTGAATAGTTCCAACCGTGTAAGCAAGTAAAGTTTCGCGTTTTTCCCTACTATCCGTATACAACCCAAGACTATTGGGTTAGTCAAATTACGCGGAACCACTCGTGAATTGAATACCCCAGCTGGTGGGCACTGATGACTTTTAAGCTGTAGCACCAGTCTTTCAGAATGAGATATTGTTAAACCACTGAAGTGACTGTGCATGTATCCCAGGCACTTCAATTCTGCATATCACATGACTCACATCGGGTTCTCCAATAAATCCAGAGTGTTGAAACAGATGTGTGATCTACTTTAATGGCTTTGATATACTTAGACGAAAAGACCAATGAAGGTCAGGTTCATCTGAATGGGGATTGGTGAGTTAAACACAGACTCCATCAAAACCATCGCCTGAACGATTGGTTCAAAATCTTATCCAAAGTTGACAATGAATCCCAAACGGCTACGAAAACATGACAGCTCAATTTTCGTACACGTGACTGAAAAAGATCCTGGTGGTGATACAAAAAATAGACCTCCGCTGCCTCTCCCAGGGCTAGGAGGCAGGATTGCCACAAAATTATGATACTCCACCCCAAGAAAGGCTTTATTTTTGCGTATATAGGCGAAAAAATTCGCAGAATTCGGTTGTTTCGTTGTGGTGAACTTTGTTAGTACCGTGTATGATAACGACCCAAAAATCGGTTCATCTTTAGAATTACCCAAATATATAGACTGTTTTACTTTTCACGCTATTTTCTGTTCCCCTGGTTACTGGAAATTGAGTAAAAATCTTCCCTTTTGGGACAAATTAACGTGAATTTGATCATGATTTTTCTCGCTTACTCTATCCTGCCAAACCCGTAAAACTGACTGTCGAATCTATATCAAAAGTCAGCTTTATTAATGATCTGAGCATTAAAGTAGATGTTAACCAAGGATGAGACTCTTTTACGCATTGCGTCGATAAACTTGTGCGTTTACCCCTTCAAACATGAGAAACAAGATCGATTCCAATTTCGTCGAGAATCATTTCGAAATTAATTTACCAGGGTGATCTTGTTGTCCCATTCGAGTGTTCGCTCACAAATTAGTCTGGCTAATTGAAACAATATTTAATATGCCTCACTAGCGAATGATAATTGCTAGTTGTCTCCCGGTCTCTGATTTGAATTTTGGTTGGATACAGTATTCAGTCAAAGCTTTAACTATTGCTTAATCTGTAATTCACAAAATATTACAGGATTCTGCCCATCCATTGCGTAATGGCGTGTCGCTTTATCATTCTCATTCATCTACCGAGTGTGAATTTGTCATACATTATCTCTCAAAATACATATTTGTTATAACTTTTTTTAATGCCTAAACCCCGATGACTTTAGGGGTAGAAAAAGACATGAATTTGTCTTCGTTTTCACTTACTTAAGTGTTTCCAAACTACTTTTGTATGTTTCGATTATTTGGTCTCATTTTGTCCAAGCTCTTGACTGAAACCGTAGGAAGATTGTTTATAAAATTCCGTGGTACAAAAGTGAACACGTGACACACTTTATGGAACTGTTTGCTACAACCCAGAAATTAAAAAAATAGAATTAGCTTCATATCGTACCGCATACCAATTCGCACAATATTCACATTTATAATTCGAATGCAACTGCTCTTCCTTTGGGAAAAAGAAAATTATCCCAACGCGGCGAACTGTGAACCATGTGACACTGCGGCGAGGTTGCTCATTACATACGAAAATGTACAACTGTGCTGACAAATGCATTGAAACTAAATTCACGTGACTGGCACAAGCGAATCGATGAAGTTATTCTCGACATTTTCAAAACATACACGTCATTTAGGAATCAGATATAATGGTCTGATAGGATGGGCTGTAAATGCTCAAAGACTCACGCACCGGTCTGTCCGGATAGCAGTACTTTAAGCGGACCTAAACCAATCAATTTACCACCGTTAGCGGAATATATTATACCAGACCCAAGTCCATGGATTACTCCAATATCGCGAGCACGAATAATCATTCCCACATGTGTGGCTGGAGATTTGCAAGTACAACATGAAGTTTTCCATACTGAACAACCACCGAATTACACAAGATCTGATTTGCCTAAATCAACCATACAGACCCATGAGACAAAACAACCTTTGGATGTGAGACAACGGGACCACTCAGATGAATTCAGGAATCAGGAACCTGTTGCGCTTCAGCTGGCTACTACACAAACTGTGACTCCGAAACCTGATCCTCCAGACGAATGGAACGATATGGTTGAAATGAAAACTGAACTATTACCCGAAACGGATGCAGTGGCTGCCGCCGATTCAAGTGCCCTGGTTCCTTTTGAGACAGACAAAGAAACTGAACAACCAGAAAAGTTCAATTATGTAACACCTAGCCCAATGAATACACCGGAACCGAATTGCGACACAACTGTGGTAGAGGCGCAAACATTCATTGGTCGAGATGATTCTGGGGCGGCTCATTTGATCAATATGCATACAATAAAACATCCGACATGTAAACACGATCCACAAAAAGGTGAAATACACATACAAATTACACATAAAACACCAATTCACGGATGTCGGCCGTGTCCGTCTGAACCGAACGTAAGATCACAGGTTGAAAATCCTACGGAAATGGAATTTCTGGGGCATGTGACCGAGAGAAAAGAAAATGAGGGTTTACATATTCGAATGGGATTACCAGCTAAGTCTGGTTTCAGCTTTAAAACAAGTCCTAGACAACGATGTCATGAGCGTAGGTGCAAGTTGACTTCAGGTCGATGTATACCATCTCCTGGCATGCGACGCCACACCACGGAAGAACATCCGGATGATGATATTCAGAATGACGACAAGATTTATGAGCGATTTTACATGAGCAATGATATTGTAAGTGAGCCGCTCATTTATCCAACCAGTCATATACCACCGGCAAAGTGTAGCCATGCGCGACAGCCAGGTTATCGAACTTCTGTGAAATACCAGAACGCCAGAAACACAGGAACGTCATCATTTATACCTCTTGAGACTAATGGCAGTGCCCACAGTGATATGTTTCACGTAACAGACAATGAGACTATGATGAAAGGAATGCGACCAGACAAAAAATGGATAAATGTTGACAAAATACAGGATTCTAGCATAGTTAAACCCCATCTTGACCCAAATGTGGCTTCGATGTATGACAGGGGGTTAAAGAGGAGGAAACAAAAGCCGAGTTCACTTGGTGATACGACCACGGATGGGTTAAGACACATCCGAATGGAGTATAGAAACAGGGGCCAGTATAAGACGAAGCCGGCTCATTCAAACTACCACACAGGGGAATTGAACAGTTCTCTGCCAAACGAACCACTTGAGGAGTGGAATGTTCAATCCGCAATACACCATTTAGGTTCATCCAGTATTCATTTTCCGGGTACGCGTGACTCTAGAAAGGCATTTCGAAGAGTTATTTTAAATCGAATCCCTGGACTGCGAAATCAAGATTCCTCTCCGCAGTCGACTCTGTCGAGTGAGTCGTCGCAAAATTTGGTCAGTGATTCACCGTATCAGATTAAAGACTCCCGACTGACTCAGACAGATGAGCACGTCAATCTCTACCGGGCTAACTCGAAACAGTCGGTCGACTTGGAACGATTACCGATGGGGAAAACAGTAACTCAGTCACTTTCTCCTCAGGGACCCAGCGAAGAATCCACAACGATAGAGACTGTGACCCCAGCATTGCAAAACTTGAAAACGGTCAGTTCTAATGAAACATGCAAATCTGTTCAGGAAAGTTCATCCAGTGAAATACGCACAATCGATCAGTCGCCTGAAGAGCAAACGACATCGGGTGATCAAGCAACATCTCCACGAACGCCCAGAAACAAAGTTCCAGACGAGGTATTCGCTCGTATTCAGTCTAGTACATCTACGGTGCGGTGTTTTCAAGCACATTCTCCATCATTCAGTGTGGAAGTTGTCGACTACCAAGCTCGGTTTTCATCCGTCCAACCCAGTGTTAAAGAAGGAGGGACTAAGAAACGTTTATCTGCACCAACACCATGTACTCTCCCTCCAATTCACTCCCACACAACTGTAAGTACAGCGGTTACAGCAGCCGTAAAACGGGGTGGAACGGATACGAATCGGAATGCAAAAGAGACAAAGCACGACAATACAAAGGGAACCGTTTCTCTACCCAAGCTATCAAGAGATTCTACCAGTTCGCCAGAACGAGAAAGTACACGTACAAATACTGATAGACGTAAACTACGTGGTCCATCACAAAACAAAGGAAAGTTGTACGATATTTTGGTTCTTCATCAACCCAAAAGAAAATGACATTTCTTCTCCTAACTGTTTGTGAGGTAAATGTCGATATTCTATGACTATCCTGTTTCGTTTTCGAAACAGATCACAACTTTGTTTTCCACGATGAATGTCAATGAATCCATCGTCTCAAATTTTCATGCATACGGCTGCTCGAATAGCCGTAGATGAAATGTGATGTATCTATTTTCGGCAATTTTACTTAGAAACAAATAACAAGCGCAATATGATCCCAGACGTTTGGCTCACTGAAACACCGATGCACATGAATTGAAAGTTCAACAAAGGAACTAGTTTACTATACTTCTCACTTTATTCACTGTTATACATTAGTATGGGTTTTATAGGTGATACTATATAAGATCCTTGTATATCGTATCCGATGGG
This sequence comes from Fasciolopsis buskii, assembly GCA_008360955.1. Lineage (NCBI taxonomy): Eukaryota > Metazoa > Platyhelminthes > Trematoda > Plagiorchiida > Fasciolidae > Fasciolopsis > Fasciolopsis buskii. The sequence continues at coordinate 228,604 of LUCM01010915.1, read as the reverse complement.
AAACATATGCAAGAACAAGGAGGAAACATACCAGTGAAACAAATGTGCATGTCAGGCCGAAATCAAACCACGTTTATGTGTGCAATTTTTGTTAAACCGAGACACTTATTGCACCCCAGAAAAATGTTTCATCCTCTCACAAGGGAAATGAGATGTTTACGTTCAATGCAGCCTCGCAAAAATGAGTGATTTGATTTCCATTTATTCAGGAAGGAGACCAAAACAAATTGAAAAAAGTGACTCATGGCTCATTCCAGACAAACTGAATCGTGATTTCACTTCAGTTCCCGTCAGTTCTGTTCAGTTCAGTTCAGTGCAGTTCAGTTAAGTTCAGTTCAGTTCATTTCAGTTAAGTTCAGTTCACTTTGTGAAACCACAAACTCCGCACCGACAGACCCTGGTTTTCGTAAGCACCTCATAGCAACGTCTGTTCAGAAAAAAATAGAGAACGAGAAATAGTGTAGGCGCAGTTAGGCTATCGGGTTTGGAATCGCGAAAGTCCTCCAAACAATGGTTGGGGACGGTAAGTCTCAGTAAGTGGCGTTCTCGCATTCGAAATCTCTTCTGTATAGTTACCCTACTTTGATTTCATCTTCTATTTTTCACTATTCCTCGTTCTCTTTTTTTTCTGAACAAACGTTACTCTGAGGTGTTACCGAAAACCAGGGCACGTTACTTCAAGGTTTATTGTTGTGCGTACTGAATACTGATTATTGAGCATCTTTGAGTAGACGTGACATCGGGTAGCGGGTCAAATCTAGTGTCCGCAGAGCGTCCCTATGGACAACCATGCTATACGGCGAAGAATCACGGTCTGCTGAGGGGCATATGCGATGCACAGATTTCCGTGGTTTAAAAAATTAGAATTTGATAGTCGAATTTCATTAGTGGCTCGGAGATTTCGCATAAAGTATTGATCCTAAGGTTTAACCTGTAGAAAAGGTAGTGGACAGGCGTTACGCATGCCCACAGAATGTCAGCCTACTGTACGCTGTTGTGCCAGGCTGGTCTATTTAGCAGATATTTTAAGTCGATGATTGGACGGAATGGTATGAAGAATTTGATCAATGGATTAGGTCGTGTAAATTCATTTACACTATCGGGTTGAAAACTGCGAGGTGCGGCAAACGAAGTTTAGCCACGACAAATGTGATATTTGAATGTTTCAGTTAGTGATGTTCTTGAATTTCAATTCTATACTCTTCTCTAACGTGTTGGATTTTTTTACTTTGAAGTTGATTTGTCACTATTTGCCTTTTTCTGTATTCTGTCTTTTCGAAAAAAATATAAAATTGAGGTGAGAATGAAAATCAGAACACATTGGTGGACGGTTAGTGAGTATAAAATTAAACCGAACTGAATAGTTCTTCTACATATTATGACACCAGTATGAGGTAAGTAAATCGATTGCTCTTGCGTATCCATCATGCTAGTTTAATCCCACTGAACGTGATCAAATCCACTGGTTCTGATTTTCTAAATTCATTCTCACACTCATCCATCACTTGACACCTCCAGTATACGTGATACCCAGTCAACCATGAATCAATCATACCTCCTTAGTGGTCTATAACTAATCGTCTGAACTGCTGTTCTATATTCAACAATGCTTGTCCTGTATTCCACCCTGGCCTTATTAATGCTGTGGATAGATCTATTCTCATTTGTCGATGTTGGTAGCGTACATCATATCAATATTTTTCGTGCTTCTGATTTGAGTAACAAAGTGGACCCCTTTGTTTCAACCTGAACTATAGTCGTGTTCCATGTGCCAAACATCATCGGTATTAATGGAAAACTTGAGTTTAGAAAGCTAGTCTGTTATCTCTGTTCATGCGATCGATAGAGTTGATTGGTAGTTTACAACGGACTCGGTTCTTCTCAGTCAGTAAATATCTCGCTGAGTACAGCAATATTTGATGTTGGATCGTCTATTTCCTAAGTGGAAAACAAATTCGAAAGACTTAAATATATAATTATTCAGGAAAGCTGCCTAATGTCCGGAAAGGTCCGTGGGCAGTGATCCATTCAGTCCTGACAAAGCTCCTATTTTCGTCCAGGCCAAGATGCAGTCACAGATTAGTTTGGAATTCACTGCTCAATCGAGTTTCGCACGATGAAGCACTCTGTCACATGCGTGGCTATGTCGCGTTGAATCATCGGTATGCGAATAATTCCGGACATGTCACTACAGACTGGAAACCGTCAAGACATTCGGAAGTGGTTTTAATCGCTACAGTTCCAATTCGATTAGTTTATATTGTCTAAATCTTATCTATTCCTGATTAAACGACCACAGGATTATAGTTCCATTCTTTTCAATCAACACTTGCCACTAAAGCCGAAAATTTGTCATTATTTTAGCTTATCCGATCTGTTAGTTCACACATTTTGTATTTCACAGTATAGCTTTTCTGAGTGAATTTTATCTCTAACTTTGTATGGCTTATTGTGAACTCAACATATCGTCTACCTCGCATATCCCTGGTAGAAATAAGACAAATTTATGAAAATGGAAAGTGATCCGTAGAAAAGATTTGATCTAAAGTTCATGGTTGGTTTCTTGAGTAAAATATGAGAAATTGTGAAATAAAAATGAAGTGGTAATAATAACGACCCGGAGCTAAATCTGAGTTAATACGAACGAGGTTCGTTTTCCGTGTTTTTCGTATTGGATTGCCAAAGGGAAAGCTCACGTCCAATTCGAACTTTCCAAAGTCTCTGACCCATCATTAACAGGTACGTTATGTAATCAAAAGTTAAACGAAAGGAATATTCCGTTTAGTCGTGTATCAGTAATGCATGGTAGTCACTGTTGTCTTACCGCCCATTTACCGTGAGTTACACAAATGTTAGATGTTGAAATTCTTTCATAAGTCTTTTGAATTTGGGTTTTTGGTTGTCAAACCACCAAAAACTGCCTAAGTGCAACAGTTGAAGAAAATATATTAGGAAGAAATTAACTTGATGGGTTTTCAACGTTGTCTCAGAATATGGGTCACTGCGAGAGAGGACCAACCAACCATACGATACGAAGATGCTTCCCTGGGAAATTCCATGTGAAATTCGATGGTGACTCTAACCAAACGGTTTGAATGATCGGTTAATTCCATTGATTTCATTTACTAGCTAGTAATTTCTGTTTACCATTGTTCTTTCAATTTGCTTTGATTAGTCAACGGTGAGAGGGGAATCGAAACCAGATCAAGGCAGCAAAAGCATCTGTTCGAGTGGCTAAATTCGTCCATTCTGACACGAACCCGTCCGTCTTTATTGCCAGATAAAAGTAGGCTCTCAGATGCTGATAATCCAACTGAAAAGGCCGTTATCTAAGAGAAGTCAGACTATCCGATCAGCGTAACTGTTTTGTCTTTTTTGAAGAATGGCTGTGAAGTTTTAGAATCGCAATTAGTATGATTCCTCGAATAATTCTGCCGTAATGGAACGAATCCTATAAGACCGTTGTAAGTACCCCATCTTACCCATTCAAAAGAATAAACGTTCAAACAAAACCCCTTGGGTAATTAGTTTTGCGACCAATGCACTTAAACTTCTGGTGCCAATCTACAAAGTACGTTTAACTCGGGATTTATAGGACATCTTGTATTGCTAGTGAGGCTTATGAACATCAAGCATTTGCTGCATATTGCACAAGGTCCTTCTTTCCCTGCAAAAGCAGTAGTGGATACTATGATTGATTTTGCCGGGATTTTCACAAGGGAATAACGCGGCGTGCTTTGATGGAGTGTCCCCGGAGGAATAGAACTGGTGAGGTAACTTTGTGTTTCGTACTCGGAAGTTTGGTGTTCCAAGAAATTCTCCTGTTCATGAGAGAGTCTATAGGTGTTCCCATCTTCAAGAGAGGCTAGCACAGTGGCTGTTTTAATCATAAGGTTAGTAGCTTAGTCCCGACAGCATCAAAACCGATAAGTTGAGTCATTCTTTGTAGGCTGTTGAACACGCGTAGCGAGCAAACTCGTAGGAAATAGACTGGGCTTCTCGACGGCTGTGGATACATCTACTAACAAGACAGTTGTCAAAACACCATTTTAATTCTGAATTCAAAAGATCATTGTGTTCCTAGAAATTTGCGAAATCTTTGAGTCTGTTGGTAGGTTTCAACTTTTGGATTGTTTGTTGAAGAAAGGAGGACACGAGAAACCGTAAAATTTCTCAAATTTGTGTCGTCATGATTGAGATTAGGTAGAGGCATATGATTGACTTTTGTCAACTTTCGTAACCTCAAATGGATTAGTAGTAGGTAGGGTCGGACTACAACACCAAGTGTTGTTGTGAAAAAGATCACAACACTGACAGAGAAAGTTGTAGTTGATTTTATAAAATTTTGACACTTTAGCGGCCACCAAGACTTCCAGATTTTCATCAAGTGAAAAGTACACAGTGCTTCAGTTTGCAGTGCTCTTTTTCTGAGTAGCAAGACCAAACCTTTGAGTCGAGGGTATTTGGCAATTTCTTTTACTCAAACACCGATGTATCAGAAATACTGCTGGATTCTTGTGGAATCGTCAGATGGGCAATAACGAGGTTCGTCATTTTGTATTGGATGAAGACAGATGTACGTTGACTGATCTAATCGCTCCACGTCGCCTCCGGGGACTTAGGCACCTGTTGCATGTAATAGCCAATGATTTATCTTTTCGTGCTATGCAAGCCTTTATGAAAAGGCGTGGTGGTCAGTCTATGACTTGACGAAGAGGTATGAAGAGGTGAGTTTCGGCTTTGATATCGTTTTTTGCTTCAGGCTTTTCTGACTGGGTTCCAGTTGACGAGGACTGTTTTTGTTTGGAGGCGTTGAGAAGCGTGGCTCAGAACCGTATTCTGACATGAATCCTGTATGGTTTGTCTGTAAAACTCGTGCCGTCCTCCTTGTAAAGAAACACAAAAAAATAAGACGAATATTCCCAAAAAGTAGACAATGAAATGCAAGTAAAGCCTGTCTTCCCCTCGATTACTTTGCCTACTTTGTCCGTTCTCATTAGGATTATATTTGAGTGTTGATGGGTTGGCACCATGCTTATCTTCAAGCCGGCCTAAGGCGCATATATATATATATATATATTCCCTGATTGATCAGATGCTGTTTCCCTCTCGAATCAGTTATTATTAATATTATTATTATCATTATTATTATTGATATTACTATTACTATTGTTATTATTATCTTTTCGTTCCACTGGCCATCTTCGTCGTGTTTGCTTTCGGTGACTGGATTTAAGAGCTCATCATCTAGTTTCATCGAGTATTTGATTTTTAATGACGTTCGACATTTGAGCAGTCTGTGGCTTTGAGATGTTTTGTGTCGTTTTCGAGAATTGATTTCATTGAATAGCACAGTTATGGCGACTCTGATATTTAGGCCAACAATATCTGGGCAGGCCGATCTCAGGTATCACTGAGCCTTTTTTTGTCCAGTGCAAATGCAATTCAGAACAAGAGGCTTACTGATACACCAGTTATATTGATTCGTACTCATGTCAATATGTTATATTAAATATGGTTGGAAATGGATCAGGGATTTGTCGGTTTGTAGTCATATCGGTTTACAACACTAAGAATGTGTGTGTATGTCTGTGCGTATGTGTAACTGATCAATTTGTCACACGATCAGTTTCTAAACCACTTGTTGGATGATGACAGTTCACTTGATCCGTTCTCAAACATATTTATGTTATGAATGGCCATAGACGACTGTTACTTGTTCACTGAAATTCTCTCATCCAACTTTACTACTAATAATTGAAACAGCAATTCGAAATTCGGTTGCCACCACTAAGGCATGGATGCGAACTACCAATATGCACTGGAATGAACTTCAACCTATAACTACTCGAATGAGGAGAGAGGGGAGCCCAAAGCGGCTGGAATACACGTTGAGTTACTATCTATAAATAATGTGTTTTTATACAAAATACGAGGAATCCCAATTGGCAGAATGTCTGCGGCCAATTGCATTTGAGGCGTGTTCAAACTCCGTATTCGCACATAACCACGGTTTTGTTTGGCTGATTATTTGAGGATGTTACAACGAATCTTTACCGGAATGTACCACGTGGGTGGCACATAGACTAACCACAACCTTCCTCGCTCAGGAATTCCTTATCATTTTGGCTTGCCTGCAGAACGCATTTGCAAACTAGAACCGGAACTGATGAAGAACTGTCTTCAAAAGATAAATCCGTTGGTAGATTTTCTGAACTGTCATTCTCTGTCTGTCATCTAAGTCTGAAAACTCGACTGTCTGAAATGGACCTGGCCGATGTTTTCGATGTACGTTCGTGTCGACCAAATCAGTTGGCCAGCCCAGCTGCCACGTTTTGATTCCACGAGGTGAACGAAGCTCACTGTCAGGAAAGCATAATATCGGCGAAATGGAGGTCTTTCAGTGAGCAGCACGCTCATCTGGATTTGGACAGTAGGCTGGGGTTTTCCTTCGGAGATGCATGTGCACCTTTGTGATATCACAAAAGGAAGTCAACTATGAAAGTCACCTGGTCCTGCAACGTTCTGGGATTGGCGGATGCCAGAGTGCTGTCCTGTGATCGTGCCAAGTTCTCTGATGCTTCGCTCCAGCATGGGTGACGCGGTACACTACCGCCTTGTCTACACATACGATCAACTCCGCAACTCAATGCAGCTAAGAGAAAGTATAAATCGTTGTCAGTGGCAAGCCATTATGGGGCCTTTTTACGGCTGGAACCCGAAGTCTTTAGGTGAATACCAAGTGACTTAGTTGGCCTACTCTTCTGGTAAACTTCGAGCTATGTGGAGTAGGAAACGTTCAAAACCGACGCGTGATACCGGTCTAAGTCGGCCTATGGACAGTACCATGCAACATAACCTTCTGATCAGGAATTCTAACTGTCTGAATCAGAATGAAATTTGTGTATCCCGTAGCCTCTTCGTGGATATCAACCTTCATTTCATGCCAACAGAACATCTCGACACTCAGATGACCTTGAGCAATGTATCCAAAACACATTTGGGAAGAGGAGAGGGGAGATCACTAGTCGATCACCACGGCATAGTACTCTGTCCGCTTGCAAACCGAACTCCTCCCAGTGTGTGGATAAGAAAAAACATTTTCATTTCACCTGCGATTGTCGTTGCTTTCCAATAGCCCATATATATCCCGGATAGTAACGTTTTCTGAACTTCCGCAAGTCCTGCATTTGTATGGATGTGGCTAAAAGAAGATCGTTCGTAAAATAATCTTGCTAGGTCATTATCTAATGTCTTATTTGTATGCTTCAGAAGCGATGTTCCAGGCCGGGACTATAACATCTACAGAAATGGCCTCTGATTTGTCTGGATTGAACAGAATTGAAGAGCTTGGTGACCACTGACCGTCATGATCCTCAAGTAGAATAGGTAATCGTGAAGGTGGCTTTTTGTCCTGAAAAAGGATAAAGCCTTCTTTTGTGCGTGGGAGCATCATCTGAATGCTGCTTTGAGTAGACAAGCAATGCAAATAACTGGACATTCATTCTGTTACAGGACTACCCCAATTCCCTCTTCAGATGCAACTTTGACGAGCGTGGTAGGTTTCTATGCTGAAAACAGAACCAGTGACGGTTTGTTGGCACAGTTTTCATTCACTCTGCACACAATTTTCTCACACTCGTTGGTTTATCACCAACCGCTTGTTGACTGAGCAAGGAACAGCAGATATGACTGAGGCAATCTTGTAGCACATTGTATTGAAGTAAACAGTTCAAGTGAATTTAAGCTCGGCGAGTATTTGCAAGTCCCAGAAAAGCGAACTTGGTGTTCCTCAGCCGAATAATTCTCATAATGGGAATTGATTGGAAAGCTTTATTCAAGTTAATTGGGACAGCTTACAGCATGATTAATGAAAGAATCTCGTTCTCCTGGTCAAATTACGAACATTTCAAAACGGCTGATTCCGTATAATTGCACAATTTGAAATGGCAATTGATAATCACGAGTAGAATGCTCGAACAAGATGATTTGCTGTTTAAACTGGAGTAAGACATGAGGTAAAAATTAGAGAAAAGCATCCATGTTTAAGTTTGATCCTCGGCGAGATTGCAGACTTCTAACATTGGAATAAACTCCATGTATTCTAAGCTGTACCAGTCATTTGCCGTTTTGTAAGCGCCCTTATATGCTTATTGAAACCACTCTGGAATGTACGCGCCTGAAAGCAACGAGACGTCTTTTTTTATCTATGGAGACGATTCGGTTTAGTTGAGTTCTGCTTGTATTACCAATAAACTTGCATTAACATGTACTGATTTTGGCTGCTGTCCCACAGTGCCGTTTAAGCTGAAGAGAAAAAACGAACGAGGGATAATGACTGATAGCAAAATGCGTAGTTGGATAATTATCCAGAAGAGAAAAGATTTTGACTGCAAGAGTACCAATGACTAGCATCCAGCCCTATCACGTATTGTCCAGAATCCTCAGTTGGGAAATTTCTTGAATCCCAACCGGATAGTATAACTCCGTCTATCCGAGAAAATTCAGTGCTTTCAGTATTGATAAATTTTTGCGGTGCTATTAATTGGGCCAGGTTGAACCATCCTCCAACAATTACTCCCAGTCGTTCTGTGGACAAGTACTAAATATGCCTATGGTTCTAAATATTGAACCATAGGATTCAGTAATCTCCGAGTTATTCACAAAATTAGCTCATCTTGTTCTACCAATAATAGTAACGTTCAGAAACTGAAGACCTTCACACTTACAACGTCCTCAACAGCTATGTTTCTGTACCCCATATATACTGTCTAAATGCCGTTGCGCACGCAGTACTTTAGGTCGGCCGTTATAACAGCACCTCTAGCCTGTAGATAGATTATGACTGGCTCTCTACACAACGTTTTACGTACACTATACTTCTAAGCAAAATTCTCCCATTATTCACTGAATTTCGGTCTTGCTCTTATTTTCACCTTATCATCCTAGACCCTCATTGCTTCTATAAACGCGCTTATTGTTCGTTCCCTGGAAAACGACGAACAGATAGATTCGCTCAGATGAGCATAGAAAACTGTTCGCTTCAATCGGGATTCAATTTTTATTGGCTATACTTCTCCGTGTATGATGGTCACACTTAATGGATCGTACGGCTTAATTTCCCGAAGCACAAATCGTCCAGCTGATAATTAGACGTCCTTTATAAAACTTATTACCAAAGCAGGCTTTTTGATAGTCTTGTACCTGGCGATTAACATGATGGTAACTCATTGTTGTTCTGCGTACTATTGCATTTCATCAATATATGTTATTGCTTTTTCATTCTTTGCAATACGCCTGGGGATTTTCTCGGAACAGGCCATCTACCCAACAAACTGTGATTCTGAAATTCATGACTATCGTTTTCGAGTATTTCAACTCAATCACACTTAGTTATACTTTCACTTGTGACAATATAACGTTACACGTTCGTAAACCGTGGGAATCTTTCTAACGGTCACAGTTGTGAAGGTATTCTTGTTTCGTCTTTTTATTGTTTGAACCTGGGAAGGAACGGTTTAACCCGAGCTAAACAGCGGTGAATCTGTCCGGTTATTTGCCCCAACTGCAGTCTTTACATTGTCATCGTGGGACAGTCCGATGGAACAGAACACATCCTAGTGTGGAGTGAATTGGCGAATGTTTGGATTTCTTCAGAAGCACCTCAATAAATTTATTGAATTTTTATTTCAATGGTTCAGAAATGATTCCTCTTCTGATTTTTCAAACGGGGAACTTGTATCTTATTGTAAATTAGAGAAACTAACATCTAACCAATAAGGTTCATCAATATCTGCGATCGACATTAGTCTTGGCGAGATCTGCACACGTAGCCGCGGAGAACCACGTTTCCTTCAGACTGTATTACAGACACTGTTCAACTTTCATTCAATTTCTCGCATTCTTCCCAACCTCATCACGAGGTGTTCACCGGAAGCACGGATTTAGACAAATACGAAAATCGCCGGTTGGAAGATTTTGTCTCACACACGTCTTACTGGTAACTAAGCGTTAGCTGGGATGCGTACAGTTGCAGAACTAAAAGGCAATTATAACAACAAAAAATGATGGAACAGACTGGCATCTAATGAAAGAAGACGACCATTAAAAACGGCCTTTCTGGTGATTAGCAAAACCGTGTTTGATTCCCAGTGGAACAAAAATGTACCACTTTTTTGTGTCAAGGTTTTGACAGTTTGTTTCTCAGTTCCCAGTGTCAGATGTACACGTCTGATTTCATGGGCATAAATATTACAAACGTGATGGTAGTAAACAGTGACCCTTTGTAATGTGGACACTAAAAAGAGAATAACAGGTATTACATTCCAGTTCATAACCAGTGGTCTATTACTGCTCCATACTGCATTAGGAAATATCTCCCGGGAAATTTGTCGCACCCAGAAAAACTGAATTAACCAATCCGAATGCTTTCCTAGTTGGTCTTTTGTCACCCTGTGACAAGATTTCTTAAAGTGGTGAAAGCCTATCTCGCTGATTGAATGACTCCGACATTCGGGTCACAATCGTTCGTCCCGGTATAGCTTCCCCCAGTTCGTTCTCTATAACCGGTGAAACAATTAGACTATGTTTCCCAGTGCCGATTTATGTACAGTTAATTAAATCACATTTTGCGGTGGTAAGCAAACTTTCGTTTTGGAGGTCATTTGCTATCTGTCAGGAATGCGCTCCCCCCCCCACCACCGAACCCATTGTATTCGAAACCAATTACAAGTGGTACAAATTCAATTAGCTTTACATCCACGTACATGCTAGCAAAGAAGAAACCGATTGTGGTAGGACCTGCCTATTAGCATTCGTGGACCGTTAAACCAACCAACGTTAGTCATACCCATGTTTATCTCCTTTTACATCATGACTTAGGAGCTTGAATTTCTATTCTCATTCCATCCAATGAACCACACTATCACTCGTCTTACAAACAATGCCTGATAGGTTTATAATAATAAACATCCGTTGCACTTACACAACTTAATTTGTATTTGCTAAAAGAAAGCCGAGGCTAGCTTAACGCCAAGTGAATACTAGCAGCAATTTCCGTCTCATGACATGTTTGTGGGCGGTGCAGCGTTGAACAATAAAATACTCATCCAAACAGTCAGTCAACCAATCATCATGTCATTCGACAAACCAGTTAGGAAGTTAATCAATCAATCGTCTGGCGAACGTCGGAAAAAATACTTGATTGTCCGTCAGTTCACCTGCCTGTCTGCCGGTCACTCAACCGGGTTTTTCCATACGTGAGTAGTGAACTTGCGTAGTGTTTTCTTTGGGCTATCAATAATTGATCTTTAACTGTTTTCTAATAAAGTAGATATGGATAGGCGTATGAGTTGCTTGCTTAATTAATTAGTAAGTGACCAGTTCGGTTACTTAGTTACGGTTTAGGCGGGTATTGGGCATTTGTCTAGTCGGCCAGTTAGTTAGATGATTTGGTAATTATTTGTCATTCTATTAGTTGGTTGATTGGCCAGTCAGTCAGTTACATACGGTTGATAGTTTTTCAAGCTTGTCTTGGGTAAAATCTTCGTGCACACATAATTCTTGCATCGGATAAAAATAGAACGACTGAAAGGAGAATAAGCAGCACATGAGAGCGAAGAATAGCCTCTTGCTAATTCACGTACACGCGATTAGTAACACCGAATTTCGGCACCAAAGTGTTCGTGAAGCAAGACCCAGCCACGTCTCTTCCATTTGAAACAAATATCAAGTCTTAGTTCTTTGCATGGACGGCTGGTTTGTTTCGGGAAGTAAATAAGAACCAATTGCCTGTACTCTGTAGGCTAGTGTCATCGAACCTTAGCTTCTTCCTGAGGCACTATTACATTTTTCTATCCACCTAAGCTGCTTGTTCGAAACATCTAAAGCGACATGTGAACCAACTTACCTTGATGATCTTGAACAATTTGGACGTAGGATGGGTGTTTGTAGCAGTTGGACTTGTAATTGGTGCAAGAAATTCAGTCAATCACGGTTGCGAACGGATATGAGTAACCAGTATGTGCCGATTTGGCTCGGATCCAAGCGTCGCAAATGAAGTCAACGGGATGATAACAACTGAAAGGGAACAAGTTCAAGTTATTCTTACCGCTAAAGGGTTTCTATGAAATGTTGGAAATATTCCGACTAGTAGAACACGTTCCGTCCAATTACCTTCGAGGAACGTATGGATCTCACGACCGCTTGTCCTCGCAATTCTCATTGGGTGATGGTATATGCAGGCCAGCTTGAAGCTGGGTCGAAATGCCTCGCGTAACTTGCCCGTAAAGCCAATACAGTGATAGATCCTGAAGTGAGAACCACAAGGAATTTAATTTGGCTAGCACTACATTAAAACTGTTCGCGGGTATTATCTTTAGTCGACTATGTTGTACTAGCCAAAGGTGTACGCTTGATGATCATGCTGGTTTACCTCACGGTCAGAGTTTCGTGGACCGAACTTCACTTTTGCTAGAAATCACAGAACATGAGCACGTTTTGCAAAGCTTGTATTCCTGTCTCCTTTGATTTGAACGCGGTGCTTGACTCCATCAATCGAGTAGTTCCTTAGTGCTGCCTCCAGTTGAACAGTGTTCCAGAAAAATTCAATAAGCTCATCTAATCTCTGCATACAGATTGCCCAAGTCCAGTTCGTGCTTACGATTATCTTTCGCCCGAGTTCACTGAGAGAAGTGACGTTCGTCAGGTTGATCCTTTTCAACTTTCCTTTTTCATTTTCGTCATGGAGAGGGTCGTGGGGACAACACTATCCTCAGGTGAGAACAGTGGCATTAATATTCATTCATGTAGGAGAATCTCTGACTTGGAGTATGTGGTCGATTTTGTTCTACTGACTGATGACTCAGGTAAGCCACAGGTTTTCTCTATTGTCCGCTTCGTTATACGATTCTCCGTGAAGCAGATAATCGTTTAGGGATGGTTTGAGGTGGCCGATCGATGGCATGAACAAAATATGAAAAAGTAAGCCAGTGAACTGTCATGTGAATGTGCACTTGAAGTGCCTGGTTGTGGTCCTCAAGATCCCGTTGAACGACTCATTGAAACAACAGGTGATATGGCTCCGTGGTGAAGTCAATGGAGTTATGCTCACTTTCTCAACTTGCTATTTCCAAGTCGATTGTTCAGTGGTCATAGTTCTTGTTTTTGCATAGATGATTGCAGGGTAGAAACCAAATCCATTGCACGTTGGTGAAAATTTAATGGTTTTGGAAATTGAATTGAACTGAAGCGCTGCAATCGGATTTGAGCTCAAGGAATACTAACAACCGGTTTGCAATTCATCTAAAACCAACAAGTTAAGGAATACGGCTGTTCCTATGCTTACACGCAGAACATTGGAACGTGTGAACGAAGGAGAAAAAGCCTTGGACAGTCTACCTTGAAGATGGTGATCGGTGTTGACTAGCGCAGGTAGAGTTGCAACTGAACAATGAAATCAGCGAACGTTTCTCTGTTAATTCTGCGGGCCCTGGCACACAGTTTTATGGGTTTGATGATCAGGAAACTTTTTTTCTTTTTAAGTCAGAAGAGAATACTGAAATGCCCTAGTGCCAGAAAGTGATAATCTATGAGGTAACAAATTGATAAAAATGATCGCATAATTCACTCTGTGCTTTCCTAGAAGAAAAAACATAACGGAAAATCTGTGCATCTTGAGGGTAAGAGATTCAACATGCTATGTCCAAAAAATGTTGTTTATCAAATCTATTCCCAAGCGGCTTGAAGATATTATGAATGATATAATGTTACTAACACAGCGCTGTTGGTAGATGTAATGCGCCAGCGTTTCGTAAATATATAAAAACGAATACATTGCGCATCGCCTTCTTTCGATACACTCCGTACATCATTTGGTCCTGATATTTACAGACTTGGAAATAAATTTTTTCGAACTTATTTGTTATCAAGTGCCATAGAGTGCCGCAAATTAACCAACCAATGGTTAGGCTTTTTTAATCCAAACATTATCGCAAAATCTCCACTGTACCACTCATAATTAATGGCATAGTAACACGAAAATATAAGCAAATACGCTTGTGCTTACTAGATTGGGCAATCAGCCAGAATTTTATATTTGACTCCCGGGTAGTTTATGCAGCTGAAAAATCAGAGTTTGCAGCATTGTAAAAGGCAAAATTTTGCATCGAATTCCTATTCAAAGTCCATTAGCCGTTGCAGTCCCTTCTGTCACATTCACTTGTAATTAGCAATTGTCCATTTGCCACTAACTCTACTGAAAACGCCTTATTAGGGGCTTTATGTCATCTCACTTGCTTTAGAAAAGCTCACTTCATTCACGGAATCGATAACTCGGTGTCAGTGGCAGATTTCGAACCGACGAGACAACGAGCTGTCATCCTGGCCGAGAAATGAGAACGCGTTCAAGGTTGGGAACAATCATACCTTATCCGCTCAGATTTACTCTAAAATCAGCCTTTGTTTCACACTTTATGTCCATATGCTTCAATCACTAAGCGCTTGAAATTCATAAGAGGCTACAAATATAATTGTTTGCTGTGAGCCTCTAATGCTGGCAATGGTCATTTTTTAAAATTGCTTCTGAATCACTCTGGTACCGACTAATATAAGCGAGGTGTTGTAGGATTGCTTTGTCCATCACTCTTTTTCCCGTAAATGAAGCAAAACAAATGATTTTGCCTTAATTACAAATGACCACTTTGGAATTTGTGATTAACATAACTGTCGTGGTATGTGAATTGCATGATACAAAAGCACCGGAGACTCCAAAGTTGGACTACGGAACAGTGAACAGATTGATTTTGGACAAGGTCAATACTTAGGTGATAAGGAAAACTTCGCATCGACATCAAACACGTGGTATTCTGTCATCCTAATGGCAGAACAAATGCCGAGGTCAGATCGTTCCCCTGATGTACTTTCATATATGTTGTTCGAAACTCCATATCTTGGCCTACTTCAAAAGACCCGACATCCGTTGTACTTACATTTAGCTAATAAAAACGGCGGCTACTTGCAAGCATCTATGCAACGCAGCGGTTGTGTTTGTGTTTAAGCGTGTGTGAATGTCCACCGGGGAGGTATTTCGAAAATAAATTTCATTGTCAATATAATTGTTTGTTATCGAGTTGGCGGATTATCGATTTGTCGCTAGTCGCACTGGTAAAATCGCCTTTTTACAAACTTTGTCGTCTGTCGGAACCATGTTTAATGAAGCCTAACTCGTCAACTTGTGTGAGCACTCTCGTCCAACATGAGTGCCAATGAGGATGCACTGGGATAGACTAGCGTCAATTTACGAGGATTGTAACGAAGCCTAAGTGAAACATGGGAACTAAAATACAAAACAGCAATGTCTGATACTCTGTTTCTACTCTCTAGATATTATAACTCACTTCATCGAGCAAAGTAGACTGGAAAATTTTCCGTTCCTCGTAATTTGTATATTACCTGTCAGTTTGGTCTGTCTATTCTAGGAGCAAATTAGATCGACTTACGAACGCTGTCCTAATATTAACTAAAATGTTTCATTGCGAATGTCCAGCCGGGGTCGTACTGATTGTGTGTACACACATCAAGAAGTTTCTTGATCAGTGACTTTTTTGATCATGCCATACCCAACGAGGACTCGATGAACATCAAACTGCATTCATGTTAACCCAGAACTCAACGTTGTACATAACAACAAAACGTTGAAACAGAGCGACAGATGCCGCCTACAGAACGTGAACTTTCAAAGCGAATAAACACCAACTCCCACTTGGGCACCCAAGCAACTCATTCATGGACAGGAACAGTTATCCGGGAGATGTCACCTACACCTCGGAATCACGTAGTATGAACCATCATTGGTGTCAATCATGAGAACCATTTGATCACGTTTATGCATGCTAATCGGCAATCAGAATCGAGGTACATTTAGACTGGCCATCCAAATTTGCGCACGCTTGTGCTTGCTCGCCGTACGAATATGCCCGTGATTGCCCGTTGGATTGATTTCCGGCCGTCAACAGCTATGCATGTGCCAGACAGGTCAATCCACACAAAGTGATGACAACCGTGACGTAGCCCTTTGGGTTGGTAAGAAAAATATGGCTTCGGCACTGATCATCAGACAAAACAGACAAAAGTGAATGACTGAGTTGCGAAATTAGTTAATTGATGGGCTAGTGTGAAAGGTAAACAATAAGTTCCTAGTTCAAGAACATACCTTCTAACTTCACAGGTCCTTGGAAAATGCGGACCGCCATATGTGACTCTTTACGACACACTTGTCGGCGGATCTCTATTGCGATAACATCCACCCTGTTGATGAATTGCCTTCAAAGAGGCTTTAGACTTCATAGTTATTTCGTTGAGGCTGGCTAGAATACTAGCAACATCGGGATTCGAAAGAGGTATAAGTCCGAAAAAAATTTCACCAAACACTCATTTGAAGGAAACCGAACTATAGCCCCCCACCCCGACATCTGGATGGAGCGACTGATTTGCCAAACCGAACCCCGAAACACGGAGTTCCAAAGGCGTAGGACTATGAAAGTGCCCGCGCTAATCTGATCGTTAATACCGATGATTTTTGGTGAGATGTAAACTGAAGGTAGGTACAACCGACGAAAAAAAGGAAAACTGTCCCTCGGATCATGACGGACATAATAGATCAACCGACAACATAATGGGCATATTTTCTGGATAATACTTAATGCAACGTTTAAGTTCTTTGCTTTTTCATGAAATGATTCACCATGTGATGTCATCGCTCAACTCACCATAAAGAATTCATGGAAGCACTGTACAGCTATTTCATCCAGCTTGTTAGGAATCATCAACAGTGCATATCCACCGCACACGAACGGGGACGCGAACCGGGGACGAACGATTCTGAGTCGAACGCCTTAGCCATTACGCTACCGGGCAGGCTCTGAACGGTTTGTTGAACTTCACCATATGATGTTGCACCTATCCGTCACTGGTTTGCACGGTTACTGTCCGTTAGCTCAAGCGATCGAACCCTGCTGATAGATGACTTCTGTGCAGGTAGCCCAAGTACGACCAAGGCTTTGGATATGACATACAGAGCTTGGCTACTTGTTGAGTGTTAGTGGTAGGAGATAGAATATTTTCATTAAATACTTTGCCATGTGATATCATCGCTCAGCTGACCCTTATGTGAAACATGTATGACTGGAGATGATATTCTCGTTTTTCAGTCGATCCAAATGAGCTTTAAATTGGAAATTAGAAAGATAATGCTAAATACGTTTCCTAACAAGGATGAAACAGCTTT
>LUCM01010915.1:167262-210843 GCA_008360955.1 Fasciolopsis buskii | reverse complement strand
TCGGTTTTGCCTACTTGGATGTTTACCAGTAGGCGATCACTCGGTCGAACTGTGGAGCGTGACAAAAATTTCCAGACGATTCGCCATGAATTGTCAACGTCTAACTTGCCATTGCA
This sequence comes from Fasciolopsis buskii, assembly GCA_008360955.1. NCBI lineage: Eukaryota > Metazoa > Platyhelminthes > Trematoda > Plagiorchiida > Fasciolidae > Fasciolopsis > Fasciolopsis buskii. The sequence continues at coordinate 210,727 of LUCM01010915.1, read as the reverse complement.
AATCACGGAAGCATTGTGTAGCCATTTCGTCATTGTTAGGGATCATCAGCAGTGCACATCCATCGCGCCGGAACTGGAACGCTGATGATTCCTGACAAAGGTGAAACAACTGCACAGTGCTTCCAGGAGTTCCCATAACAAGTTTGACGGTTACACGTCGCGACGAATCGTTTGGAAAATCACATCAAATCTACTGCTGCAGGAAAATTTTTTTGCCGTAGTTAAACTGCCTGACGGAAAACCATGGACATTGCCTCGTGCTTCGAAGAACACGGAATCACATATATTAGACTATGAATATTGCCTTACATTGAATTATATTTTCTATTACTGTTTATATTTATGAAATTATGCTATACACCTCGAGGGCAAAAAATCTTCACTGTTCATTATTGATATAACGACCAAATTATGTTTTTGTTGTTGTTATTTCTATGTTCAAACGGTTATACCTGATGTCCTACCAGTTTCGGAATTACAACGAATTTGCGTCAGAATTATCCGGACATGGGTAAGAAATATGACTGTGTTCATCTACACCGGGTCCTACCCTTGACATTATTGCTCACAACAAGCGTGAACTCCTTATCCCCAGCACCCCACTGGTTTTACCGTATACCTCTCTTGCTTTTGGTTTGGGATACATGTGAAACTTTGAAAATCACCGCGATCGATAAATTGCATTCTCCGCCTGTGCAAATCGAAATATACGAGAGTTCATTCGCAGTGATTTCACGGGAATTTTCCACAGATAAAGCCCTAGTTTGAACGATGTCAGATAGCTTGTATGAAAACTGATCGACCAAATGCGAGTGGATAAAGTTTTGAATTTGCACTGACTTCTTGATAAAGCTTTGGAAACTACATACAAACCCGAAATAGAGCAAAACACGCAAATTTTAAGTTAGCATTCTGTGATTCTTTGCGGTTGTGTGCTATCTTGTATGCTAATAGGAAATCTCATCTAAATGTTTCCACAATCGGGTTGCCGTGTTCCGGTTTTAATTGCAACGACTCTTGTCCCAGTGTCGGCGAAAGAGAAATCGAAAATCATAAAGCAAAACAATTATAGACAAGCTGAAACATTTCAAATGTCAAATCAACACTGCGAGTAGCTCTCCTGGTTGACATGAGTCAAGAGGCGATAACAGCATAGGAATCCATTTAAAAAGACCTCCATTAGTTGGGCGCTCCATTTTTCGCACTTTATCTATATACTGCTTCGGGATGAATTCGGTTTATGTTGCCGGGCTCACTGAACCATAATGTAACCAGCAAACCGACTGGTTAAAAGCACTGTTACAGAGGAGTATGAGGGATGTTGAAGTTAACGTCAGTTTACTGGTCCTGATTTTGAAGCGCTAAGTGCTCTGGAGGTCTGCGCAAACAGAAAGTTTGACAGTGTCCAAAACCTTTAGGGTAAGATGAAATAAAGAAATTGGAAAAGTAGAAGAATCATATCAAGTAACATAAATCGGGAAATGGTGATTAGTTGCCTGGATGCGGTATCGGCCGGAGAAGATTGCAGGAAGAAGTACTGGTGGGGAAGGCGTCTAATTTAAAACAGAAGACCAAATTGCATGGATAACAAAAATAAAACAAGATGATCGTCCAACAGCAGATTAGCGACTGAAGATTTGACTAGAAGGTGTCAGACGTCGATCAGGCGAATGGTTTTTCGCTGATCCCGATAAAGAAATCGGGGAGAACCCCAAACGAAATACCAAACTGCAAATGATACCAATATACAAGTGCAAAGCGAAAGTGAATTATCGGCAGCATAAGAGGAGCTGCAGTAAAACGAAACAGAAACCTAACTATGCACACTGCACGAGTAGTTAGTTGAATTGTGAAAAATTGGACCGAGATAACTGAGAACAGAAACAAAATCGGTGCGAAGCAAATCAAACGAGAAAAACAACAAATGTGCGAAAGAACGAGGTCCTAAATGAATCGTGAAAAGAACCGTTTCAAATGCAACGGAAACAAAAAGATCATTGGATTCTCACGTGGCACGTTTAGGATAGACGTTCAAGGATACCCTGCCGAGACATACCTCACGATCAATGTTCGAGTTTGTGTGGGAGAAAAGTGCGTTAAAACAGAAAACTACAAAGAGTGCCGTCACAGGGGAAATAATGGATTGAGTTGGATGTTGTGAATAAATTATCATGGAATTGCTTGCTAAAGCAGAAATTGAGGTGAGACGTCTGCTCCACGTCGGCCGCAAACCCTCAATGGTTCCTATTTCGCGGCCGTTATATCTAATTCCCATCAACTTTGGTGAGGCAGACTGAGTCGAGCAGACAAAAAGTTCGTTTATTAATCAGAACCAAAATGCTTATATTAGTCTTCGATGAGCAACAATCACTGATTGGTTATTCTGCCAGGTTAATTCGGTCCTTCGGCATTCACAGATCTTCGCGTGTGGCGTTTTCGCTCCCCTTAGCGACTAGTCTAATCAGGGCGAAGTCACCGCACCTGTGTACATATCCGGGTATGTGTTATGACGAGTCAATAGCTATTACTCTGACAGTAGGGAAATACATAGCGTGGACGGAAGCAACAAAATCAGGAGAACACCAGTATTTACAAGAAACGTATGGGGTGGGACCCAGTCAACTGGGACGAAGATGGTTTGTTTTTAGGGGAATAGTGGTATCCGTCGTACCACAACCTAGAGAGAATCCGAAGGGGGACAGTTTTGACAAAAGACAGACTTACCAAACTCGATTTTAGAATCTTGGAGATACCGACCTAGAACTAGTGTATTTCGCAGTGATTATCGAGTACAGTTGACCAGAAGTGTGAACCGAGAGTCGATGGGTTATCGAGTGAAAGATTAGATGGCTCAGTAGTCATTTGTTTCCGTGAAACGAAAGTACTTGGTCGGCGACGACAACGTCAAACACGTGGGGGGAAGCCAGTGCGAGAGAACCACAGGTCAAAAGAATCATCACATTTAAAACAGCGAACAAATTGCGCGTTTTCAAGAAAGTGTGAAAGAAGACCAAAAGACAAAGTAAAAGAGAATCCGATTCGGGGACATATTTTGGCGATGACGGATATCAGGCTTTCCTGAATCCAGTGCATTGTGAATGTCCGGGCACTGCGACGTTTGACGGATACTTTCAAGGTCAGCACGAGCTAGACAAAGGAGAACAGTGGGGAAGGAGTAGGCAGGAATTGCAAAAAAACTGACCAATCTGAAATTGGAAGAAAACCTAGATGAAAGACCTTGACTTCCTCATGTGGTTTACAAGAACTGCAGGTCGAAGGGAAATAGGAATGATAGGAATTTCAGAAGGTTGCTTCAACACGTGCCCGACAACGTTCGATTATTGATGACAGGTGAATGTAGTCATTCGGCTTTGAAGACAACCAAAATCAATTCGTCCCAAAACATGGTTCAAAAGCACTTGCTTTTTAGTTTGAACGAAATAGTAGTTGAAGAAGTTAGTGAGCGAAGCCAAAGACGAATTTCTAAGCGCTTCAGACCTACGATAAGAAAGCTTGCATAGAGGATCCCCTCAGGAGATTCAGTTTTGCCTGGTTTGGAAAAAGTGTAAAATAACTAGCTTCTGGCATTGAAAAATACGATCAACAGAGTTGCAAACAAGGAATTCAATGTCCGTAGTGAAACAACAACCATTCCATGATAAAATACAACGTACTGGCGAAAACTGTCTTAGCTCGAGGAACAAAAGAGATAGAAAGATCCAGTGCGTGAACGCAGTCGTCAGCTCGATCGGAAACACTTGTAAGGAGTTTATACGGTTGGCTTAGGTTATTGAACACAGCTGTTTGTTCGGATACGTACTCAACGGCGGATGTATCCCATACTTGAATCGACCATTCAAGATTACAAACGATGAGACCTTCCAAAACGGTCACGCGACTGCTGAGATTAGTCACGAAGAATTACTCAGTGTTCGAAGATGGCGGATCCGAGAAAGGTGAACTGGGGCTGTTTGGGATAACGGTAAACAACGAAAAAAGTACCGAATTAAGGAAGGGAGGTTGAGCTTCAGCCAGCTGGATAAAATTTATAATTCGAATAACCAGGGTTTCACAGTGCGGAGGTGACGACTGATTAATAAACAAACACTCAGATACCAGGGTTAAAGACAACCGACGAGGGAGGTACATTTAGGTGGAATGTGGGTGGTGTCCAGCGCGGAGACATCTGAGTTTCGGCCAAGAAAGAAGAAGACTGAAGAAACTGGCGAATGAAATAGCGTCGCGGTTCAATCCGCAAATGCTAGTTCGGGTTTTGAGTTTCCTATTTATTTCACCAGTTAGTAGAGGGAACAACAGAAGGGCTGACTACGAATGCCATTTCACATGATATAAACTCTGAATAATAAACTAGCAACCATGATATCGATATCCGGACGATCGAACACCAAAAGGCCCAGTAGACTGGGTATGTCAATGAGCGGGACCACGGCAGAATCATCCATCAACTCACTCACGGTCTTAAGAATCTCGCAGGACTATGACTTACTTGGAATAAACCAAACATCTGCCCTATAGAAGACTTTTGAACACTTTCGGAATCAGGTGTAATGTTCTGCGACAAAATGCGACTCGGTTTTTTCAGCTGGTGGCAATCCGTTTTCAAAAGTTACGAATTCTCTCTGTCGACCAAGCACTCTTTACCTATTGCATTATTAGTTTTACACAACAAAGATTATTTTTCAAATGCGGAATATCGCTCACTGAATTGCTAATGGAATTTTCCTTGACGATTTGTTCATTACATTTTACGTCCTCCTTATCTCTAAATTTGATTTACTTTGTCCCAAGTCTACCCAAATACACATTATTCTGTTTACGACAAAACTGTTTGATCTTATCACAGATGACTGTACGTGACCATTTAAGTTTGGAGATTGAACGGACTTTTCATTGATTTTTGATCATTTACAAGCGAGGCAAATAGTTTAATTTTTCTCATTCATTTTGTCGTTGTCGTGCGGAATAGGCTTTGAATTTCATGCAAATCGAAACTTTCAGTTAGAAATTCTAATTCCTGATTGCCTTCTCATGTTTTCTACTTGGTTGATCGAGAATCACATGACTTTGGGCTAGTAGCAAGAACACCGTGTACATCTTTACTGGTCCATAAATTTATAACCCCTACTGATCGAAATGCTCGATATTATGGATATTTTCAAACGTGGTCACGCCCGGTGAATGAAATAGCAACTGCTAGCCTGACGATCGTGCGTGACGAGTGACGAAACTGGTACTAAACAGGAAAACATTAATAATTAAAACTTTCTAGTGCGTTTTACTCATACTATTAATGGCGACCATGAAAGATTCATCCTATGACATCGAAGTAAAAATAAAACGCCTCCCTATATGAGTTTCGTTTTCAAGCTGAGTTCATAATCTGATCAAAATTAAAATGCCCGCCCTGATTTTCAGCATCCTCAAAGTGTATGGTTTATTATGTCTCATTTGGTGGTAACCATGCTCAAGGTCATTGGAAAGTGGGCTAGTTTTTAACCACAGTATGTTTTTATTTCTTAAAATAATCAATCGCTGAAGTTGTATTTTCGGAAACACGTGATTCGATCAGCATTTTGGTCAGTTTAATAATGGAAAGTTTCTTCGTGACGTGTTCGTCATCAGCCTACCCACAATACATTCAATCGTATCTCACCATACCGCCAAACTTCTCTGTTGGGATGCGCAACAGGCTTTGCAGTTTGTTTATCTTGTAATTCAATAAACATTACAAGGAACGGTGAACTTGATACCCAACGGAAAATTTGTAAACTGGGAAAAGCAATAAGATAAAATCCATTGAACGTTGCCGTTATGATCACGCATCGATCGAATACGTGTCAATTAAACCTTTTCAACACTGGAAAGTATCGGCTTCCAGTGGTATCGTGGTGGACTGTTGCTCGATAACCACAAGAACAAATAGGATTAAGAGTCCCACAGTTGAAACCTGTGGGTAGCTAGTGAGTTTACTGATTCTATATTCTGGTATGCATTGATAATGTTTTATTTTACGATAAAATATATTCTCCACCCTGGTCTCAGTCGTTTCCGCGAATAGAAAAATTAGGCGAGCACAATTTAACAATGCACTGTTTTACTGTATGGCTAACTAGAAAGGAAATAATTGTCAAACATGCGAAGGTTTCTTTTCATTTAATTCATTCCCGTGATTAGAGAAGAAAAAACAAAGTAGGAAAAATGGATTTTATTACTACATTGCGGAAGTCTTGTAAAACGTCCAACGCGGCTGAAATCAAAACAGTATGCCAGGAAACACGAGAGCTCAGTGGAGTAACCCAGTTGTCGTCTTGAACGGGGTTGTCAAGATAATTTATAGAAACTAGGGCTGCTTGATGGCACGCAATTTGACTGGCCGCGCTACAATTCTGTGTCATTCTATATCGTTATTTTATTGTCGGATATTTGGTTCGATTATGTTCTCCGTTCTACTTGTCTTAATGTGTTATAATTATATTCTTTACGAGGCGATGAGTGGGTTTTTTATTTTATTTATTAATTTATTTTCCCCGTATTTTATTTTTTACCCTCACATATTTCTGACTGAAATGTAACATTATTTAGTGTGCGCAAAAATCGATACAATAAAATACAAAACAAGAATAATGCGTGAGAACTTATTGGGATCGGACAATGTCCGAGAAATGTGAATAGACTAACTGGCGGTTTTTTATAAGGCAACATTGTCGGTCAAGATGCAAATCAGCAACGTTTGGGTCACAACGGCAAACCATTGCACAAAGCAGTTTTTAGGAATTAAACGTGACTTAAAAAATTACTTCTTTCAGTTAAAATAGTTTTGATATCGCGCTTACAACTTCGGCCAATTAGCAATTTGACCAGCCATGTCGGCAAAAGCTGCATCAAGAATGACTTGCCTACCCATGGTTGTTTTTCCGTTTGCGTGTGTGCGCATGTGTGTGTGCTCATGTGTGTGTGTGTGTGTAATACACCATATTCGTGACCGGGGAGAGTTGATCCGATAGTCCTTTGAGGTCGAATTCACTTTTCAGCTCACATTACACTTGCATATTTCCTGTTCCATACAAGCCGCCCGTGTCCAGGTCTTAGCCGCTACCTAATTGGATTGGAATCAACGAATTCATGAAATTGGATGAGGTCAGTTGGATCACAAACTCTGAATTGGCCGATGAACTTAACATATCTTTCGGGTTCGCGGCACGTGAACCTGGTCGAAGACATGCGAAAGTTTGCAGGAGTGAAGTGCGTTTTACAGCATCCGTGTATGACCTTAACCTTTATAATCTATGTAACTCATCAACCGATTGCAGTATGTGAAATAAGACATACAGTCACTGTGCGAAAGAAAATGTCCGCGTATCAGCTGGAGTGAGGAATCATAGTTTACCCGCCACTCCCTTCACGGCTAAGCGCTAGCAACCACGGTGAAGTTCAAAAAATCGTTGACAGCCTGCTCGGTGGCGTAGTGGCCAAGGAGTTCGACTCAAACCCGTTCGTCCCGGCTTCACGTCCCAGTTCGGGCGAGGTCGAAATGTACTGCTGATGATTCTCTTAACAAGGATGAAAGAACTATACAGTGTTTCCATGGTATCTTAATGTTGAGTTGATCGTTGATATCACATGAATAAATTTGAATAAATTGCCGATCTGTAATTTAATGCGCACATGCGTTAGTAGAAAGTAATCTCGTCATCTACCAAATGAACCCAAGTAGACATAAACAGACATAATCGTCTATTCAGCGAATAAACTTGAACTGTCTACCCGATGTATTTTGTGTCCAGGACGAATTTGTGATCAGTTGGCTTAGTTCCAGGCCACAGTGTCTAATTCATATATAGCATCACTGATCGCAACAGCTCAAACATTGGCTAGGCGAATCATCGTGAATAGGCACTAGACTTACACAGCAATGGGAAAATGTCATTCAATAACTCTTATTTGCACCACTGAAACAATCCGATGATATAACAGCAAATACAAGTTTGAGGATATTAGGAACGTAATCATTCACAGCCTCAATTCTTCTTGGTATGCTGTCTGCCATTGGCTGCTCCAATATTATTTGCTTTTCATTGGAAGCTGTCCTCGAGAGTTCTTCCGAGTTTGGGAAACTCTCTGAAATCCCATCGAGGTACTCTCCAATTTCACATAATCATCCCAATTGTTTCGGAATGGGTGAAAATCCGACGACTTAAGTGGTCATTAAACTGATTTTATCCATCCAGCGCTTTCTTATTAATTAGGAACACTAACTTCACGAGCATTTGGGCCGCTCTCCTGAGAATAGACAGAGAGGGAGTTCTGCGTCAGTAGAGGTTGACTTCTAGTGTATCGTTAATACCCATGCATTTTCTGCTGATTTATTCACTTAATGAGCTGGGTTCACAGGTGGATCAATACAGAGAGCTTCTCGCGCAGTCAAAGCATGTTGGGTCAAGTGGATTTATTCGATCAATAAAAGGCGTCAGTCAGACCTTGCCAACTGAATCGCCGACGACTTTCCCATTGTCTCTGGTGCTTTTCTAATATTCCAACAAAAAACAAGGAAGGGACTAGTCCCAATCAGTTTACGTCTAACAGTAGTGTGCAAACCATCTGCAATACTATGCGTGCGACACATCAAAATCGAAACGTTGTTCCCGATCTAAATCACCTGCCACAGGGCCGATAAAAAGGTTTCAATTTGCTATTGATCAGTGGTAGAGTCTAATCCATTCGAAGCTGATTTCTTTGGTGGTTTAACAATGCTACAGTACTTTTTTCATAACGGAAACGGTGTTGCGTAAGCCTATGCCCAAATATCACCATGACGTGAACATATCTCCACAGATTTTTTGCCGTCGAAGTCACGGGAAGAGAAGAAAATAGTGCAAATGGGAGACGGACAAGAAACGAAAGTTTGTTCTGAGATCATCGCATAAGCCAGCCTTTTCAAGCGGTTTTCTCTCGCTATCTATTCTCTGTCGAACTCCAGGTTCGTTAGTGGGCATTGTACAGTCCTAATGGTAAACATCGGATGGAGAGGAGCTCATTTCGAGCCTTCGATCAAAAGATCTAGTCTTCAAGAACATGATGCTTTAAATCTATGGATATCCGGTGATTGTAAGTTAGGCTTGTACTCTCTGAAAAATTTCACGTATGGCTCCCAGTAATGACTCGTGCTCGTCTCTGCATCATATGCGTAATTTCTGCCTTGTGAATCCTGACCATGCAGAGTTTCTGTGGAACTAGAATACCGAAACTTTCATGATCACTTGTCCAGTCGTAACTCTTCAAATTCGGTGATGTTCTTTCATTCTTCAACGAATGGATACTTGACTGAAGATCTTTTCAGCCAGGTGGTTTCACAAGCGACAGATAGCAGAGCATCCTAATCTCTTAACCATCTTCAAGACTTTAGTATCGCTAAATTCACGTTGGTATTATGAAGGATATTTTTCGAATCCATTTGGCGCTTGCGGACATAGACTTAAGGATTCTGTACACACTTCCGTACACAGTGACAGCTGAACAGTGGGATACCAAGCAGTAGTAATGCTTATTCGCAAGAGATTTAATTCTTCACATTCGGTTAGACATAAGCTCGTGTGTCTGTTTGTGTGTGTGTGCGTGTGCAATAAAAGTTCGTGCTCGTGTCCCCAAGTTTTCATTGCGCTAATCAGTTAGTTTTAACTAATTATAGATCGGACTAGTCAAGAAAATCATAGGCTCACCGATAACATTTAGGCATGTGTTTTGATATGCTCAATCCAACCAGTAAAAGTACTCTGTTAGCTATGGCGGAACACGTAGCCCTTGACTGGGCTTCAAGAAAGACAAGCACAGTTGTCGAGTTTAGACCGAAGATGATAGGATCTGACTCTCGGGGCACTAACCAACAGCATCCTCGAATTCAATCACCTGAACACGAGCAACATTCAACCCGAATGCGAGTCAAACTTACATTCGAACTGACTGGGCTGATTATCAACGGTTATTTCAAAACGGTTCCTTTGGGCAGATTTTGGGGCCTTGGACAAACTGCTTTGCAGTTCCGTGGGCCAATCGTCGTTTGGGCAGTATTAGTGAGACCAGTTGCAAATGACGTGAGCCGTGTTTACTGGTTTCCGATCTTTTGGATGAAACGTAAGTGTTGATTCAAATAAACACAGAATGGCTCTATTTGGATTTTCAAAGTACTGCCAGGTGAGTCAATTTGTAAAAACATTTTGGCCAAAAGACAAAGGCGAAGAGGAAATGAACATGATCCATCATCTTTATAATCGTGGTCTCAGGATGTGGAGAGGATATTGTCGTCTGTTCGGAGACCATAAAAGCACTGTCTAACTTCTAATGGACAATATGATATATGATACACATAATGCGTAAAGGCGTTAAGGACCGATGGCATTCCAGTGTCGCCAAGGCAAATGTTAGGGCGAGCAATTTTGTGTGAATAGCACTATCACGACCGACACCATACAAAACCAGGCAGAAGTAGCACATCATATATGAAGCAGCTGTATAGTGCTTCCATGGTACCGAAATAAGGAATGGAATCGCAGCATCAAATAGTGAATGAAAACATCATCTATGCTAGTCGATAATAGGGCAATGTGACTTGGACCGATTATGATCAGAGTGAGCTCTCTAATGCGCAAAATTCGTTTAACAGCACATTTTTCAACACTCCCAATAGCTGACTTTAAATCCCATGCACCCGGGGGTAGCGAATGAACAAACAAGTCGAAAACATGGCTAATTCTATCACAAATTTTCCGGTATGATCTCAGGTTTTGACGGTTTCAAAGACCAGTCAGCAATGTCCAAACATTGTATCACAAACAGATGTGATGAAACTTTAGTAGGTTTCTAGTCTATTTCTTCCCATACAAAACTATTTGCACGTCTAGGAAACCTTAGTGTATTAATTGCAAATCAAAACCGTCTGATTCGTTGTACGAACAACAGCAGGTAGGAACATTATTCCACGTAGCTTTTCCGATTTTATGATTTAGCCAGTTCTTTCATGTCTTATTGGAAGTATTGGTCCGGTTGCGCAATTAGCTTGTAATCTGTACCGAATTCCGGGTTGGTGCTAGGCAGAGCAAAATCGAACCTACAAATCGGCAAGTACCAGTTGGGATAAATGTGTTTTCCCATCTCTCTCGGTCAACGTGTACAGGTGCATGTTCCGCTAGGAATAGACCCAATCAGAGGAATTTAGTGTCACTTGTTTCTTCTTGGTCCCACGCCCGCGCACCAGATTTGCAAATATTCGAGGTGAGGGTGGATGGGGCTAAACACGATACTACTCGCCGTACGAGGATAGCTTACATGCAGATATATCACACATATGGCGCCCCGTTCGAATTACGGTTTGGTATACGGTTAGATTCAGCTATCTGAACATATGATGTACGCTAGAGAAAAAATGGTGCTATGTATTTGCAAAATCCCTTTTTCTGTCGGTCGATTTTCTGTTCGATTGTTCTAGGTCACTTCTTCAACCGATTTGAACTCACTCTGACTTAATTACTCCATGTTCGATGAACCTTAAAATGCCAAGCAGTTGTCGGTCTGGCAAAAATATGAAATTATGTATGGTTTCTTGGAAATGTAATTCTTGTTGAAAATCTCCTGTGAAAGTTGAAATGTAGTAAAAATAATTAAAGATTTCTTATATTCGTTTGCATGGGTTCAACATTTTTGGTTCAAAAGTCCAGACCAGAGGTGATCAGATACTGCAATTATCCAACCTCTTCTACGCCGCCTGTCAACTTCCCCGATCGGCTACCTTTCAGTTGACCGCTACCTCTCTCCTAAAATTCATGCATAATGGAATCTCGTCAATAAAGGAAGCAAATGGCAAGATCCAGAAAAGATCAAATAACCAGTTCAAATAGCGTATGAAACGACGAAAACAGTTTGCCTTTGTGTTGCGATAAGATCGAGATGAAATATCAACAGTGGTCTACTGAGGTCATCTTACGAGTTCTAATCACGTTTACGTCAAATACACCGCTGCTCCGGGGTTCCGATCTTACACACGATAACTCATAAATCTGCCCCCCGTCGACTTTTTCCTTCTGGCCAGTGAAAAAGTTGGTTCCGATATAATTGAACAGTTCTTGCACGCTTCATAGTGATCAATGACAAAACCAAGTAATTATATTTCGTTTGGTCATTGCACGGCATACGTTTGATATTTTAGTTTGCGGGTCCCCGTGTTTATAACAATCCAGTGGAATGGTCAAGCTGGGCCGAATTTCCGATAAAGAACTGCAAGGTGTAGATCAGACATGTGGAACAACGACTTAATTCGCGGGTCTGCTCTTTAGTTTTCGTCGTAGTATTCTTTTGATGACTAGTTGGTTGGTCTAGTACAATAATTTCTTCCGCCGTGAAGTAACTCCATTCTAGTAATTGATTCTCCTCCTCCAACGGTTTTTTCATCCTATTCCATTACTGATCATCGATCTGTGGGACACGTTGGCTTGATTCGTCCAGGGGGTTTGTCCAAGTACTTCGACGGTCTTTTGTCCAATGCATCATATGAAGATGAAATGGAATCAACCTGTCGATGAGCATTGTGTGGGCACTAAATTTTGAAAGGAAATTCTAAAATTAGATATCAGTTCTGTCCAGATCACGATAATTTCGGCTGGTCCGTTTCGGTGCACAGAATGTGTGATTCAGTGAAAATCACATGCAGTGATACAACACGATAAATGGGTCAGGTACTTAAAGATAAGCAGAATAATAATGAGCCGAATGTATTTTTTTTGTAAAGGTGCTAACATTGATGTTGACAAGTATGAAAAGGATGAGAATAAAGACCGAAAACTGGGAGATATTACACACAAGGAAGAATCAATGAGATGGAAATTGGACACAACAGGGCAAGGACGAGAAATGATCAATTACGGATGATTAGAGGTCAAAAAAAGCTACATGAGGGCGGGAGGAAAGAACCGGTAGCACGTATTGCCGAAAAAATGCACTTCTTAAGGCCAGCTCAATATTCACCAGCATAGAAAGCGATAAACGCGAACCATCCTATGCAGACAAACAAAACTAAAAATAAGTTGACAACCCCATTCTCCAAAAGTGTATAGACAATCGATTTTATTAGCATACAATTCGATATTTGACCTAGAATACTCATCAAGGAAAGACCAACGGTCCGGGTTAAGTAGATATTGAAAACTTCACTCATCATATCATGACAAAGCGTCTAACTGGGATCACGGGATTCGTCAGAAAGCCTATGAATAGAATCAACTGGTTTGTGATTAACCTCATTCATCCAACCGTCGAGAAGAGTTGGAAATCTGCGATTTCTCTGTTTCCAAATCAGCCACTATTTAGGCTAGTGGACGCATAATATATGGTAGAGAATCCTTCGAATAGTTAGAAGGTTGCCTGATTGGATCAACTAATCGAGATGTGGCATCCATTTTGATTTCCACTGCACCCTACAAATATGGAACAGCAATCAAACTGCTCTTAGTAATAACACTGTCAACCATGTTTAAGAAAAATGGAAAGGCTTGCTGAGTGAATTATCAAAACTGTTGTGCATAAGCAATATGCGTATGTCGTACGGCGAGTGGCCCAGTCTCGCGATATCCCAATTTGTTCCGAAAACAAGCATGCAAACATTCAGATCATAATGCGAAAATAAAATTTTTAGACAGTTTAGTTTTATTCCTAGATGTATCCTAGGTTGTCCACTTTAGTGCCCAGTCCATTACAAGAAAACAAGAACAAAATTCGTTACTTATACGGCTGAGTAGACCGAACGGATGGCAAGAAAAAAACCCTCTTCGTGCCCTCAGAAACAACACGAATTTCCTTCCAATTCGGCCTCGGCATCGGTTCCAAGTGAGTTTGCGTTATCAGTGTGCCGCGTGATCAGTATATCAAACCATAATGATACAAGGAGTGCACAGCAAAATCTAATCATTAATATCAATATAACGAAAAATATCTATCTGGTTTCAGGATGCCAACAGCAGGCTAGGTAACCACTGCGCTTCACAGTAAATCAATTTCAATTGTCAATGGAAAAGATAGAGCTGAGATGAATGAAAGATCTATGGAACCATATTTTGTCTGCCTTGTGGAGAATGTTTTAATCGTATGTCGTCCAATTTAATTCACTAAGAAATTGACGATTTACCTCATTTTCGGCAAAGGGGTCAGAACCAACCGAGGGTTACAAGGTTGGGGGAGTTAACCGGGATTGGGAGGATTCGAACCAGCGATTTACTCGACCAGGCCACTTGCCGGATATATGTATCTCGATTCTAAGTAGTATCTGGACGAGTGAAAGAAATTTTCCTGGAAGGACACGACCAGCTTCGTTGTTATTGCTGCACGTTGGGTGTTCGCACTCGGTATTCTTCTGTCCAAACATACCATTTTTCCGTACATTTGGAATAAGCAGGTTTTGCTAGGGTTTAGTTCGCATCTTGGCATTCTGCCCTTGACCTTAATTTTGGATCAGCCCAAATGATGGGAAAATATCAACGAATTACAGCGACGGTTCTTCTATGGACTCTTCAACGAAGAGCTTCCATGCACTCATGACGACACAAACTAGATTCTGTTGAATATATATATATATACATATATATATGTATGCTATGTATAGTTATGTGTTTGCATTGTGCTGGTTTAGACGCGCGCATAGTGTGAACACTCCAAAGTCGATAATTGGAAAGTAATGGGCAGCTGAGGTGGATAGTTAAACGAAAGTGATTAGGAACAACTTTTCTGTTCTCGCGGCGGTCTTCTTCTGACATTTCTATCTGCTTCTCAGTTGGTTACTGAGAGTGAGAGTCGACAAACAAAATGCAGAGAATTTGCGGCATTGAATAAAATCCCGTTCTAAATAGTCGATAGTCTGTAACTGATAGGAACTTTCAACTCTGCCCCACCAGACTAGAGTTAATCTTTGTAGAGAGTGGTATTCGAATTAGAAAATCATCTGAGCAGGTTAACGAAGAGAGGCCAATTGTCACAGTCCCGAATGTTCACACCGTGAACCGTCGGATTTTACAAAATGAAAAGCAGAATGTCGTGACGACGTCAGCTGTGTTGTATAGTAACAAAAATGCGTCAGCTCTCGATGTCTGTGATGTGAGTTCCCCATCGTGCAAAATACTAGACAATATGAAATTATTCATACCGATTGTGTAATAAGGCCGCTCCATGACCTTCTATACTCAAGGTTCTTAGGACACAGTGGACGAGATGGACTCCGAAAACAACTAATTGGCAGATGAAGAAGACCTTTCATGAGTAGAGCGGTTGAATTCGCTGATGGTTAGATATAATTTTAAATTCTTTGGCAAACTTCGTACAAACAATGACATGTAGGAAGTCGAGGACGAATACTTTTCTAGCGTGCTCTGTTGTTTTGTACACGAGGTGACTGGTCACTGCAGAGGCTTATCATGACCGGATCCATCTTGATTTCACTGATAATTCACGCATTTAAAAAGCATTAATTCGATGCATTTTGGCTGATTACATTATAGTGCCTTACGTAGTACCGGGAGCTATCTCCTGCTTTTAACTGATAAATACAAAGGATGAAAACAGGACAGGGTTATGTCAATTTTGAATGATTATTTCGAGCTGAGCGACTCGTAATCAATTTCATTCCATGCGCGTTGTCAATAATCAGTGTGATTACATCAGCTCGTGAGAGAACGCTAACTGAACCGAGCCCTGGATCAGAAAGAAAGATCCTAAAAGTTACTCTCAGTGGCTAAACGGAAAAAACTCGAGCAAATTGATCTTTTGGTACTTCACTTAGCATGGAGATGAGAGTTAAACATGGGCATTCTCAGTGCAATTTAAATGTTCTGTTTTTGTGAATTAAATTGGATTGTTTTATCCATATTCCGTTTGTTCATGGAACACGAAGCCAACTTGTCTCGTTTCGAATGCACAGACCACCAGAAACGAGTTCAGACAGTGCAACTTCATCAGATAGTAGGCTGATCATAAAATTTTGTTTCACATTTCTATGACCAGTTTTTTTCGCTCCGGAATTAATCAAGAATCCAATCAAACGGACACAGTAGAGAAAAAATCGTAAAAGTTGACCACTGTGTCAACCAAAGGTCACACGTTTGGTTGAGATGAAACCGACGTTGTTTCTCGGTGCATGTTTTATTGTACTTATTACTGCATACAAATGTTCGCTTCAGCCCAATCCAGAATGTAGTTGGTTAGAAAAGCCAAAAAATGAAAAGAAAAAAAAATGAACTTTATGACTCACACGTTTCGCACCGATGCAAGTGAACCATTTCACAATAATCAACTGCGAGTGGTTGAATCACAAATCACAAGTCTATTTTACGATAAGTATAATTAATCATCGGGCTGAGGGAGAGCTTCGGATCAGAGTTGATTGAAACTATTCTATCTTGTGCGTCTGACGACTTCGTCCAATCCATTGCCCGAAGGCGATAATAATCATCTGAGTAAATTACCACAGATGCGCAATTTCACGCATCCCGCGCAATAAATTTTCGCGCGCGACAATTTGGAGGGTGGTTAAGCAAACTTAGATACAGTGGGGCGCAAATTCATTCGAACCAAATTTCCGTGCATGAGATTTCACGAAAACTGCCAAAAATTCATTTGAAAATTTCATACGAAAATGTTCACATACAAAAAACACGGGAAGTTTTGTTGTGTGGAGTGAATATTATATCATTTTTCAGTTGGTTCAGAAAATAACGAAAAAAGAGTGATTTCAGCTCCTCTTCGCACCCAAGTATGAAACTGCTTGGGGGTTATTAAATTTTTGTTTTCACTCTGGTGATGCTCGCGGTTTTTTTGAGTCGTTTCAAGGGATCTGGTGAATGACGTTCATTTCTCTTTTGTTACTAGAATGCTCATTAATGTATATTCACGCGAAAACGTTCGCGTCCGTGTGTCGAACGTAAACCAATAAGCAATTAGTCGACCTGCGTTTGCATATCCGTCAAGGTAGATAGAACTAACATTTGGAATAAGATTTATGGATGGAAATAATGATAGTCTGCATATTTTATTTTCGAGATAGTGTCCGGGAGATTCGTCCGATTGGCTTACTGGAATAGCACTTGCATTAGGACTAGAATGGCAGGCATTTGACCGTGGACTACTTCGGGACTATTTAGGGCACACCAACTGTCTCCGGATTACGCGTCAATCTACGAGCAGAAGTACGCTTGCCAGATCTTTTCGAACGGAAGTCGCCGTTATTCACGCGATTCCGAGTACAATCAATCGGATCTAACTAAATGTGGCGAAATCGATAATCAATAGTTGAAACGATATAATGGCATAGAATTTCTCACTTTAATTTCGTCTTACTTTTCTAGTACAGTTACGCCATTTGATGGTTCACTGGTTGACTGAAAATAGACATTCGCTGGCACGATTTGCTCACTTTTCTTGAATTTCCCTTCCCAATGAGTATGAACGCAGCTTTTAACCATTTGTCGGATCATTCTCTAAATCTAATCATAGAAGCTGCAGTTCTGGCGAGGAAATTCCTATCCGCAAAAATCCCCAATCCACTAATTTCGATTTCGGTCATGCACATGCATGTCACTCACATGCGATAGAATAGTCACTTGTTACGCAATGATAAGTTCACCCAAAACCGGCAAAGGTAAAAAAAAGTAAATTCATTCTTCTCCTCACCATTTTTTGGTAAATCGGCGATATATCCAACGTTTCAGCTGATTTGTATTCGATTGATCTGCATTCTAGTAGCAATTCATAAGTTTGTCTAGGCCGCTGTAACCGACCTTCGAGTGAATCATGTGAGTCACGTGGCCATTAGATCGCCAATGGTTGGCTTGAACATCATGAAAGAATAACATCAAAGCACTGGGTCAGCTGAACACCAAAAATTTGGACTTGGATGAATCCAGTTTGAGGAAAACAAGTGTCACTTACTCGCTTACTCGGTAAGTAGTTTATTCCACTGAGAAAAACATAGACACTGAACAAAAAGGACAAAATGAAAAGAAGAAAAAAACGCTTGCCGTTAATGGAATTCTGAGAATTTTGAAACTGTGTGCGTGGATTTTGTTCCTCTGAATATCTGTTTGTCATTCCATCGTCTCATGATTTCTTTACGCAGGTCAAATCAAGTCAGTTGGCATTTGCTCCTCCTTGGCTATTAACAATCAAACACCACTCACCCATTTGCTTGGGACTACACGTATCAACACAGTGCTCGT
Source organism: Fasciolopsis buskii (assembly GCA_008360955.1). Taxonomy (NCBI): domain Eukaryota; kingdom Metazoa; phylum Platyhelminthes; class Trematoda; order Plagiorchiida; family Fasciolidae; genus Fasciolopsis; species Fasciolopsis buskii. The sequence goes on along the minus strand of LUCM01010915.1, from coordinate 192,464 downwards.
GCAGGTGACATCTCCAACCCTCATTTGCTGACCTCTTATCGTGTATCTCCTCTTAGTTCCGTTCACCTCTTCCTTATTGGATTGATCGCACATTCAATACAGCAAAGTCACAACAACACAATCTTGCTGGCCACAGACATTCAAACGCATTTGATGAATGACTCCCAAGTGACCTTTGTTTTTCTTTCATTCTTCTGGTTCACTGGTCGCACTACTTACACTAACATAAGTGGATTGCGATTTGACCTGATTCACATTCTATCATCCACGACCATCGTTTAGTCCCGGTTGCTCGAATGTATTATGATCATGTGCATAAGCGTAGCGGTCAGCGTCACGTGTGTTTGTGATCAACTGTCCTGCTTGACTAGGTCCTTTCTTGATACCTTTATATACCTGAGGGCATCTTTGAGGCATTCCGTTAGCTTTCTCCATCCACACACTTGAAACAGCAATGAGCTATCCTATTTGAAGCTCCAAGAGTTGAAAATGCAATCTGGAATGGCTAAGCAATGTATTCACCATGGATGTAGTTGCATTTAGGACTGCCTTAGTGGCTATCTCGACCTAGAAACCAGTTGCTTCCCATCCAGTTTACCGACGTAATTGCAGTCTTATTTTTGCGAGGAACTACACACTACCGACTAGCACTCGGAGACAAGGCGGACAATGTCAAGGTAACGTACGTGTGTTTGCATGTCTCGAAGACGTGTATTTTTATGACACTGAAACATACGCAAGGGTGGTTGACTCTGTTGCACTATGGCAAACACTGAATGTGTAAATCCCAGTAAGCAGGAAATTCCATAAGAAGCGAGGTTTTGTAAGGTGTCAGGTCAAGTTATGCATATCGGAAATACATGGTAGTGCGAACGAACAAGTTAGAAATTTCGAGTCACAGCGTGATTTACTATTGAAATAATAGGTGGATTATTGCAGACTACTAAAAGTAATTACATAATTAGTAATTGGTATGGCTAACGTAATCATCAGAAGAGTAGATCCATTGAGCTCGAAAAGGGAATTAAATTAGTGGTTATCAATTGTCAGTGGAACGATCCAGTCGAAGAGATTTTAGGGTTCACGAAACCGTTCACCGTCCTGCATCAGGATTCCAAATGACCATGAGGAAATTGTTGAATCACGGTTCACTTGCTTTGCACATGCTAGGAATTATCGATAGCGCACACCCACGACCCCTATTCTTGGATATAAAACTCTTGACGAAACATTCTGAGCGGAAAACACTAGACATTAGTCTCTTGCACAAACTTCCAACGACTACTGTCAGTATGGATCAACTAACCACTCCAGGTGGGCCAATTGCAATGCATTCGTCTTGCTCACTCTAAGGCAGGTGACTGTGTGCGGCTGCCAAATGTGCATTTCCGATTTGTTTCGGTGTGATGAATCATACATTTGTGAAGTACGATTAAGCCCAGGAGACCGGAGTTGATTGCCAAACCCCTCGGGCATCAATTGAACAAGGATTGAGTCCGGAATTAGACTGGCTATTGATTATTTGTTTGGCGAGTTTTATGAATAAAAAAAACCTGAGAGAAAATGGTGCTTGAAGTTGCCAGTAAAACACAATTTTAGAGGTGAAATCAAACATTGACGACATTGAACAACATCAATCAGAAAGACGCTTCACCTCAAACTCGTGAGTACAGTTTTCAGTGAAAGCTCGAAAATCTGAATTTATTCTCCATATCATTATTTTGAATGATTTTGACAGACCCAGTTACCGTCTGATGTGACCAGGCTTATCACCAACAAAATAGGACCAACACTCCGCTTCAGGTTATACCAATGGCTGGATCACCGAGTTTGGTGCCGATTTTGCTATGGGATCCGATACTTGCTCAGTCAAGCAGTGCTCCGCTCTGACATGTCAAACGTCCCGGTAGGGAACGTGGACTCCTTAGGATCAGCACCTTGTTGGATTGTTTCTCCAAGTTTAACTTCCCGGTTTTCTTTGCAGTCATAATTGTGACTGTGCGTACAGTTGGACAATTGCCACTTCAAGTGATCATTCAATTGGCTTGTTGTTTTCAGACCAAATTGGCATTTTTGCAATCGCGATAAAACATTCCAAGTCGACTTCGATTTACTTATTCGGTTTTATAAATTCTCCACCGTTTCGTGCATCATCAAGCGTTCAACGATTCCGAATGACGTCGAGGCGATGTGGTCTGGTATGAAAAAGACCCAGTCTTTTCGCAATCTTTATAACAAAAAGAATTCTTAGTACGGGCAAATGTCAAGGCTATGCTAAGGAATATAATACTGCTACCGTTTTGTGTAGGACAATATTCAACCCTAAGTGGCTGTCTTCTGTGGCATTAGCTCCGGTGCTATCTTTTCCCTCATTGGTCTATCCTACCGGAAACCTGGTAAGGCGTTCAGTCAAATTCAACTCACGATATTTGTGTCATCAGACTTTTACAATTTCCCATGGGTGTCGAACAGAGAGTCAGCTAAGTGATCAGTAGCCCAGTGAACGCAGTTCGGCTTCTCTTGACAAAATGGATTCAAGGTAAGACATGTGCTGTCAGGCTTGGACCATGAAGTTGCGTCTATTTCAGTCGATTTTCCCATTCTGATGGTTACAAATCTATTTTTACCGAAGAACCGTGTTTCGGGTAGGACAAAAGACAATCAGTGCGCTTCTTTTTTGCCGCACTGTTTGATAGTAAATGCTTTTTACAGACTTGGTGGCAACATAGAAATGCAATTCTAACATCCAATCTTTAGCTGCTGTCATTTAGTGTTGTCGATACATAAAGCAGGTACATTCTGTGGCATACATTGTGCTCAGATGCGACGAAAGCACCGTGAATGTAGATCGGGCAAGACTCTGATGAGGGCCTTCACTCTGCCAATACTGGTGACAGTAACGTGACAGTTCATGATCAAATCAATAAAAAATCAATCCACATGCGATCATTGCCAACTGCGCTTACAAAGTGATATTTCGACTGGTGTCGAGGCATACGGGATGATTGTTCGGCTAACCATCAACTCCTTTGACACTGTCTTTCCTGCCTCCTTTCACAACTAACTCTACCGATCCAGCTTACCGTAGCACAGCGGAAATCCGTTCGAGCAAGCAATTACGCTTCATTCGGTTGTCATTGTGATTGATTATACAGAGGACGCGAACAGTGAATCGGATATATATGTTGATTGAAATTCGGTATTTAGGTCAGGACACAGGCCTGGTTATCATACTGAGTTGAACTAGAAGCCAGAGATAGAGGTCATTCTGATTGGTGCTAAGTAAAAGACGATTTGATAACTTTAGAAACAACATAATGCCTTTTGCTCGATAGACAACATGACCTGGTGTAGAATGTCAAAATGGGACGAAATAGCCACGTTTTACCCGTGGTCGAAGGTGCTGTCGTTCACCTGCAATTCCAATATGTTCTGACACACTGATATCGGATAGGCTGTAAAAGCAGGTACAGTCTAATTCCCACAGCAAATTGCTTTTAATTTACCAAGAAAAATAAACGATACTTATCAATCCGACGGAAAATGGGATCTAGCTAAATTTGGGGCGCCGCAGATTGGAGTGGAATAGGAAAGACAAGCATGTAAACGAGTTAACAGAGGTGATGAGGCCCATGCTGTGATTCGTATTCGGCGATGCGGCTAATCTAACCATGCGATCCGTGTGGACGAGCAGCGCCGCGTGTCTGAGTTCATTTTCCGAGTGAAAGAAAGTTAGCGGCTAATTTTAACATGATAAAATCAAACCTTTAATAGACGCTATTCAAAAGTGAAGCGGTTACTGAATGAAAATATTTTTCTTCGAATCGAGACAATTCATGAATGGAACTTAGTATTGCCAATAGCCCGAGTGTTTTCTATTCCGTTTTCTGCATCGAAAGCCAAATCAGACTAAGGCATTTGCGAGCGAACCCATGAACTGGTCGCCTGTGGTCAGTTAAGGAATTTAATTCAACGCCAGAAGATGTGGTTGAACAGAACGATTTTCAGCATTTCATGAAGCCGGTCAAGAACAGAAGATGCAAATAGTTCACAAAAATAATAGAAAGTTTGCAAACGTACGTATTTTTCTCATTAGAAATTTGAAGTAAAACTGACGGACGTTTGTAACTTTTGGCAGTCAGCGACCGTAATCCAGAATTGACGTAAACCAACGGTGATCTCACAAACGCTAAATAAATTGCAAAAGATTGCAAGTTTAATATTTCCCAGACTTGGAGGAATAGTTCCGCCAAGACGACTTTGGCCAACTAGTCAAAATATCACAAAATCGATTACTGAAGGAACCCACGAAGTTTTGGCGAGACTCTATATAAGATAATATCAGATTGACAAACTTCTCGGCCCCTAGAAACTTGCCAATGGTCGGGTACTATTCGGAGCGATAAAACAGAATTTTAACTCAGAGTGAAACTCAAACTCCATATGAGCAAGATTAACTAAAGGTTTCCATGACGGCAGAGTTCCAAACAGACTAGCTTTGGCTAAAGAAATTCTACGTTCGAGCAAACTTGAACACTGCGTGGTGAAGGCTTAAACGGATATCAGAAGAATATTGAAAAAACAGCAAACTACCTGTCAAATGTGTTTTTTTTTGGTGTCGACTTATTTTTTTATAGACGGGTGTCTCCAGGAGACAAATGACAGTTCCTCGCATTATTTCTGCTTATGTTGCTCGCTGAATAGAACGATTTCTTCATAATTTTGAGCATAACACCTGCATTAATTTTCAAGGGGCATTCTCGAAACAACGGAACAATGTAGCAATTAGTGGACCATTAGACCACGGAGTTTTTGCACTGACTGGAAAAGTGATTAGTCGACAGCGAATTCTCAATACTGGCAAACAGACATTTTCATTTTTGTTTCAGATATATCTATCTTTGAAAGAAATGCTTCATTGGGGAACACCAGCTTATGATAGAAGGCTTTCCTTTGATTGCATCCCAAAATGACTCCACGAGATTAGTCTTTACGAGCTGCACCTCACTTCACGGAATGTGTTGCCGGCCCAGTTTAGTTCAAAATTCCTTGTTCTCGGTTGCTCAGCCTTCAGAAGGCATTCGGAAGGCGATCTGGAACAACATAATGGTAACCGGCTCTCGGACTTTGTCCTGTTATAAATGCAGTATTGGTTGCTTAGGAGCACAAAATTAACGAGGAAGCACAGATAACGAGCAATGAACAAATTAGCACAAATGTCCAAACCGAGTCCACGTTAGTTCCATTTTCGATGCGTTCAAATGCCCAAATGCTTCAAAAATCATCGGTTTAACAGTGTTCGGTTACCAAAACTGAACGGGGTGAATATCCGTTTACATGCAAACACGGCTCCGAGTGCCTCCCTGTCAGGTACGATACCGGCGCACCTCGGTCAGCCCGATTCCCTGCACGACTAGCTGAAGTGGTTCAGACGGACTTCCCAACTCACGTGGTAGGATTCATAGGGTGAACATAGTCTTGGATTTTACAACAAATCTGAGAGTATATTTGTGTTTTGACTATTTTGCTGACCATTCTTAAGTGTCCTGCACTGGGCGCGTATCGATCCGGTTATCTTATGCACGAGAACGCGTTGGTGGTTGGTGTTCGACAGACAAGCATTAGAGATAATCAATCTCGGTATCTCAACGTATCGTTAAAGCCCAATAAGACCTTCGCACTGGCTGTTGAATTGGATCAAACTGGCTAGATTTTCACTCACGATGCATTATGCCTTATAAGTTATTTCGTGTCCAACTGGTTTGTTTTGGGTCGCAAGGGCTGATCTCATCCTCGTGATTGTTCCTAGTTAGGTTGACTTGTCGGCTGCTGGATGCGGCAACTTACAGCTGCAATTAAAAACAGCTTAATTCAGTCATTTAGTGAATACAACAGGGAGTCACCTATTTGGAATTGAAAAGTTCTGCAAAGCTTTCCACTCCTGTTCGACTGTAGGCAGATGAACGAACTTTTCCGTTACGGGACATGGAGAGAAAACTGGGTGTGGAGATACGATCGTCAACGAATTGGTTATCTAAGCAAATTTAAAAAAATCACCAAATTGATTGAATGGATAGGTTTTTGACAACTGAAACTGTTCCACAAAATAGAAAAATTGCACAAACTAGATGAAATCACAAAAAATTCAGTCTGGAAAATAAGTCATTCGAGTTTTGTCCAGAATTTTACATTCACAAAGTGGTAGGAAATGAAATCATGCATGACACCGAGTTGAAATGCAAAAATTATTTTTGTGTAAAGCTCTCAAGTTGTAATAGCTGGATTTTCAAATAGGTAGACAATTTATTGGCTTCGATTAAAGTAATGACAAAAAACAGGATACATACCATTTGGATTGGAACAAAATCGATTGGCATATTTAATTTCCTGAGTTGAATCTTTCAATCGATCGGAAAGTCTAACATTCATTCAGGATGTTAGAATCTTCCTCAGAATTCAAGATCCAGTTGGATAAATTCATGCAAGTATAATATTCGGTTTTCCCATCTAGTAAGCTTTGTATTTCTTCCCGTGTCTATGGAGGTCGTTGCATTTTTTGACAGTCATTTCAGTAGCTAGGATGCGATGCTTTAATCCAATCGAGCGAGTGAAAATCGGCAATTTAAAACGGTTGCCGTGATGACCAGGTTAGGGGAAATGAAATCAGACAGGTGAACCTGACGGACCGGAGTTATAAACATCAATAAACAAAGTTTGACAAACTCTAACCCGCGTTATATAAGCCAAACGTTAGAAGCCATTTATATTGAGGAAACTCAAAACGACTTACGAAAGCCAATTCATGTTTCATCAACGTGTCGAATTTTCACTCAGAACTCTTTGCTTACGTTGGATTTCTTCAAGGCCTCAAAATGCAACTGGTACAAGGCATTCAATACGAAAGCATAGACCGTAATTATGCTCGGATTCAAAACTTATCAAAATCATTGATTTATCGTTAATTAGTCATGTGATATCTTGGTAAGAATAAATTTTGTGCCGAACAAGTTTTAAAAGTACAGAAACCTCAGATAACATAATCATACAATTTTTACAATGGGTAGATTAAAGTGGAGCTAGTGTTTTGTTTTATGTACAAACTTAAGTCCGACATGTGTTAACATCAGTGCAATCTGCTTTGAATTCAAAGAAGCCGGAAACTGCGGCGACTGATTTGTTTAAAATTGATAAGAATACCTTCCAACAAATGATCGGTTTTTCATTATTGCCACCTAATTGAACAGTTCCATGGTCCCACGCTTCGTGCATTTAAACTCTTCCCTGTGTCTTTCGGGTTTCATCGATCATTTTTGCAAAGTTCGTCATTTATAGAAATCAGCAAGAACTATATAAAAAGAAGTATTCTAAAGCGAACTCACAAACAATGCAGTGCAGAAGCTTGGTAGCGTCAAACGTTTTATGGACAAATTAACGTCTACCGTGATCTGGCTATCAGAAGAGACCATTTGCCTGGCAGCCAATTCGGACAGTGTGATGTAAATCATTTGTTTAAAATCGAATACCTGAGTTTGATTACTCCCAAACCGATCTTCAGTCTTTACGTATTCAGTTTCCTTCGCCATAGGATCAAAACGCAGATAACTGACATTGAAAACAAACGATTAAGATTATTCTCGAACAAAGTTAGTACTCAAAAACTATACTCAGTACGAGGGCGAACAACAGACCCATATTAAGCAGGTGGTAACAATTTTCTGTTTAAATTCTGTAATGGTTTATTTACGGCGCAACCACCTGGTACTGTGCTTACACCTGTCGATGGGTGGGAGTACGACCAATGCAAGAATTCGGTCAGCTTTTGCTAACAGTCTATTAGCAGGCATCAGAGTTTGCGAAACCTCGCGTGATTGTCATCCGTGTGTGTTCAGCTTTCTCCATATCCAATTGTTATAGGGATATCATTTGGATATACATCACCCAGAGTTTTTCAGGACAAAGTGTCATTTACTGAGCAGTGCACGAAATCGTACTCCTTACCTGAATCATGCGGATGGTTCGTGATTTTCAATGTGAGACTCCTTTTCACACGTAGTTTCCTGTCCCCGGTTGTACTGCATTATGCATGCGCCCTCGGTGGTGTCAGCGTTTGAAGAACACAAAATCTCGAATTCTGAGATTTGCTTGACACATCAGTCGCTATTTCAACTGGAAAAAATAACCCAAACTGTGCGTTCGGTGATCGATGTCCTTTCCTGGTAAACGTTTATTTCCCACTGCTCCCCGTAGGACTGAGTGGGCATAAGATAGTTCCTCTGATAGGAAGACAAATGGTTAACTTACCCATGATGTGACTAACGAATCGAACCCGAGTTCCCACGGGTCGGGAAGGGTTTAATCCATGAGTAACGCTTGTCGAACAAAAAGCCTCAAATTCTCACGAAATTTTAAGTGTGACCTGCAGGTGAGTGGACAAGTTTTTCATATTCTGATGAGTTCAAACAACTGATGTATGGAATTCACAGTATGACTATTGCAAAGCTGTTTTTTGTTACAAACTTGTGCATCGAGACTGAGCAATGAATTCGCACAAAATGTGAAAGTTGACCATTTTTTGCTAACCAGGTTTGGATCAGTGGTCCAAGGAATGACAATTCAACGAGAAATTTTAACCTGGAAAAGCTGCTTGCTTAGGTCGAATCTGGTTCAAAAACTTAGGTCAGGTCACTTAGGTAGTAAAAACATTTTATTGCATAGAAATGAACACATTGCTCTCTTTTATGCATCCCAGCTACGGTGTTTTCCTATTGATCAAAGTCTGGTTAGTTGCTTTTCAAATGGTTCTGTGTTCTCCTTGACGCTACCATCCGCATGACTACCAGTACGAGGTCCTAGGAATTATCCACTCTCGTGGTTATGTCAAAAACGTTTGGTTAGCAAAGGTTTCACTGAAATGATTTTCGTCACACTCAATACAATAATCCTCGCTAAAACGTATCGAGCTGCTGGTAGACGAAACAAGGTCCAAAAGAGCAAAATCTTAGGAGATTTTTAAAGTCGTTGCGTATTTAAGTTGAAGTGTGCGCAGAGGAAACCTATGTTCACGGTAGACATCCAGTATGCATAAAAAGGCCTATCACAGGCGGCAGGTTTGGGTGATGAGCATGACATTGTTGAATATTACAAAGTCGGGGTGCTGCAATTGGCGAGAAACTTACAGGCACCCATATCATAACAGCGGATCGGTGCATATAAGGAGGACCAACAAATCGATAATAACTGGGCATACAAAACTCTACCGGGAGGACCAGACAACTTGACCATGCATTCAACCAGGACTCGGGCTGACCGCAGACTGATGACGGCTGTCTGAAGCATGCAGTCAATTCAATGCTTATTGCCTCTTTAACAGTGCACATTCTTTTTCCAATGCCCTATAGTTTTTGCGATCTTACATGGTTTCTCACTACGGGTCACAGGTTCAACATTGCCCGGTCCTCGAACACGAAACAAAAACTTTGCAAATCAAATGAATAACCGTTCTCATTCGCCTGTGCGCACCCAATTGCACGAACTGGGGCAAAATCTTGTTGTTTTCCCTGATTCCCACAGTGTGAACCGAAATGTTGACTCTAGACACCACGTTTTCAAATCCCTAATCCCTTCATGTTTTACGTTCGTCAGAAACAATTTCCGGGCCTCGTCAAACGCAAGCAACCTTCAATCCCCTATCTAATTATTTTATTCCTGATTCTTTCACTAGGCTGGTATCTCTGCCTATGTACATCGATTCGGGGCCTCGTACCGACTTACACATTTTGTTTTGTTATCATCATTTATTTCCAATTTCACTAAGGCTATTCTTCTTTGGGACATGCATATTTACATTTCTTCATATCCGCAAATCACCATTCACTCAATGGCTTAACGTTGCTTGCAATCGTAATGTTCGCTTGAAAAACTCTGCTTTTCGCCGTTAGTACCACTCATCCAACCAAAGATCACAAACTAGTTTTGCTTGAACAAAAAAGAAATGCTCGCCTACCAAGCAGACGGCTACAGAACGCGTGTACGTCACAAAGATAAACAATTATCCTCCTCTGCCACCCACGGTCGCTTGCAAATGCGACACGTTGTAGTTTCAGATCTTCAAAATTTCTCCGAATTGCAGTTCCTTCGGATCTGTGGCATTGTGAACTACTTGACTAGACCAAAGTTCTGCCTCCTGGTTTGCCTCGAACTGCACTGTCTGTTAGCCCTAACTCTCGGCCTTCCTCTCATGTTCCCAATCATGCTCTGTTTTGCCCTTGATAACTACCAAGAAGATCTGTCGAATTCTTTCCACTCTCCATGTTTTCAAACTCCCCGGACCCAGAGACTATTTTTTTCATCTTTTATCTTATTGCTTCCTTTTAGTTAATGAAATAAAAATGCACATCATTTTTCAGGAAGGGGGCCGCGGCCAGCATAGGGCTGCCGATTGGGGAAGTTGACTGGCGCGGAGAGGATTCGAGTCTGCGACCTCCGCATCCAAACGTCACGACCTTATCCGTTTGGCCACCGTCAGTCCACCGCTTTAAAAGTGTATGCTCTAGAGTTTGCTTGCATAATAAACTATCTTCTATCCGAACTCAAATTATTCCCAACTTTCCATAAAAGAAAGCTATTATTTTTCCTGGAGTTTCTACTGATCAAAGCAACAGTCGTCCCGTCCACATTACTTCTATGCTTTCCAGAGATTTTCGAACTGCCATCCTTTGAATACAAAGATTTGCTTAGTGACCGCCAATATGGATTTTGTTGACGTCGTTCTACGACTGACCTGTGTGTTGTCATCCTGCACTCCTTTTTGGTTGGAATCGGTAACCAATGAGGTGCTCATTTGATTTGGATGAATATCTCTAAACTGTACGATCTAGTGGGACACGAAGCTCTTCTGTCGAAATTGTTTGATCTCGGATTCCTTCAGATTAGACATTTCCTCGGTGATCGGTCCATCTTTAACCGAGTAGATGAGGTTCTATCTCAGCCGTTCTCTGTGAATGTTGGTCTTCACTATCTACTAACGATTTTCGTACCAACCTCCAATCGTTTTCATTGCTTTGCTAATTATGCCACTCTCCACCGATGTACTTTCCACTCCACCGACCATCAGGCCACTAATCACATCCATCATGATCGTACTGTCCTCAGAACAACAATTGTTTCCGACTCAGGACGAATCTATGCTTGAGGCTGTTCCAACCACGTCTGCTTCAATTTTTCTAGGACCGCTCTTCTTTTTTTCAATCACACATTACCCTTAATTCGCCCACTTAAATTTTGGCTCCATCTTTATTCACTTCATTGAGTCATTTTCATTAAATTCTTCTAATTTTTGGTCTGTACTTCGCGGCGAGTTAAGCCGCGTTTTTCTTCCACACCAGACGCTTTTTCATGTTCAAATAACTTCTTAATTTATACAAAGCTCAAATACGCCCAACATTTGAATACGGCAGCTGTGAACGGCGGAGATGTGTCCGTACCTAACTTCCCTCTTGATAGGGTTTAATGAAAAGTCATTTGACTGATCAATGGTTTATCCCTAATCTCAAATCGACAATGAATTGTGCACAGCTGAACAGCTGCTTTCTCATATTCTTTCAGACGGCATAATTCTAATCTATTCTATCCAACCCTACCGTTTCACTTGTCGGATTTAGTCCAACGGTTATCGTTATTAAACATTTCATCCCTAGATGTCGGACTACTTCATTTCAGCCTACATTCATTCCCTGGGACTGTAAAGCTAAGCAAAACTGTTCCTCTTTCAGGTGTTCAAACAAATCCTCATCCGTTCCGTTTTTTTCTCTAACAAACCAACGTCAGCCGGCTAAATCTTACTCGACACGGATTGCGCTTGACAATACGCCCTTGTTACTACGAATTCTCGTCTTTTTGCTATGAATAATTTCGTGTAATCAAAACAAACCCGAACAGGCTACTCGGTCAAATAAAGCCTGAGTAGACTATTCAAATCCTTTGGTCAATATTGCGGCATTAATTATGTAATTCATTAGTTTTTCAAAAATTATATTAGACAATAGTTGCCAACACGACCTAGTGGTTACCCAAAGAAATGTGTTTAACTGCAAATCTTTGATTCTATCAAATTCAACTGCATTCTCCAATTCCAGATTACTGGCAACAATTCATCGAAAAAAAAAAACGAAAAATGCCGGGTTTCAAAATCGCCGATTTAATTACATTGGCCAAGACAGTCATGTGTATATCAAGATCTGGGAAAAATGAATTTGCCTCAATGTCTCCCATCGGAACGGGTATGGGCAAATCAAAACGGGATGGTCGGTAGTGACCATCACGGCAAAGCTGGGCTATTTTACAACGCGCATTGGTTTGTCCATCTCGGTCGGAACGAGCGGATTGCCAAATCGGAACAAATTGTCGTTTCTCATTGAAATTGTTTGGAGTACCGCTCGGGCGATTCACCGAGAAAGAAAGAATTGTTCACCCTTGGGGTTAGCAAGGAATATGCAATTTATGAATGTGTCATTTGACTGCTACTCATAGAAACGTTTTTTTTCGTTTCAACGACGCACGTGCGTAAACAATAAAAATATCACAAACTGGGAATAATTTTGTCCGGAAAAATCAAAAAAAAATATGATTCACGGTTTAGTAGAAAAGGAATTTCGATAAATCACTATGTTATCCCAAAGAAATGGGTCGTCGTTTCTCGCCGTGCATATGCTATTCGTTAGTTGTTAGCATAGTATGATTTTGTCGTATGAGAAATAATTCACACGGACTGAGCAAACGTACAAAGCACCGTGGAATAAAATCTGCTCGGAACTAATCTAATTTGCTATAGCACAATCAATACAATGTGAAAAGCAAAACGACTGAACTTTTAATTTTGCTTGTTACCGACTGTGCATCGGTAAATCATTGGTTGGGCACGATCAATAAATTGTTACTTGTTGTTCAGAATAATGAAGTTAAACTATACCGAGTTGTTCAAAGTGTCAATTAAGAAATGGGGCTTTGTTCTAATCACTCACCATGAGCATGTGGTAAAGCAGTACAAATGTAAGTGCACACGTGATCAAACTGAATAGTGAATAAATAATTCAAATAAAATCATACTGATTCATTTGAAAAGGTGTGCACTGTGGATGGATAAGTATGTTACTAACTCATTGGGCCGAGAACTTCACGACAGATAAGATTTGGGAAGAACATTTCTACTTCGATCGATAAACACTAACCAATCGAATGACCTTCAACAACTTTGACATATGTTGGAGCTTGCCATTCAGCCAAATGAGCAAAATCTATTCCAACAATATGTTATCGTTACTGGAGAAACCAGGTTATCAGCGTAAAGATTGAATGTTAAAATGAACCATAACATTGATCGAATGGGATTGACTCGTTTTATCATGCGTGAGACTAAACACACAACAGATCGACAGTGAATTACTGGAAATGCCACTCAGTTTTTTTCATTTACTAAATAAAGTGCTAATTAAAGTAGTGTTTCCATGGTTTCTGATTAATGATCCAAGCGTGGGTTCGAGCCCCCAAATAAAATTGATCTCTGTGTATTCGAAACATTTTTATACTCGTAAAAACTTAACAAAATCAAGCTTTTTAACCGAAGCTTCGGGGAATTGTCAGCTGATGAATGCTGCTTGACATATTTGGAAATCCTGCTTTCATGGTACGATTGAAAAACATCACTTTGATGGATGCAAGTCGGTATGTAATTAGGACCGGCAACCAATTATTCCAACCCTGATAATGCTTTCCTCCTACGATGTGACCAGGTAAATCAAGGGGCAACGTGTGCGTGGCAGAAATGCACCGACTGAATTCACTCGTGAATTCAAATAAGTAATCGTGATTCATTATTTTGTTTTAACTTCTTTACCCTTCGATGACCCTTACACGAGTATCCCGTTTCTATACCCAACACCAGTGTACGGATTACAAAAGCCTTGGTTCTCTCTGTCCGTAAGACGCGCTGGCAAAACGGAATGAAACACTTTAGTGAACTAGGGGAGTCCCATGTTTCGAGATATGTCCGCTCCGGATGTGTAATCTCTAACAAATAGCCTTGCATGTAAAGCATGCCATTGGATTAGGACATTCTCTCGTCAGAAAAAAATAGGTTACAATACAAACAATACAGTTTCTCGCCAGTCACGATGCAGTTGGCGGACATTCACGTCTTAAGACCGATCAAACTAATATCAAGAACGAAAAACTGGATGGAATGAGAAAATGTTTCGTGCGACCAGTCTGATTTTCGTGCATCAATGTCTGTCATTTACTTCAGGCACGGTTAACCTTACACTTGACAAACATCGAAGGCTTACGTTATGATCCCGTCTCTGATACTGTCAGTCCGAACAAGTCTGCCAACATCACAGATTGCGATTCCATTGCAAATAGTATTGCGAGTCATTATGCAATTGTGAGCAAATCCTATTGGTCAATTAGCTTGCCAGCGGCCGGTGACCGTGCAAATGAATGACCTTAATATATTGAAGTGAATTCCAGCAAATCGTTGGGAACAGGCCTTGTAAATTCAATGGTGAGCTAATTTTTCTTTTCAGTTATTTTTTAGTTTCGAATTGTGAGCTGAGCCTTGTCATTCGAAAGATGAATGACATCATTCGAATTCTCCACTGATTAAATCATCAATCATTCTATCTCACTAACATTCTCAGGATCACATCTACTACCCAGTTAGCAAATATGCAATTCCTCAAACATCTATTTACCGAGTACGGAGTTTACGGTTGTTGCACGGAAGAGATGATTTTTTTTATTCAACTGTAGAATAGCAGAGATTCGTTTGCCAAATATTCAATATCGGGGTAAGCTTTTGCCTGGACACCGCATTCCACACAGGTCAACAAATCAGAGAAATTTTAATTTCCTGCAACTCTTGGCAGCTTGATGAAACACCGAGGTCATTTGGTGTGTACATCCTACTCTGGTGAGTTTTTCACGCGTCTGGAAATGAAATTTGAAAAAAATGCGAAATACTGAAACGCATTTGAACTCTGTCGGATTATTGTGGTTTTCCGGCTTGCAAACATCCGGTTGTCGGGATGCGTGCAACATTAAATTACGAACTATTAAAAATTTGTTTTTGATCCCAAGCTCCCAGAATGTCCGGGCTGATGAAAAGCAGTGTTCCTGACCTTTTAAAACAAAAGCATCACATATAGTTCCAACAGGATAGGCTCAAACGAAGTCACGTGACGGCTTGCTTATTTCAGGTGTTCACGTCCATGACGGACGACGCTCATTGGGCTGCTAGAACGAAGTATCAAGAACGTGGAATGAGACGAATTGCGTTTCTCATTTTATGGATAGAATAGCTCACACGAATGCAATCTGTGCTTTTAATAAGCTCACACATCACCACTAAAAACGACTGACATCTGGCCGACGGTGGTCACCAAACAATCAGCTTTTTAAACGTCTCCAGACACGCCGGTCACTCTCAAAGTACGGAGCAATTTGCGATCGCCCGGATCATGACCGCACTTGACCTGGTGCAATCATGAGAAGCCTTGCGCGAACCAAATTTCCAGATTCAGCATCTCAGTTTCATCTTAGCGGTAATTCGACATACCCCAGCGAGGATTTTTCGATCTCCCGTTTCCAAACTGGTGGAACTGAAGGCAAACAGTTAGGATCATGTTGTCACAAATACTCAAATTTGAATTGTGCAAAATCCATGCTCAGAAGCGCGTGGGATTCACTCGGACTTACGATCGAATCACATGATCTGGTCCGCAATGGTGTATCGATTTGAAGGAATTCAAAATGTTAATGTTTGAAATGAATCTCAAATTTGAGGCGGGAAACTCTATACAAATTCTGCACCCTTATTGGTATTCTAAATTGGTTTTTGCAAGTCATTCCAAGAGGTGAGGTGGCTCACAGAAATGCAATTTGATACAGGTTACATTGATGGAAAGATACTGAGAATGCAACAGTTTTCAATAATTGTATTATCAGGATAGACGATCTCGTGAGGGATTTTCTTTCAACCGAAACTGTCATCACCGAATATGAAGCGATTAATTTTAAAGACCAAATGATGTAAGGAGTGCATTGAAAAATCGATGCGCCATGCATTGGTTTTAATTGTGAATGATATAATGTTAATAACACAGCTTGAGAAAGACTACCTACGGTAGTCGAAACGTTGGTGCATTACATCTACTAACAACGCTGTGTTATTAACATTATATCATTCGCAATGAAATGGCTAAATCTGCTGACATGTCAAGTTTTATCACCAGTTGCATGCACCGATTAATTACGTTGACAGAGAGACAGGTCGAATAGCATGCTAATTGGTTTCGTTTATAACGTTGAACAACTTTTCAACAATGATCTGTCAGTCTGAATTCTTTCTACTCCAATTTTCATCGAAAATCCTACCGAGTCATAAATGCATATCCGTGTTTGAAACAGATTATATCTTGTCAGCATGTGATTGCAGCCCAGGCTGAACTAGGCACACAGAACTACGGGTGGCCATGTGTAAATGCGTTTAACGGTACTGGCTAACGTGTTCGTAGTTGCCGGGGCATTGTGTACATATTGAGACAACCGTTCAACAACAGAGATTGAATTGTGAAAGGCAAGTGTAAACTTTCCGGTCGAAATACGCTGATTCTGCCCTCGAGGGAACACCATTAAACTAAAATGCAATTTCCGGCTTACGACCGAACGTGTTTTTAGGCACCAACATCGGGGGACGCCCTTGTTTTGGCCCACGTTTGGTTCTGTCCACCACCCGTGATCTACGGGATTATTAATTGAAAAACAGCAAAATACTTAGTACGTGTGGATCGAAATATTTCTCTAGATCTGCTTTGGAATAAGCAGGCAGTGAAATCTCTAGCGAGATGATTGCAATAAAACAAACTTGGAATTTTCGTTTACGCATCACTGCCTAGTCAATCTCATTTCGTCCCGGGAGGCACAAACTGGAATTAGGATCCCGACTGATTCATTCTGCTCCTGTATAAACCCAACGAAATTCGACCGGATTCAAGGGAAAAAGCGTGACGATGATCAAGTACACCGCATCGTTAAGACCACCGGAGAGGATACGCCCACAGGCATGTGGATAAAGAAAGTTGCCTACGAGTTTGGTAAAGCATGTTTTATTCTCACGTGATGCAGAAACCTGAGTGCACGTTTGTGTCACTGAGACCATGGCAAAAGACGAAAACAATGAGGGTGATGTACGAAATAAAAGAAACAATGTGGCGAGCTCATTTGGCATAACGGTTCTTCCATTCTCCATTTCCAATTCATTGTTCATCCACCTCAATCATGGTTCCAAGTTAGACTTTCCGCTACACAGTTGCGCAAAAACAAAGTAACGAGTAAACTTAGTATTTGACCAACTGGTCCAACCCACTAGGAAGCAGGCTGATCGGCGGAATGTTAACAGATGCCTTAGTTCATGCGGCTTTCGGATGGAACCAGACATCGTGCTTGCCCAGTTCGCCCATCCGTCACAAATGCCAATATCAATAAGGCCATTTTCTTAGTGCACCGCCCGTGGTTGAAGTGAAACCAGGTTTAGGCTCTTTTTTTAGACCGATCAGTAAAAGCCGGTCAACCCAGTGAATAGCATCTAGTATTCCACTTCTTTTCAACGCCTTATTGAAAACTCATCAATCAATTAGACAATCAACCAATCCGTCAGCAGTCAATCAATCAGTTATTTAATAAATCCGTCAGTCAACCGATCAGTCAAACAATTGACCGATCAAACAAGCAAACAATGGATAGGTGAGCTAATTATATATTTAATCGATCAATCAATCAAGCAGTCCTCGAATTAGTCAGCCAATCGTTCAGTTAGTCAACAAATCATCCAACCCATTTGTTTACCAACTTATATATTTATTATTGGTCTAGTTTTTACTTACCTAGTCGGTTCAAAACATTAACCTCACTGTTTTTGTTTGTACTACTATCGGCGTTGGAAAATTACTTTGAACAAGTCCGTTGCAAGCGAAAATATTCATTGAGATATGGAACTGGGAAAACCACCCAGGTGTCGAACTGGCAGAAACCGATTTTGGTGAGAGGTAGAATACGTAAATCATCCGTACTAGCAATTTAAGTTTCTCATTATTAGAAATTCGCAAATTGGAATTTTAGTACAAAGAACATTGGGAACAACATCAGATGAACAGCTAGTTCGTTTTCAGTGCTTCATATCAAAGCAATTCGATTAATTTAAGTATGACTGATGCCTAATGGGATAAAGAAACAGGGCGATGAAAAGAATTCGATCTATTGCAAAACGAATTGAAGTGCGCACCTGTGATCCCGATTTAATTCAATGACCCGAATAATAGGCCTAGTTGGTTGAATTTATTTCCCTATGGATACGTCGGAGGAAGGCCTTTGATCAGAAAAGTGCTAGTGCCAGATTAAATTTTTTCTGAGCAAACAACGGAGGGTTGCATGATCGAATGCTCCAAGTCTCCGGAATTGTGAGATAACAACACTTGAGTAGCTTCGAGTATATGCTTGAAACTTTTCATATAGTACTAAACGTTTCGGTCGTATTCACTGAATAGTTTGACTCGACAAGATGCGAACAAACAGCACTGGCAATCGCTTTGTTTCGGTATCCTAGTGAGATCCGAGGCCGCCAAAAGTATGCGTCAAACCCATATGCAAATAAGATGATACGCGGCAACGGGGTTGTTGGGAAACTGGACCAAACTTGATTAGGCCCTACTGGGGGCAAATGTACTGACAGTAGCACGCAATTTGCTTTTTAGAACCCCCCCTACAGTTCGTTGGATTATTGATCAAACAGCCTACGCGTACTACCTCCTTGTATTTCGGTAAAGTGTTGTTTGGAATATCATTTGGGAGATGCCGATTTGAGCGTTTGTTTGTTTGGCATTCGTTGATTTGAGGAAGAATGTGCCATAATCTGATAGCCAACTTATTTTCAGATTCGATCCACAATGAGCTGCATGATCGAGGATGGTCAAGTGGAGTAAGAGCTTGTTCCAGGTTTGAATTCCAAATCTGCCGGGCATTTTTGTGGTAGACCGTAATTCGTTGTCGTCTAGTTTGCTGGCTGTTATACTTGACCTAATGAGACCTTCTGTGACTCTAGGCTACTCCAAGTCTCAAGATCACAGTTGCTTGGCTTGTCTCTATGTGTAAAGGGGTCTCAATGACCCAGGAGGCATGCTCGTTCGACGATATCCATGCATGAAGTACGCCATAGGAAACTGTGATGCTGTGGTTTTCGACTTCTTTCAATTCAGAGAAATGCCCATTGCGTCGTTCACGTAACCCAGATGTCAACTTTTTTGCTCGTAGTATTTTGGGGCACCAATTCGTACACTGAAGTGAACGCGCAAAACGTTGGATGATATTATCTTTTTCAGTACTGTTAGATTTTGAGATAGCATGTGCCTACCTGTAAGATGAGGCCGATTCATCATTCTCAACAAATAATAACACACGACTGCCAGACAGGCAAAATAAATCACCACATGACACCTGAAATAAAACTGTTCGGCTATGAACGTTTGGTTTCGGTCAAAATCAAAACGATGTTTTAAATTTGGTAAGTGGAATCACGATGCAAAACATATATGAAATTTCTGGAGATTGTATCTAGGTCAATTACTTGCATGAGAATTGGATCTGCCACCGAGCATTTTATTTTGCCAATATCAAAACGTGTTGAAGTTTGTATTGACAAACGCAGAAACAACGTTTGAATTTCTGCGTGAATTTCTTTCAGTGTACATCGATTGGTACTACGTTGTACGGTAAATTTCAACATTCCGTTCAATGCCTTCTGAGTAGGGCAATGGCTAAGAACTTTGGCTGACCCCCTTTCATCTACGGTTCCCAGTCGCAGTTCCGGGTGCAACCAGTGTACAGAGCGATTTCAAACAATGACGAGGCAGGTGTACAGTACATCCACGGTTTCGTATTGATGAACTGAGCGTTAATATCACGCAGTGAATAATTTCTTGCAATTATACACATGGGCATAATGTTACCATTTTCCTTTCGCTTTTGTTCCGATGTGTTTCGAGTTCCGCAAATGCGTTTTCCCTAACTGATTCGAAAACTTGCATTCCGCATTCTATCACTAGGGTAACATAGTACGACAGTCATCAGACGAGATGAGTGCATTAAACCAAGCATGGGTGGTAATGTGCAAATTCCGCGGACAAATATTTTGTCCTTGTCGAAAAATTCAAAACTTCTCATCTTTGGCATTGTCTCTAACTCTAGACATGAAGTAAAATGACTTTCAGAGTTCCATCTTGTGTTTGGTAACGAATCCTAATCAAAATTTGTTTCTGATTTCACCAATGACATTATCAGAACCGTCATATAGTAAGGAAATCACATTTAGCTCGAGAAAACATGACGAATGGAAAAAAAATTGATTTATGAATGGGCCAATTTGAATCTCGTTATCGCCCGTGTTCGCTCGACACGAAACCAATCGTGGCTTTGTGTCATACAATTTGTGGAGAATACGACTGGGACATATTAGTCAAGACAAAGCCAAGCTACCAAGTGAAGAGTTACATTGCGGCGATTTTTGTAATGTTTGCAAAAGTCTGTCTGATGCTAAAGCCTCAGCAAATGGAATTAGTTTGTGATTTCTTTGCTCGTTGACGATCTCAAATACACGTCTAGTATTACCATACCAAATTCATTCAAGTAGCATATCGCGGGCGACGGCGCTAGATGACACCATGCCACTATTGTTACTCGGACGATGTGGCTTTAGGTCTCTAATCTGGATACAGAGCCACCTAGCAGGTCGGCCAACCCAACTGCAGCAAAAAGGACAGTAAAACAAATTGACAAGACTGTAGGTCACGTGAATTCCCGGCTTGACTCACCGAGAATGCATTTGTTTATTTGTAGCCTACATACATCTGAGCGAGTATACGCGGAGATAACCGATTTCAAATTATCCCGTGATGATGTTTTTATCTTGTCCTGGACAAACTCAACACGAAAAAGGCTGTTTGATAAAAAACCTCTGTTCGAGAACTGGATTCGCGCCGCCAATCGTCTTGTTCACCAACTTCCTGGGTTAACGTTTAAGTCAAACAAAAGATTTCGTAATTCACTCTTGTTTTATTTGTATTACAAAGCTAATTATATGGTCCAAATCGGACTAGTCAGTGTATGCCACTCTAGCGGTGATCGCCCTGCATTATTTTTGAGTACCAATTTCATTCCCCAAGGCCGTGCTACCGATGAAACAGTCGTACGGATGTATTTCGTGTTGACAGACAAAATACCTCAAATCACATCCAGTTGAGAAATTCGGCGTTGGAATTAATAGATACAAATGACAATTTTAATTCTCTGACAACCTGAAATTTGAGGCTACTGAAAATCCCATTCTTATTTGTGTTCTGGATATTTTTTTAACACTGTTTATGATTTTTATCACATCGAAACTACCTGACCACGGGAATCCGCGCGGTTTTATCTCTGATTTAACGTTACAAAGTAATTGAAATTTCCCGCTTCCATATGCACATCGTTTCCATAACAACATGAGTAAGCTGGTTATATTGGTTATGGTCTAAACTACCGTGAGATATTTCCACTTTCCATACCCACTGATTTGTTTACCTTAAATTTCGATCAGATAATATAATCAAATGAACTGAGAAACAGTGAACCATTCTATTAGCATTCATTTGTTTCCAGCCAGCCATGTTACATCAGCAAAAATGTTGGCCTATTCGACCGGAATTTGTAAATACCCAGAGTAGACAAGGGATCACCTCACTATTCATCCGAGTCCAGCTTGTCCAACTGAAGAACAGTTGCCGACTGTCCGGACCTGAAAGCGCGTAAACGCAGCAAATTCCACTCGAAATCCATCTGGTGAAAAACAGTTCTTCTGGACTCTAGAAGTCAGCAAAATCAATTATTTAATGTCTTGAAGAAAGGGTTCGTCCTATCCCCGGAGGATTGGACCGGGGGTAAGGAAAAAATTATCGGGTTCAAGTACAAATAAGTAAATGTGACTGGATTTAATCGGAAATTAGCAACATCTGTGACCATTTTGGAGTACCATTTTTCAAGCAAATGATGACAAGGGAAGGGTACTTGTTTCCTGGACTGTCATGCAATATTCATAGAACAACAAGCACTGACCACAAAAAATAGAAGAAAATATAATTCATTCGTTCGTCTTCGTACATTTTGTCAAGATAGATTCTTTTTTATAGAATGTTAGTACTACGAATTGTGCGTCGTGGTTCTTGGCACTGCTGAATGTGTCTCTTCACGTTTGCATATGCAAATTACATTCCCCGACGATTCTGTCGCAGTAACTAGCACAATAGTTGTTAGTAATTTGTTTGACAAAACCAATCCAGTTATTCGTTAAAAACAATGAACAATAACCTATGTATATGTATTCATTTTTCGATTTTGCTGTATTTTTAAGTGCAGATAATCCTTCAGGATTTAAGGAACTAAAAGAAACAATCTAAGGGAACGTGACTTTGAGCGTGGGTACATGGACAGCCAATCAGTGATCACCAAATCGTGATAACTTGTGTTTGCTTTTACCAGTTCATTGAAGTCGTTACCAAAATTTGATTGTCTAGGAAAAACACTGGACGACCGAGGCATTGAGCTTATTTGTAAACAGAACATTTTGCAAGTGAAATTTTACGTCTTTCTAACGGATCCCATTTGAAGTAAATTATTCACACCGACGATTACAAAATACTGATAACTATTTCAAGGTAGGTTAGTTCCTGCTTCTTCATCTAATAGCGAAACGTGTTCAGGAATTCTATAACGAATTATCAAATCACTGGAACAGAATTCTACGAGCCGCTTGACAGCATCTCGACGGGACCTTCTGAAAGTCCAATCCGGAATGTCAGAACTCGCTCCAAAATGAATTCCCAAAACAATTCTTACTTGTAAAACTGCGTTTATGTTCTGTTTAATAGATAGATTACACGTAAATAAATTAGTAAAAACAGAAAATAGAAAGATGGATAGATAGATAGATGGATGGATTGATAAATAGAAGATAGATAGGCAGATAGATTGACTGATCGACTGAGTGAGTGAGTGAGTGATTGACTGATTCATTAGTAGATAAATGCATAATAATATTCTCCTATTTGGAGACTAACACACACACCACTGATTATAGTCCGGGTAATCAGATCACTCGGTATTATACAGGCAACATATCTAAAGAGTCCAACTTTTAAAAATTTCTAAAAGTGTCCTGATGTGAGTGAGCTAGAAAATGATTGCAGTCTTTGATGAGATTGGCAAAAATGGGCTGTTCAACCATCCTGTCAAAATCTAGTCCATTCGTAGAAAATTATAGTCGCCCACTGAATTTTTATTGGCTCATTTAATTTTTTTCACAAAAAAACAATCTTCCTAAGAAAAAACTGTGGAACTACCCCAATGGTGATGTCGAAAATGTGGATGAACTCTCGATGCAACTCAGATAAATAAACGGATTTATGATAATCAAATCACAAGTTTAATGGCAATATTGCCCGACTATTTGTCATTTGTCACTAGTCGACTAAAAGTGCACCAATTGATTTGATTGTCTGTTCGCAACTGCTAACTAGTAAAAATGTGAACACTCGCTACTTATCTGAACAAACACAAATTGCATGTTACTTTCAATTCACCTTATCAGCAAGTCAAACTGTACTCTGATTAAGTAGACATGTTCGCGTTCACGCCTGAATGACTCACAAAGATGAACCTTTTTAGAACAAAATATCGAGATGATTTCAAACAAGGGTGAAACAGCAGCTGTACAGTGCTTCCATGGTTTCTTTGTGATGAGTTTAGCGATGATATAATATGGCGAATTATTTCATGAAAATATCAAGAACAAAACAAAAGTTTGTTAGTTACCAATTTTTAGAATCATCCAAATGATTTTAGAACTAACTGTCAAAATTGTCCCGGAATATTTGAGGCGGTTAGACTGAAGCTAAGCTATTGTTTCTTCCCGTTTTCAAACAAACGGGATCCACTGATTGAATGAATGGCTGACTGATCACCGTAACAGTGGACTGGGCAAAATCATAGCACAAGCAATTTCAAGGCAGACAACCTAGGTGTTTATTACACGGCTCAATAGGCATGTGCTCAGCGTATAATGGAACACTCAGGTGGTAAGTGTCACTCACCGCAAGTGCTAGAAATACTTCCCTCTTTCTTCTTTCAACGAATATCCAGTCGTTTAGAATACCCGGGATCATAAAAGATAATACTTGGTAAGATGGATTCCAGTCCTTGCGCATAGTGTTGGAAAAATACTGGATTATCGTTTGACCTTAAGGACCATATCTGTCTTGTACCAACTTAAATGAACTGCAACGACATTCATGTATTCGTTTTTCGCCTGTGAGAAGATAAGGGCATTATTTAGCTGCTGAAAAACACCGCTGAACAGTTCAAACTCTATCAACATCTACAACGGGCAATCTTTATTTGTTTATTACTTGAATATTAGAATTTTGCAATTGAATTTTTTCAACGATGTCTCATTTAAAAGCGAGTTCGAATTTTTGTTTCCAGGACAAACCAGCGGTGAAGTTAGCAATAGAATGTACACTATCAGTTGAATACCGAGTTGTTTGTGCAGTTCGATTGTACAGTCGGAACCATTCGAACCCATTGCGCGGTGGAACACAGACTGCAGAGCTTGAACCACTTGACCAAGCTAAAATGCAGTTTCCAGTTCATGTGAATGTTACCAGCACAACACGTCTGATTTCATCATGCCAGTCGAGTCTTCGAAGATGGGACATTCACTTCGTGCCACCCCAAATTAGATGACACAGAAATGCTTTGAATACACTTTCACTCGTTCGTGGTCTCCACTGACCCGATTACCGGACTGTACCTAGGACTAAACTCATTACTTCGGTAGTTGGCTCAAGATAAACTAGCTGACAGTCGTGTTACAAACTCTTGTCAAATTCTCTCATCGATTTTCGATGCTAGGCGAACGATTATTTCACCGACTGTTTCTGATCTAGTTCTTTCAATTAAATTCCAGCCATCATCACGACGGATCCTCAAACCCTATACGAAGATGATTAGATCGCCTGAGGATCGAATGATTCTGTTCCGTCTATTCCAGCAGCATGTTTTGATAC
>LUCM01010915.1:84989-166482 GCA_008360955.1 Fasciolopsis buskii | reverse complement strand
TTCAACTCCCTTGGCCCACCCCCCGTCCCAATACAAACCCTAGACAACAAAACAATTAACACCACAAATCCCTTCCCCATCCATATTTGTAAATGACTAACCCAATCCTTCCTATAGTGAAAATATTTTGTCAAGGTATTTATATAGTGATGTAATGGCATGATTACGAATCACTGAAAACGAGCTTGTTCGCCAGCTTGTGTTTTCTCAATGTGCTCAGTGGTAATTTTCAAGGAATTTAAAGGATAAGTAGTTCCTTTTCTGAAAACTTTCTCCCCTAATCGATTTCAATGTGGGGCAATTAACTGGTTACTTTGTGGTTGGAACAATCAGGTGCGAAACATGCATGCTATTTCGTATTTGCAACTGAAGTTGTTATTCGGCATGTCGAAATGATTCTTATTTTATCTACCGTAGTGATAAAACAAAATAGGCAATTATGGATTAACGTTCGTACAAGTTGTGGTTTACAGTATGCGTTAGCGTACACACCGTGAGCAAAATACGCGGAATCTTTCAACGCGAACCAGTCAGTTAACATATCAGCTAGCTTGGCTGCTGAATGGCAGTCAGGTGAATTCTAGCTGAAACGAATCCCTGGGTTCCACGTGCGTCTGTCCGCGGAGGATGTACCAGATGTCTCTGAATGAGGACTGTAACCGACTTACTCGCCTGTCCGATCCCATTCACTGTTCGTCTGTCGACATAGGTGTGTGCACGCCTCTGACGCACGCATGAGTACTTTCTAACACACAAGTCCGTTAGTATGAAGGATCGATTGTCTGATGGGTGTTTTTCACTTAGAAAAACTGTTGCTCCCCCGTCCTATCTAACTTATGCAGAGAAATTTCACATTTCACACGACGAGTGGCTCGTAGCTTTTCGAGGGTACTGAGATTCGGTTTGAAAGTATCGCGACAATCGATCAGCGGCAGTGATGGGTAGTGACGCTGCTAATTACCAGTGAATGAAGTTGATCCTATGCGAAATGCCAAAAACGCGAGTGAACAAGACCCATTGTGTAACAACGACTTTCGCTTACTTGATCATTTGGAGATATTCCTCCAAATATGGTCGGATTGCATGGGGGACTCAGTTTTCCTCAAGTATTTTGTGGACAGCCCACTTCAGAAATGATAACCTGTGCGGTCTAGGATGCTTGTAAAGAGGTTGTTCTTTTTAGGGCTGAAAATGGCCTAGCCTATGACAGTAGTGTTCACGTGAGCATCACTTGTGTCTGCTTAATTTGACCGACAACTGTGCGCCACGCTAATCAATTATGTAACAGCCATCCAAATGTTCCGTTGGCTCTATGCTCAACCGGTTCGGTAATTGACCATGCTCAAATTCTCGTTCTTGGTCTACAAAGATTTGTATTCGGTTGAACACAAACCTACTGGAACGTATAAAATCAAGTTCCTATTTGTTTTGTTTATGAATGAACTTGACGCGTACTGTGACCAATATATCTCCATTGGAACGCAAATCCGGCTAAAACAGTCACGGCCTACCACCTAGTGTTACAAGCGAACTTCAATAACGTCTAAGTATGAGCGCTGATATCTGATCCATATTCAATGCACGCGTGAATAGAAATCTATACACTCGCTCTTACGTGATTTGTTTGAATAAATTATCACTTTTAAACCAAGCTAAAATCTGAAAGAAATACAACTGTCACCTTTCTCAAAAAAGGTCACACTGATATTCACTTTATATGTACTATCTTCTAGGACGACCAGAGTGAACGACTTATATCATCGATCTTGGAATCAATGTTTAGCTTTACTCTAAGGGATTTCAGCCAGCAGAGAAATCGACCATTGAGTTTTATTCATCAGCGACTAGTATAAGCAATCGATTTTAAGAAACAAACGTTTTGTCTGCTTGGTTTGGGTTTTCCAACTAGAGTTAGTGAGAATTGGTGGCGGATGCCGTTGGATAGAATCGATTGAGTATCTAAGGCCAAAGTAGAACAGAGGCCTGCATATTTCATTGTCTACACTAAGAAACGTTGTCAGTAGACCAGATCGAATCCCCAGCATCACTGGATATAAGATTTCCGAATCAATTAGAAGAAAAATGGGAGATCCGTAGTCAGAAATTTCACATTTTGCCATGCTTACTAATGTGTCATCCAAATCAAGAGAATATCAAGTTGCAGTGTTGCACCATTGTCTCGGCGATGCGACTAGACTTAGTCCGTTGGCTCCCGCGTCAGAATCCGCCGACGGGATGAATGACCCTGGATTGGCGTTAATGAAGAAGGAAGAATAGTACCCGTGAGAGTCAACCAAAACATCCGAACTCGCTCACTATTCCAACGAACAACGTGAGAACGAAACTGAGTGACTGTACATGTTTGGTTCACAAAGATCCTGTAAATAAAGCTTACAACGAGGTTAAATAAACTGGGCTAAACGAAATACCAACCAAAGAATTCCAAGATGGAACAATGGTTCAGAAGCCCTTCGCCATGAGCGGAAAAATATCACTGAGTAGGTCACCGTACACCAATTGCCACGTGACCACGCATGCTTTCATTTCACGCCAAGCTGCCCGTCAGTCAATGAATTCCCGTTACCTGAGAAATATGAAAAAATGTGTCATTTTGCTGGTTTTGTAAAATGCGTTTCCGTCAATTACCGTTCCTAATCCTACTAGGGTGCAAGGGTGGACCTAACGGATCTGATAGAAGGAGAACAAACAATCGAAAAACTGGAAAAAGACTTCGACGAGAAAATAGTCACGAGATTGGGAATGGAAAGCGTCCACACGAACAAGCAAAAGCCAAAGGCAATCGCTCAGCTGCAAAAGAGAAAGGATGTAAAGATAGTGGATTCTGTTTCCACTTCTGCTTTACTCAGGTCACTGACGAAAACTTTTGCGGCGATATCCTACCATTTAGGTCAGTCAATAGTTGGACCGAAAGCGCCACATGAGAGAGTCATTGAATCATGCACAACCAAATCAGCCAGTGAGTTTTGGTCACTGATGACCAGTAAGATCAATTCGATTTCGACTAATAAACGAACTTCGTATATTTTGTAAACGAATTTTTGTCTACTCAACTAAAAACTTTACCCTCAGAACGAAAATCTAAAAGTCCTTCCAGGTTTGAGCAAACCACCGGCTTTGGCTATGCAAACGAGACTCGGACATGAGCGGAAATCTAAGGATACCGTAGTTATATGGTATCCAGTGGCATAAAATTACAAAGAGGTTGCGGTTGACCTTTCAGTCAGTGATCACGCTTTAATTTAAACAAGAGTCTAAAACAAACAAAGAGACAAGGTTAAGCTGCTAGATGTGCGAATTTATGCACGAAAACGTGTCCCAGATGGGCAAGCCCGATTTCATGACTGTCGACGCTAGTTGGAAACTCGTAGACGTAACGCAGCTGTACACTCACACCAAAGTTCAAGCAGCCGTCACTTGATTCCATACTTAGATCTTATCTGATTCATAAGGAATTGCCTTGGTTGTTAATATTTATTTGAGTATCATTCAGTCAGTTGTGGGCTATGGGCCATCTTCCTGCAGGCTAACATTGCCCAACTGACAAATGGTTTTCCAGGAATCTTTGGGAATCTGGACTGAATACAACATCCAGAGCAGAGATCACGAAACAATTGTGATTGCAGTGAAAATACGGAAGCAGATAGACAATCGATTGCGGCAAAACCGATGCCGGTCGATTTTTGAAACGACTGTTGCGCATTTTTCGACTTCCAGTTCCTCAGACAAGGCGCAGAAATCACACAATCGAACATAGGTACACATATATTTTCAGATTATTCGTTTTCAACAGCGCAAAATCAGCGAAAACCAAACAGCTGCCATAAATCGTTCAATGCGGAAATCTCTTCGAATCGGCAAATTTCATTTCACTTCTGAATTTTTTGTGCTCACATTTGGTTGTCGGATCGCAAATCGTCGGGAAACGCGTCTCACGGAATTTTGCAGAGATGGACATTGATTCAAAAGGACGTGAACCCCATTTATTTGGTTTCGTTTTTCGGCAACGAACTGACAAAATGATGAATTTTTAGCACGCTAAAACTCACCAGGCGATCAATAAGAGAAGATAGGCGTTTGATTATCAACTGGGCTAGTGCAAACACGTCGTTCGTGGCGAATTATTCCGCTGCCAAACGAAGGATGATCACGAGAATTTTTTTGAACGTATTTGTGCTGGATCGATTTCTCTAGTCCTCTTTTTGACAATGGTTATGCACAGGTTGAGATATGTCCAGCGTTTTCTTTTTTATAGACATCATGCTTAGACTTCAAGGTGAGCTTTTTGCTGCGCTATCGCGCAGCGTATACATGTATATATATACATGTGTGTGCGAATGTATGCGTACATGTTACATACCAACGTATACAAACATGTAGGCAAACGTGCATACGTGTTCTGCTACAAGAACCTTGATAAATATACTGCGTACCGGAATAACTTATTCTGATATTGACAAACTAACGACTACCTGCAGATCTTTGATAAGATCCAATTCTTTTATCTTTCAGATTTTACTTCCTTTATTAATGAAACAACAATGTACATCAAATTTCGGGAAGCGGGCTGCGGCTAGCAGAGGGCTGACAAGTGGGGAAGTTGACCAGCGGTGGGAGGATTCGAACCCACGACCTCCGCATCCAAACGCCACGGCCTTATCCGTTTGGCCACCGCTGGCCACCTCGATCTGAACGGAGAATGCGAAGATTGTAGTGTACGCACGAGGTTGTAGCCAACTATAAGACATGGTCAGTTGACCAGATTCGTTGCAGTGTTGAAATGCGTTTGCTTAGTGCGTGCACACACGCTTAAGGGCGCCTGGAAAGCGCCTGGAATGTCAACAACTATAGTTGTTGACTTTCGGTTTTATACAACCGATGCAGAATTTCAAATCTAGATTACGGGAAGCAGATGGTGACTATATATGATCATATATGTGGTCGTTCTCACGTGTCAAAACTGGTACAGAATTAATACTGGACCAGTGTATTTCATAACTCTTGTTTTCTTTTGAAAAGTTGGATCGCTGTTCTTTGCCCCGGAATTAGCCGAATCACTTCGGTAAAATTAATTGATCACGACAAATTCCGAATTTGTTAGTTATACCACACACAATTTCCGTACTTTATGTTCACCTCGAAAATACTCAAGGTGACAGTTCAGACATTGTATGGATTAGAAAAGTATACATTTTGCTCACAATTAGTAGGCCTCACACTCAACTACGACATCCCCGATTAACTGAATAAATGCGGAACATGAAAATCACGGGGATAGGACGGTGAATTTGAGCACACCTAGAGCCGTTGGGGCAATCGATTCACAATGAACCAGGTAACAAGTCTTCAAATCGTCCTAATGAAAAATAAGAAGCCTGTGACTACTTCCTTTCTTTTATGATTTTCTGTTTTCCTTAATCTACTTTATCGGTGAGACAAATCTGTACATCATTTTCATGAGGGGCTGCGAGAACTAAGGATACTTGTCAAATGAAGAAGCTGATCGGTCTTCGAGGGATTCGAACCAGCTACCTTCAGATCCAAACGGATGCCGGCCATGTTAGAAGTAGGTATTAAATAATAGTCATTTTAAAAGTTGCAAATTAAGGGAGATTTCAGCATCAGTCAGCGGGAACTGTCCTCTTCCGTTCGGACATTGTGATCAATGTTTATCTAACCGGTCATCGAATGTTCGGAAATTTATTAGCAACATTTCTGATCCAGCTACCTGTAAATTTAACTAAATGGGTTCCGATGTGAACAAGTGGATGAAAACTACATGACCGTTTTAACATTAGACGCCTTGCCCATACTGGCATTTTTTTCCGAATATTTTGGCTGATTTTCTAGTTACTCTGTGACCGACGGAGACGAACTATTCTAACAGTGCTAACTATCTTATCTTCTGTGCTTCCAATGAATATTTGTGTCTTCTGGGCCTTACAGATGCCTGCTTTAAACAACATCACTTCCATTTAATGGTTCCCTTTGGTATAAATTTGAGCTTAAATCTTCTGAGGGCTAAAACATCACTTTCGAAAGGCACCAGACTCAAGTTTGTCTATAACAATGGATTTTCCAGGTGTGCATATCCACCTTCATACTGAGAGTTTGAACCGGGACTTTCCAACTGGTCAGTGTGTGTCAACACAATGCTACAATTTTCCGTCATCATAATCAGAACTGCTTAGTTAGTTTTGGTCAGATGACGTCATCCGTGAAAGCCAGCGTTTCCCGACAGCTTGGAAGAGTGATACACCAGTCGAACAATTCCAAATAAATCAGGTCTCTTCTACTTGCTGGAACGATGTACTTACCAGCGTGCTTTGCAATAACGTGTTCATGTGTGTCAAAGTTACTTGCTGGCACTGCAGGAAATTCAATTTTACATGCCTGACTGTCTCACCCACCTTCGTACTAAACATGTTGCTAGCAGACATTCGGTCATCTAATCAACCTTAAACCCGGCAGTACCGGGTTCGAGTTGCTGTCTCGTTGGAGCTTGGTAGGGTGTGCATCCATCTTTGCGTTGATTTGACCTAGAGGGAGTCACTGGTTGGAGTTAAAGAGCCGGTGCGGTTTCTCCCATTGAAAGATGTCGGACAATGGTGGCTGTAGTCGCACTTTGCGTTTGAAGAAAGTTAAATCTGTAATGATGACTGGACTGAGCATAGGCTAGTGGCTTATTGGTAACACATGCGCCCTACCGTTTCGAAGCCTGGACTAAAGTACCGGGTTCCATGGTGAGTATGTATTACTCATAAGCCTCAATGAGAGGGAAACTCTAGTCAGCTTTTCCAGCGTTTGGCTAGTTTCGCGACATGACGTTTTGCGTGCAACGGGCAGTCAAATCAGTTAGTCAGGCATAGGATTGCGTCTTCATCTCACATCTTCTATCAGTGATTGTGGCCAAGGTTTTGTAATTCTTTGATTAGGACAGTGCATCAACAGTGTAGATGCTTTATCAGTCGATCGCTTTAGCATAACCGAATCTAACAATCACGTGACTCATGTCTTATCAAAAATGTACCTTTTCATTTCGGCTGTCACATCCAACACCACGGTTAAGACCATTAAGATGTTCCAAACTTTTAGTTTTTTTCGATATCTAATTATGAACTAGGGTGGTCAAAAATAGTCGGTGACGTCCATAGAACGCAAAAAAATTAGTAAATTGGCTAAGCATGCTTATGTTGTGAGCTAATTTTTCCTCGTCATCTACTTTCGAATTTGCCTAGTCGATAATCGATAACCAAAAATATTTCCCTGATTACGAATCATACTGTAGTCACTGTTTGTAATTAAAGTCATACAACTGCAAGTTCTGTCTGTAAAAATTTCCTCCAAAATGGCGTCTATTGCAATACCAGCACTAGAGAGACGTGGTTGTTATTAGTGAATTTGATGCTTGCAACAATAAAGGGGCCGAGTTCAAACCTCTTGATGTACTGCCCATCTAACAAACTGTCATCAGTCGGTTGTTAAAAATGGCGTTTCCTGTTCTTTTGTTCTTGAAGAAAGTGTTATTCCTTTAAACTGCTATGCAGTCATGATCGAAATTAAAGACCTCGTAAAGATTAGCCAATCTTCTTTTAAACGATGCTAGCGTGAAAGATTCGATCCACTTTAAGAAGATCGACTTCTCTATACTCAGCTGATGCGTACGCTTGAAAATTACAATTTACTCGGTACAAACTGTTGATAAGCTAATAGCCAGGGTGGTTACATCTGACTAAATAATACGATCAATCAGTAGACGTTTCGCAACTCTACGTTATTAATTGTCATTGACGTCGTAAAAATTCAATGTTTAAAGCCTTTGAAGCCAATGACTAAATAAAAACCGCAGGTCTCTCCATCGGGGGCTCATGTGAATGTCGTATTGTGGCATCTTGCAAACTTGTATGACAACGTGTACAAACCCGTTAAGTCTTTCACACATTCCCGACACTTTAAATCACCACTATCAGGTAAATTTGGGAAAATTTCTGTCATGGTACCGTTGTATCATCGTTTTCTGTCAACAGTACTGGTTTCCGCTCCCAGGCTCTCATAGTCGCCCAGTGGTTTTATCAACTTGAGAATTTCATCCTTATTATCAGCCGTTTGACTGATGCTAACTGATCGAGATCACGGACTTCCGATTTGACCGTGCATGGCACCCGAAACTGGCATGCCATTTTAAACCACAGCCCAATTGAGAATAAGATATTTATCCATTTGTCTGCGTTACATGCTATTCTGTTTCCACTTCCGTTTGAATTTTTCAGCTCAAGGTCGGATTTAATCATCCTCAGGGGTGACTTTACGGGATTTAAACAAAGGTAACGGAAAGCATCGCGTAGTGGAACATTTTGTGGAGTCACAAGCATGAACTCTCGACAAAACATGAATAATGCAAGATCATCTTCTCACTGGCGGAGTGTGGAAAAGTTATCGGTAAGGATAAAGAAGAATCGATATTCCGTGCACAGCTGTTTTGCTAAGAACCAAATTGAATTTTAACCTGTTTGGGCAAACCTGGACCTTGCGAGATTGGCACGCATGAAATGAATTGGGTTTGCACGTCACACGAAACAAAACAATTGCCAATTGCAGTTGTAGTTTCCCGAGTTACGGCACCTATCAGTGATATTGCCTTTTTGCATTTGAGCATATTAAATCTTTTGTTCCTAAACCGACAGAATTGATGGTGGAACAATAAACCAGCAGAGAGCATCGTGCATGATTGCACAAATCTCTACAATATATTTTACGGAATATACATGGAATTGTCCAGAGAAATATGGAAAGAAAATTGCTACCACTTTACGATTAGGCTATGAATAGGTTCGGATCAAGTAACAGTTCGTGGCGGAGTAACTCCAACTTGCTCGGTAACTAGGGACGATTCAATTCCTTTATCTCCTTTCATCTCTGCTGTATGGACTTAGTCTTATTATGGCCTAATTCGTCTTTTCATGCGTTTGAAACTACGGGTATCCAAATATTGGACCTTTTGGCAGACTAGAATCGAACCAAGATTTTTTCCACACCAGCGATTTTTTATCCCATTCATGTGAAGGACCACTGTTAAATGACTGGCAAAAATTAAATCAGCTGTTCCTGATCATGTAAATGATGAATCTCTCTCTGTCCTGATAGACTATCAAATCTCTGGTCCCACCGATGTGATCTTTGCACATGAATCAAGGTTCAAGTAGGATATTGCCAACATCGTTTGGTCGATCGAAGATTTTAAACCGTATCAAAAGAGCAAATTATCTGGAAACAGAAAATAATGGAGCTCGTGTTGAGCACACCATCTCGATTGTTCCGTGTCTGTGAAATGTGAGGTTGTTTTTATTTTATACACGAATTCGAAATGACTGCTTGATTGTCCAAATTTTACCCATGTTTTTCCTTTCATGTAACAGTACGCTTGCGGCAAACCCGTGCCTTGCTCTGTTTTGCATTTTGAAAAAAACATCTGATCTTTTTGAAATTTCGTCTTGAGATATGAACATGGTCTATGCATCATTTTTGATTACTTTATTCGTGCCTCGACTTTAATAATCATCGCATTTTGACGGATTAAAAGTTTCTATCCCCAAACCCAGAAGAAATTCTGCATAACCACCAAACGCCGCGACGTCTCCTACCGGCAATTGACTGCGACCAGCTGAGCGCGTGATTCTTGTGTATATCTTGTAAACTAATAGCCTAGTCTCGATCGATGTTCAATTCTTTCAAAAAGGATCAATCCGAATTTGACTTCGCTTACGCGGATTTTCATTTGACAAGATGACTTTTCTTTAAAGGTTGGTTTTTAAATATCGAATTTCTCTCTCACAACAGTGAAAACTGACCTTGAATGATTTTCCAGATATGCCATCAAAAACGGTTTCGATATTTTCTCATCGATGTAAACACTGTTCTTTTTCTGATGTTCTCATCATTTTCCGTTTTCGTGATCTCTAAGAAGACAAAAGAGACAATCACACATCCGTTGATAATTCACCGATTAAAAGCAGATTGACCTTGATATTGCCTAGAATTCAACTGAATCAAGCAGATTTTTACCATGAACTCCCAGTTGGCGGAAACGCTTAATCACTGTGAAAGACCATTCGACTGATGCATGAGAAGAAGAACAGCCTTGTATTCCGAAAGTCTACAATTTTTATCACACTTTTACTAGTCATTCTAATGTTACTTCTGTTAATTCAGATTCGGAACTGCTCTGATAAACCAAAGCCTCACTCGCTATACATTATCCCAACCGTGATGTTTTCGATAGACGTATAATTCTATACAATCTCATTTGAATTCATTGAGTTAGTACATTTTTCTCAACAAAAAAGCGATGTTTGAGCTTTTTCGCGCAACCAAAATAACCGCGGGGTACAGCGCTTGGTTTCCCGACTCCGTCGAGTCGCTTTGCTTCTGGTCTTTAACCTTATTTTATTTTTTAGTGGTTTCCGTTATCCCTAGTGTTTCAAAATCCCGTAATTTTTTCGTTTAATTAAGTGTTTTCGCCTCACTCCGGTTACATTCTCTGCGACCGGGATCTTCAACAGATTTACACGAAGGACCTGAAATATACAAAAACAGAAAAGTCGAAGTTGGGCCGAAGCTCACAAAGCCTATCATACGAGATCAGAGCTTAAATAACCAAAACGATAGGGCAGTCTATGGGATAGAGACTGAACACTGCCTAGCCTTCTTTGATTCCGGGCTGGCCGAGTTTATTGCACTCCTGTTTGAATCCTCCTGGCAACCTCTTCAAAAGTGCTTACAATTCTAACCAGTCCTGTTCGCATGTTTTCATATTCCGCGTTAATCGTTCACGCAAGGCAAAAGATTCGTCAAAGAAATTTGTAAATTTTGCCTTCTTGGACTATTCAATTGCGTGTTATATTGCCCCAAACAGCTTCCTGTGTCAAAAACTGAGAACTTTAGGTTTTCGCAAGTCATTACTAGGCCGACCATCCACATATTTCACCAACAGAAACTCGTGCGCAGAACTAGATAGCGGAACTTCAAAACAGCTGATCAAAACGAACGCTCTGGTATTTTCTCATATTCCCCTTCCGTGTAGGTTAGCAATCTACCTATCTATCAACCATTTCCTCCTGTTACTTAATTTAGCTTATCGATATTGTTGGCATTTGTCAGGCAATATATGAAAACAAATCGCTTTTGTACCGTTTCCAGATACCTGTCACCCATTTTTCAACCTTTCTTTTCAAGATTGTTTGAATCTCAACTTTTCACAATGTTTCGTCTATATGTCCTCCCCCTTCATCAACTTGCCCCCTCATTTGATCTATCAAGCGTCAAAAGTGAAAAACTTGCCACGATACCTCACGTGAAATGCATAGGAGTCCTTGGATACGTCGAAGTGGAGGTAAACAGAAAATAAATCTGGATTTCACCCATTTATTGCGCAATGATCTAACAAAATTCACTGTCACACTTTCGAATGTTCGTTCGTTACCTTCCCGTAATACAACGTACCTCTCACTCTCCTTGAACACGCATCTTGACAAATTGTGGTCGTGTCGCGGTTGACTCTCTCAGCAAACTTGCGTGACCAGTCAAATTATTCATCTAATCAGTTTGGCTCCCCATTTTCGACAAGACGATGACGGGAACCATTTTTCTGACTGAATCGACCTTTTCTGTATACGCAAAAGTCCACAAAATATGATGCAGTTCAAATTTATCGACGCAGCATTAGCAGCGGTTTTTAGTGTTCAAATACGGGCATTTACTTTCCATGCGAAATATATTGTATTATGCGACATAGGATAAGAACATATTTTCATAATTAGTGACAGAGTGGAAGAGAAAGACCAATGGACGATGAAAAATCAGCAAATACAATATGTCGGAATAATCAATGGTTAGTAAAGAATGAATGTACGCTTTTTATAGATTTGTTAGTCCGTGTGTGTGTGTGTGTGTGTGTATGTGTGCCTCAGTTGTTTTTGGCTTGTTTGATGCATCAACCACGGAACACTTTAGGCTGGTTACTATTTCCATGTGTGTGTGTGTGTGTGTATGTGTGCCTCAGTTGTTTTTGGCTTGTTTGATGCATCAACCACGGAACACTTTAGGCTGGTTACTATTTCCACATTAGGTTTGCATATTTTCAGTTCACCATCAAAAAGCGCAACTCGCAATTGTGCATTGGAAATTGCTTCTACAAACATTCATCTTCGTGACGTCCAAGGGGATAAAAAAAACCTTCACTTGTGATGATGAATTTTATTTCTACTCGATTTCGATCATCATTGGAATTGATTGAGCATATCAAGTGGACCCGGTAGGGTTGTGCTCGGTAAACGCTACTGGTTTTCCAGTATACTCCTCGGGGAATTGTTTTCTATCCAACTCAGATGGGTAGAACAAAACAACATGATGTTGCAGTTCAAACGTTTCGAAAAATCAATAAAGGTTACCTGGATTTAGTTAACACTTTCACGGCCCAAATTCAACAATGCAAGAGCTTGCATAAAATAAATCAAGCTCCTAGGGCCATCGAAAAACTAAATGTAAACAGGTCAGAACTTATTTTTCCTACCAATTTTGAATTTTGGTTACCTAGGACAAAATGGGCTTGCGCGTGGCCGGTTTTTGCATGTGGGCGATCAAATGTTGCTCTCGGTCCGATAGAATGTTGACGGTTTATCAGATAGGAATAAACCGTTGGTTTGAAGAAAACACAAGGCAAATGAATGCGCCAGTCTTTGAATAGAGCATCTCACAAGTATTCCACGTATCCATTTACTCTGCGTGGCGAATCAAATTGCACGCATGCTTGAATTGTAAACGTGAACGATTGGGTCGTATTCCTCGACCACATATGGACTCACTTGAACTAACCTTAATGATACAAAATAGAGCCTGTGGTCAAAGATTAATCACCGTAAACCAGTGATGGAACCTCGGCGGCTTGACCCCCACCCTAAGTCGAGGCATTTACGTTAGCTTTGCCTCACTAAAGATTCACCCACATCCTAAGTCCCCGAATGCTCTTTTGTTCGTGTTAATATTATGAAACCTGATATCGATGAAGAAAATTCAGATGTTGCAGTCTGTGTACACGGATTCCCGCGACGCTAAAGCTGGTACTGATCAAATTGGATATCGCTGGGATGTTTGGACTTGACGGTCGCAGCTTGGACTCCTTACTATGCCGATCAGCTTGCCCACTTGGCAGCAATTTTTTGACCAAAGTCTTCATCCTTAGGACGATGTGCACTCAGGTTCCAGCATCTACTGATGTAAAACGACGAAAGCGAAGAGGAAAGAACCTGAAAAATTTCTGCTGGAAAACGTTACAATCATGATTCCGAGTGAATGATCATCCCAGCACCATAGTCTGTATCTAGCTATATCCATTCAACTAGTTTGAGGACAACGTGGAAACATGGTTCTGTTCAGCCGTTCACCAGTAAGTGGATAAGTTTCCGAAAGTGAACGGTTCTGAACGGCACTGAATCCCAGTGATTAGAGACGATCAGCTTGTGAATAAAAGATAATGGATCAAGAAATGATGCTTCCATAATCGTAAGTTCCATTCTTAGTAGCTACGATCCCGTCATATTACGCGTCGCAACCAGCCGGTCGAACAAAACAGGGCGTGGATGATCATGTGTGATTGAATCGCAGCTAATTCCGTTGGGAATCCTGTTGTTCGCTTGTTCGAGCAAATATATTCATATGCATGCAGGTCTACTTATACTGTTATAATGGAAAACGACGAAATGGTATGATTTAAGCACGGATGAATGCCGTTTGAGTTTGTGAAATTGTATGCTTGAAAATTAGGTCATCATCTCATAACACCGTATGGTAAAGTCACAACAACCAGTGCAATCGAGGTATTCTTTGCGCGTCCCCTTTTATTCACAAGAGACAAACTACATGCGTGACTTTACCGCGATCAGTCATCTGCATTGGCTTCATTCTTAGGACATAGAATGATTTCCGTGTTTCCCTTAAAGAAGAACGTTTCTTATCGGTGCTTGAAATTGATAATAATGAAATCACCTTGGAATTCTGTGGCCTTACACTGACTTGCATCTTACGTGACACATAACTCACCCACGTACATTATCACGGTGCTCGGAAAATTTCTAATAATGTCTAGCGCAAATGATTGCACCAGTGTCGGTAAGGTTGTTTAGACCGGTGGCAATACTAACGAGTTCTAGGTGAGCTACAACTGAGTCAATTCCTATGAGTATAAATCAGGCGTGTTAATTTTGCTCCCCTCTGAGGAAATTTCGTTCACGATAGTCAACAACCCCATTATGAAATCGTTTCACCTGGTACATCAAGAGATTTCAGGCCTTCGACAGTAATATCCACTCTGTAGGTAGCTCATTGAATCACTGCTTCAGGACGTGAGACGCATTTTCTCACAGCAAAGGCAATGTCTCTGTCATCATGAAAACAAATTTTCTTCTGTCAAAATACATTCCATTTTCGAACGATTGAAAAGGTTTCTGTCATTCTAGCCATGCCAAACTGATTAATTTGCACGGACTTAGCAAAGTGAACTAACTCATTATAGGAATTTCCTGGTAGAAACGTCTTTTCAGCAATCGTTTTACAAGTCACCCTTTTGTCATCAAAGAAATTAGCAATTTGCTTTTCATGTTCACGTGTTCTTGTAAAGACCACTAAAATCACCCATGTTTGAAAGCCTAAAAACGAAAGTAATAAAACAAAGTTGTAAACGCATTCATGCAGTGTATTATTACTTCTTCTTGTCGTTTCTGTGGTAGAACCCTGACAATAAGAGCAAAAACGTTTTTCGGATGCATTGCAACTGGCGATACCCGTTAACGTTCAACCATTATGACAGGATTTTGCTAATCCACATACTAGTGACCGGACAATGGCCGATTCATAACACCACATCCAATGGATAAACTTGTCGCGTTTGAGTCTGGCTACACTGATTTCACAAAAATGGTCAAACACGAGTATTGCTCACGATGGGTTATATCGATTGGCCGGTGTGTACCAGTTGTTTTAATCAACGATACTCAGTGTGTGAAATTCCAAATTTCTCGCTTTCTTCGACCCATAGGCTTTACCTTTAGACATTGCTGATATCACCGTGTACCATATAAGGCATGTCGTAATTTGGTCGACTAATGTGAATGTAAGACGACAACAAATGAAAGGTACAAACGATTCACGAAATCACGCGTTCATCTTCACGTATCATTTCACATCGGATAATATTTTCGCAAATCGGAGCAAATGGGAAAATGATTATTCAAGAAATTCCGAAAGTAGGCAACTTACGGTGACTGTTTTTAGGGGATAAAAGCTTTAAATTGTTGAGAAAATGCTGCGAAATCACGTTGATTTGGTCTTCAAATACCAAACGGTCTAACTTGGCCTCGTTGTTTAGGCAGTTTTTTAAAGTGCAGAACACGAAGTTCAATCAGTACGGTCTCACGGTTCGCCAGTCTTCTTAAACACATCCGTCCGCCATGTGTTTCGGTCGGCTGGTAAAACCAGTGTAACCCCCATAGAATAGGCTGACCGTCACACAGTTTCTGGCAATGCGATCATCGTGATACTGTGTTATGAACCATAAAAGATTCTCCGGTTACCGACTAGCAAAACCCTGTTCCAATATGCTCGTGAATATATGCGTTTGCATATGTACATAACAAGCAAACTGGATTTCATTCACCCAGTCCATCCAGCCTAATGATGTCCACCGTTGGGCCGATTTCATCCTGCATTTGGTAGTGAGTAGTTTTGCATGCATGTCAGTATGCACGTTCCACTGGGTTTGTCCGAGTGAAGTATAAGTGACAATGAGTGTCCTCGACTGCTAGAAGACGTGTTTCGGATAGGTAGCGGATCACAGGATTTAACAACGACATTCTGAACATCGTCCGATCCCGTTAGTGGTACAAATTGGATGTGAAAATATTGTCTCCTCATTTCATGGTCGCACGTGGATAATAAACAAATGACTGTGACTGTGATTAGATCAGAACAGTTCACAAGTTATAGAGCTCAAAAGAGAAAGTTGATTTTGCTCTGATTATTTAAACATTTCATAGAATAATTCACCATGTGATATCAATGCTCAACTCAACATTAGGAAACCATAGAAGCGGTGCATAGCTATTTCTTATTTGTTAGGCATCCTGGACACGTCATAATCACCCCACCCAGAACTGAACGGCAAACCGACAACGAGCGAATGTGAGTCGATTTCCCAATCAATTATGTTACCGTGTATACTCTCAATGGTTTGAGAAAAGTCATCACATGTCTATATATCGCCTATGCATTGCCAATTTGCGTGGTTACTGGCCGGTGGCGTATTACAATCGACTCTCGACCACAAATGACTTCTCTCCACGTAGCCTTAAAGTGACAAAGACTTTGCACGCAGCCTATTGGGGTTAAGTACTTCGGTTCTTTAACTGATAGGAGAATGCGCAAATTCATAGGTGTTGCCTAAAAGTGGCATGTGTTTTATTTTCTTGCATTATGAATGTAAACTTCATGTGTCTCATGTGCGTACCCTGACTGCATGCAGAAACATATCAGTGAAGCCTTCGTCATTTCATCAACAAAGCACTTGCCAACCACCACGATCAGTGAATCAGCGTAATGTCCTAGCAACTATGAACATCTCGCTTTCCGTCCCTGTGTCTATCGAGCTCAGTCCATTCAACTAATGTACAGTATTTTACATTCGTTACACGACGAAATAGGGGAGCACTAGGTAAATGCAAAAGTGAGTGTCAATGGACATTTATCAAGTACAATAAAAATCATGTGATTTTTAATCATGGAATTTGTCGTACAGAAGGCTCTTCTCTACATCAGATAAAGCCATCAATAAAAAAGGTAATGGAACACGGGAAAGTTCGACTATATCGTTTGATGCCACACCCGTTTAATCGCTAATAATCTTCAATAAATCGGTAACACTGGAAAAATGCAATTAGGGAGTTTCTAAGCGAGGAAATTAATCACCATTTTTTCCGGCTCTGACTGATCACGTG
Organism: Fasciolopsis buskii; assembly: GCA_008360955.1. NCBI lineage: Eukaryota > Metazoa > Platyhelminthes > Trematoda > Plagiorchiida > Fasciolidae > Fasciolopsis > Fasciolopsis buskii. The sequence continues at coordinate 149,422 of LUCM01010915.1, read as the reverse complement.
AAACTGACGTAATTTGAAAGGAAACCGGTTTGAATTTTCGCCGAACTACTTGGTACGAATGACAACGGCTCATTCTGCATTAAAAGTGGACATGTTAAACTCTCGGCTTTCGGTAAGCAAGCAGGTCACACATTTGGCAACTCATGTACATATCGCTTTTTGGGGATAAAGTTACGGCCGGCGATGGCCAAACGGATAAGGTCGTGGCGTTTGGACGTGGTCACGTGTTCGAATCCTCCCACCACCGGTCAACTCCCTCACTTGGCAGACCTCTGTTGGCCGCAGGATCCTTTCTGGAAAATGATGTATATTGTTGTTTTGATAATAAAGGCTGTAAGAAACCAAAGAAAAGATTTCGTCAGCAAACTCATAGGTGACACATATGCCTACATTGTCAGTTTTGTCACGCACACACCACGAAATTCACCATAATTTTGTTTCCGTTTTCAAGTGTGGCGCAACCAAAATTGTGATCAGTCTCCCTGAATTCAACATATTTTTCGTCTGATGCAACATCTCACGGTTGTGCATGGCTTATTGTTGGCAGTGTGATGTTGTCATTTCTCAAAGGTTGATGATTAACATCAGTACGGTTCAATTTTTAGAATATACGAGAAGCACCCGGGAAAACGGGGAAAACGACGGCTAAAAAGAGGAGGTTACACAAGTAACTTCTTTCCGAAGAAGGTAGCACGTATCAGCTGCAAGTTCGGAGAATCAAAAACGCCGTCGCCTTACGAAGTGGGCGCTTCACCAGTAAATCGATGACTTTTACGAATCGTCAAGCACAACTCTGTCCTTCCGTCATCTGTATTCACGTATTTATTTGTTTACTCATGTTCGGCAAGCTGCGCGGGTAAACCGACAATGCAGCCTTCTGAAAGTGCCACGAATCACAAATCGGATTCGTTAAAGACATGAACGAAAATATCTATATCTCGTACGATTGGAGGTGCACCTGGCAGAGAGAGGACATCAGGTGAACGATGGGGTCGTCAGAGTGATTGAAAATTAGCCGAAGAATTCACCGAACTCTTTTCGCTCGTTGTATTCCGCAACAGCAGGATCAATAGCAAGTAGACTATGAAGATTATTGATTTATCCACGGGAATGCTCTGTCAGATTATTACACTTAATTGAGACATGATCCAAGAGTACCAAGTAAGCCCTATGTCGAATAGACCTTAAATGTTTACACATAATAGGAAGCATCTAATTCATTACATGTCGATGAAAGAAGAATAAGACCTGGGACGATTAACTCTCCATTGTCATCTTGTTGTTGTCTCTAAAAAACGTATTAGATCAACGTGGGTCAGTGACTCTTCATTTTCACTAATTTCTCACACCAGTTGCTTACACTATATCAAACAGCTATCGAGCGCATTCACTTACCGCACAGTAACGTGACGCTGTGTCCTTTCAGTACCATTGCAAATAACCCTACCTAGTATTGTAGTTTCCCGTCCTCCCACTACGAATATTCTTCCTGTTACGTTGGGAACTTGCTTCCACACATGCATCTTGCTTTCGATAAATATACAAATTATTACTATGATTATTATTGCAATTGCTATTTTTATTGTATTTACATTGTCCACTGGACGTTTCCGACTAATAACAGTGAATAATCCGCCAACTTCCAGCTTCCAGACCCCATCCGACATGTTAGTTTTATTAAGTATTTTATTGTACTAATGTAAACGTTATTCATAAAATATGCACCCTACCAGATATATGCAACTTTATTTTTGTCAGAGGTTGGAGTTATCGACAACCACCTTATTCTCTCACTAAAACCGGTTTGATTCAAATTTCGCCCAAGCTGAACAGTCAACTGTTCAGATTGTCTTACATAAAACTGTTCCCGGGAAAAAAATATGTATCGAAACAACCTCAACGGTCGAAATATAGTTTGCTAAAAGAAATGGCTGATTTGATTCAATTTTACTCGATAATCCACAATTTCCAGACCGAATTGAAATGATGTGTAAAACAAAATAACAACAAATAACAATCTCACTAAAAGCGGTCGACATCCATAATGTCCGAGTAGACTTTTGCTAGGCCAACAAGAACAATCTATGTTCGTTTGTTCTTGTTCAGCAGTTTTTCTCCCTGGATATAAATGATTATTAAAAACGGAAATTCGTGTCACTGAGAACGGTATCGTGCACCGTCTGATAAGGGTGAAACAATTAGGTCAAAGACAAATCAGCCGTCAGGAAGAAAGTTCAACTGATTCAATTTCCACTGGAGTAACATTGGATGGTTTATTCTACCAAATTGATGCGATATGAGCGCTGCAAAACAAACATCTCTGCCGTTGATAACGAGCAAATCACGTAACCGCATTCGGTATTTGATTTTCGTGCAACCCGGGAACTCAATTATACGTGATCGACATTTCCACTCACATTTGGCGCTCGATTTCGAGACATAGATTATGCTGGTGGTTTGTGTTTTGCTCGGAGGTTTGTTGTTTCCCAGTTTGCGTTCGGCCAGTCTGTTTCTTGTGCAAAGAATACTCAGTACTACTTCCAACACAATCCGGTTTGTTTTACTTCGGATCCGTTAGAGTCATGGTCATCCGGATAAATTCGTAGCAACTAAACTTCATATTCGCGAGCTCGAATCTTCCCACCGTCGATGAACTTCCTAATCTGATAACCATCTGCTAGTAATGGTCCACTAGAAGAAAATGATATCAGAAAAGAAGTAGGAACATATGAAAGGAAGAAAGCCAGAATGATGGCAGGATTTATTGAGTAAATTACAGAAATATTGTCGACCAGAGCAGCTGTTTGCTAAAAAACGAAAATTCTGAATTCAAATGTGCCACGTGATTTATTTCGGAAATTATGAGTATAAAGGGCAGGTTAACAAATAAAGATTGGCTATAAAGTGCTAATGCTAAACTAACCATGTAAAGCCAGCGTGTTGAGGGCGGGCGTCTCGTCAGTCACTCTGTCCTAATCTGAACTCGAGTACTCGATGAACAGTTGAGCAGTGATCAACTTCACAAACAGGTTGGTCACCTGTCTGTTCGACATCAAAGAAACTGTGAAACATTGCCAATCGATCAGGGACATTCTTTATGCCAAATTGGCTTACTTCGACAATGTAATTATCGCTCATGTTGTTTGTGTTATTTTTTGTGTGGGTTCTTTGTGCTAGTCACTTGCGAATGGTATTATAGCACCATCCTGAGCTCTCGGCTACATGTGAGTCGTAATTTTCACCGTAGCCAATCTTCCCTTCCTTTTTTTGACAATCTTCAAAGAAGCCGAAAAGATTCCCATTTCGAACCTAATTAGAACGGGAAAATATTTTTGAGTAGTTCATCACGGACTAGCGTCGATCGATTGCTGCCTCCGATGAATTTGGGTTTGATACAATCGATTAAAACCTTATGCCGAAAAACGCATGTATTGGATCTCGTGAAACACTGGTGAAAGTAATAAGAACTGCTATTTGAGGTACTTTCCACCAGACTTAATGAGTACATCTGAGCGACTTAGTTGCCAAAGCAACAAGCTTGGCGACAAACATGAACACGGAGAGTCCGGTTGGTCATCCTATCCCGTGAATTTCAACATCTTAATCAACAGTCAAGTTTAAAACCATTTCTTGTATCGTTAGCTAAACCATGGTGAAATAATTCTAGGAAAAATGTCTTTGTTGGAAGAAAGTAACCTCGGGAAACCCATTTCCAGGTTATCTAGGTGGCCTCAGCTGGTGATGAAATTACTTCAAAAACTGAATTTGTCACGAGACGTCTGGTTTGTAATTGTTCTAGCATAAAACGGTTAACCGCTATTGTGAAACCAGAGATAGTCAACACGGGAAAGGAAATAAGTAGGAACACGGCCTAGGCCAACGGGAACACAAAACCGATTGGATCGGGCCTTAATGGCATCCGGCAAGAGCCAAAGCGAAGGCGGCAGTGCGTTTCTACAGATCACACTCGTACTGAACGTATTCAGCACATCGGAGGTGATATGTGTGTGAATGGCAAATGTAATTCTATGCCCGACCAAGGTCGATAAAATTTTTCTCAAATAATACAGGCACAAAAAACGAAAATCGTCATGATGCTGTGAGAGTGCCGTTTAGACTTTTAGTGAAATGTTTGTTGTCACGAGTTCGAGCAACCATCAACCGGAACTCTAAACAAAATATTCCAAATGAATATCTGTTTGATCGTAATCTATCACGAGAAATTCTCATGTTTTTGTTTCCCCGTAAGCATGTCTGCTACAGGATGTCGTTAACGTCTTGAATGTTTAAGTGGTTAACGTTGGTTTGTGATCGGCTAGTCGGAAATCCATATGCACGACCCCAGGAAGTCACGTTCTGCTCGATTGTGACTGCCTCCCTTCGTCACACGCAGAATAAAATTATCGTCCGTGCGACAGCAATTCACGATTAGTCCACAACGGGGCACTAAGACATAATCCGATCGAACTGCACGATCAGAAGCTCCAAAATATCCGCGTGTTCCAGAATCTGCGATAAAGCGACTGTAAAATCATCATACTGAAACCAACTAACTAGATGGGGCATTCAGTTGACAATTATGAAGATTGTAACTTTGCAATTCTTTCACCCGTTAAACTTACCCGTAAAAAGTGGGACGTATTTTCATACCGTTCTGCTAGGTGAACTTTACGTCCGGGTTACAAAAGTTTCATCACCAGTCGAGATGGCATTATCAGCACACCTGTGCAATTGTTCTCGACCGGATGCCTTTCAAAGTATGCTACATTTTTTCTTCCCGGGTGCGAGTGGTAATCTGTTTACGGAGTTGTGCAAAGCTGAAGACCCCTTTCAAGGATAAAACAGCAACTCCATGGTGATTTGTAATAGACGCAACCGTGTTTATGCTATCAACAGATAACGAGCCGTGGGCAAGTTTAGTATAACAGCCCCTAGTCATATCAGTTTGGTCTAGCACTCCGAATGCGCGCCGTCCTTGAACAGGTTGCAATTTAATCCACTTGGGTAACGTTTGCTCACGCTCAAAGGTGTGGCCTCGGGGAAATGCATAGGCCAGTTCTGGGTATTACCTATGTTCGGTCGGACTAATCAGTCAAACAATTCAAGGCCAGTTTCGCCTGGAGGTGCGAATAACTTTTCCAAAATGTACGTTTCTGTGTTGCGAGATCGATTCCCAGTAAGCGATTCTTGCTTGAGGTTATGAAAGGATACGCATGGCACGTGGTCTTCAACCGTGATTAGACTGTGTTGTGGCAGAACCAATCATCCAATAATTCACTGTGAAATGCTCATGACCTGTTGTTGAATGAAATACTCCAGTCTAACTTGGACGGTAGTTCCGAGACGGTTTCAGAAATCCAAACAGTTTTCTAACTCTGTCATCTAATCGAAAAATAAAATTCGGTCTACAGAATCCAGGTCCTCTACTCGAATTTCTTAGGTGACTTATCAACATTAGGGGATGATGCAGACTTGCCTAAATTATCCAGCCATTCATACTTCCTGTGCGTGTAAGCAAATGAAGTCCGGCGTTCGCGACTCCAGTTGAAATTGTTGCGTCCCTCGAGTATCGAGAATCAAGACGTTAACTATAGGAATGACATATGCGTGCCTGGATGGAGCAAATTTGTCATCGAGATACATTTACAAATGTTATTTGAATCCATTATTCAACAGAAACGTTACTTACAAACGCTAGCGCGATCGAAATTACTTTGTTGTGAGAAGTTATTTCTTCAGCTAATCGCAAATGATGCGCAGATTGGGTTTTGTCCATAAAAGCTCAGGAACAATTAGAAAATACTTAGCAAAAGGTAACCTTGAGTAGTTTATAGCTGGACATTGGTCTTAAGGACATTCGACCAAGCTACGTGAAAAGATTGCACTAACAAGAGAAGGAAACAATTATAGTGTGCAATCAATCTTCTTTCCTATTTGAGTCTAACGAGCAGGAGGTCACGGGTACACAGCATACGTAGGTGACGTACTTAATTATTCTGGGCGAAAGAAGATACGATATGCCAATTAGATAACCCATCCTACCTTAATTTTATCCGAATCGTCAGTGAAACCTCTGAACCCTCCATCGCATCGTTACATCCGTTTAAGTTGTCATTGGAATTGAGCAGTCAATCAAACTGGGATCCGAATCAAGGGCGCTCGATTTACCGGTATTCAGTTAGCTATTTCTCGTGATTTTAACTCCCATCCTGCAAACTTTCCGCGTTCTTGTCCAATTATTTTATCGGTTTGTTACGGTTCTCTGTGGGAGATGTGAATTCGTCCAACAAATTCACAGGTCTAGCTCTCTCTGTGGCATCTTCCGGCCAAACATGTATCTGTCGAAACTTACTAATTTTTTGGGCAAATGTTCCGTCCGTGCTGGCAAAAAGGGGCGTCACCAAGATGGAGATAACCGTGTTTGCATTTGGTCGCTCGATTCTTGCTTTCAAACTGTATCCATCCCAATATGGGTCAATCAGATTGAGTTGAACAACGAGCGAAAATGAAAAGGTTAAAACATTTACAAAGCCCAATTCTTCGGTGACTAATAAAAGACGGATGCTGTTTGTACGAAACGTGTTTCATACGCTCAATCCCTTTGAAACCTGTCTCCAACAAAATCACTAACATTCTTACAGGTCAAAGTTGGTCATGAATAGATCAGGAATTAGTATCATCAAAGCTGAGAATGAAAAAGAAATGAAATAGTTACGTTTAATGAAAGCGTCTCCTGATTAGATTGCGAAGTAGACGACAAGACTGCAGGGAACATTTCGTATGGATTTTACAGTGCTGAGCATTCGATACTGCATCGTGGATAGTGGAATTGTCAAAGTAAACTGGTCGCTCGTCTTCGGCTGCCTCTCAGTCAGCGTATTGGAACAAGTCTCTAAAGAGTACATTGCTTATAAACAAGGATTATGTTCGGACAGTGACGGAAATTCGGAACTGTAAAACTCTAGATACAAGCCAGTGTGTTCGAGTTCATTCGACCAAATCAAGGGATTAACAAACTTCCCAGATTGAAGTCTTTCATTTATTATGAGATATCAAGTAATTATGAGTCGTTTTGTCCCAGTATAAGAGTACAGAGTTGCACTCAACAGTTTGCAACTAGCTGCAACTTTTACTCTTCCGGTTGTGACCACATGGTTACGTCTCCTCATTAACTGATTTTTTTCACCTTTTTTCAGCATATGATGAGAGTTTCATGGTAATTGATCGTCTGATGAGAAAACGGCTGAGAACTGTGAATAGAGCACAACTACGTGAGCTCTCATTCAACTTTGTGTATACCGCTTAATTTTGTTCGCTAACTCCCCTAGTGTTTTGACACACCCAGCCGTAAATATTCCAAGGCAGCTTTTCTGTCAGCTGAAGCCATAATTCTGCAGACTGTCGAATTTCGAAATTTTCAAGAGACAATATGAATTACTCTCTTTTCGGATGCATTTCACAGTCAGAATTCGTTTTGCTATTCACTTCATTTAGGGGATTTTGTTGTGAATTTATGCGACACTACAACAAGCATTTCATAGTTCACTATTGTGTAAGTTTCATCCACAATTTGATTCTCCCAAACGGAAGACGAAAATTGCCTTCACGTAAACATTGGAGTTTTGTTGAAATATGATTGTTTTGAAAATGATTCAAAGCGGTGGTTTGCAAGCTTCTTGATTGATCTGAGATAATTCTATCTCCCATATGTTGATATCATTTCTAGTTCTAGCTTTGTTCCCCGAGATCCGTTGCAACTGGTTAACCTACCGAATTTTTCGATACACTCCGAACTCATTTCGAACTCGACACTTACAAGTATTTTGTTAGCTCAAACTACTTGACTGTGTACGTGTCGCGTACAAGTACCATCATTCGAGAATCGAGAATATCTAATTTGGATGATATTCTATCCTCAATGTTGGCCAAAAGGTCAAATGTTGGGGCTGGTTCATGCATCACGTGTGACAATCAGCCGTACACACACACACACACACACACACACACAATTCATTATCATCGTTCAGCGTTAAACATCAAAGTAAACCTCACTGGCTGCTGCCTCTTCCCCAGAGTTACACGTCTCTATAAAAGAGAGTGAATATCCAAGGGGAACAGGGCGTGAACCTACACAAGCGGGAAACGATAAGATGCTGCTACAACCAACACACGAACTGTACAAACGCGTTCTTTGAATAATTGTGATTCGATAGAAAATGACTACACGGTCGCCACTCATCTGATGGTAAGGCACATTGCTGCAAATTGATTAATTTCTCCCGATCTTTTCCGAAGACGTTGATTAATCCTAATACACTCGTATCACACAAACCACCGTCTACAAATCATTCTATCGGGTTTCGACAAAAACTAAAATGTAATGCGAGCAATTCAGATTCATGAACTTGTTCGAGGGATAAGAAACCGTGAGAGTAGGCTCAGTGGAGACAGTAAAATCTGGCGTATTGTTCGTCCAATTTTACCCTCATAGATCTAGCTATACAGATCAACACCCTCAGCTAACCGGCTATTGTTTTGCAATGTGTTCGCTTGATCATCTTTACCGAAAAGATCAACTCGTTCCGTAATCTCACCCCTTGTTTGTTCATACTACTTTTTTCCGGATAAGTCACCCAGGAAAGAACAAAATCGAACTCAGCAATAAGGATTAAATAAACACATTCATGTAACCCTGACAATCGAATGTGCTGGACAGTCTATGCGTTTTTTGAGTACCAAAAACTGTTCTATATTTTTTGTTCAATCATTCCAAGGTTTTTCTAGATATTCGCCTCAGTGGTCATGTGACCTGAATGTGCAGCGCACACAGATGCCATAGATGAACTCACTGACCTGGGCATAACTAAATTAGATCGGACAAATCTAAATCCTCGCTTAGTGAAAGTAATACGATCAGTGAAATTTGTAGAAAACAGTCGGCTAGATGAGAAAGACAATTTGACCCAAATGAATCAAATTTTGCCTACGTGTTTCTGGAGTGGCAATCGACAAAGGTCGGAACACATTATTGCCTCGAGAAATTCAAAATATGCTTATCAAATGGTTTGTGGAAGAAATCCGAATGTGGATGAAGTACACTTTCTCAGCAGAACACATATTGTCTTGATTCCACTTATTCTTTCTACGTCACTTTGATGTGATCAACTAAACGGCATTGGAGTTGTACTCGTAATCGCGCAACGTGGACAAATGTGTATTTTGATGACTAATAAATTGGATGTTTGTGTTTCCTATCTGTGTCCAAGAACCGTATCCTTCCCAGTTAGCAGAAACCGTGTGGTTTTTGCAAACAGTCTGCCCGGGAATAAAACCCATAATGTGACCTTGGTGAATATGTCACTAATACATGCGTCATCCATCGATGCCCTTGGCTACACAATATCTCATCCGTGTTTTTCTACTCAACTATCACTCGACGATTTATTTTCAGTTTGCTGAAAAGCTTCCTTCGCGATACGCGAAGCTTAGTTAACTCGGTGCTTCTTGGTCCCATTTGTTTACCCGCAAGGTTCCTCCCATAGTCCTTTCCTCGGCGAGTCAACAACAACTTCTTGCCGAATTCAACATTATTCGCCCAATACATGATGTATTCTGAACGTCATTTGACCATTGATTTATGCACATGTATAGCTTCATTTAATCAGTCGATCAATCAATCAATCAATCAGTCCGTACGCGAACTCCATTCTACCCGGCCCAATTCGGTCAGGAATCGAATGGGCATTGGAATGATTCGCAAACAATGCACTTGCCGGATTTGCTCGTGTTCTTGATTTCCTTTCCATTTCAAAGTGCATGAGATGCAGTCCCCGATGTTTGACCGAAAAGCGAATACATGGTTCTAGTGCACATCAAGTACTTCAAGAAAACGAATTCAGGATTTTCCGGTGCACATCTTGCCTTGACCGATTAGTCAATCTTTGCTCTGTTCTGCCCACAAACTGGCCTGTCTTATGGCATAGATATCTGATCAGTTCCTAACTGTCACCTTGTTTTTGGGATGCGAATAAATTTGAAAAAATTGTTAAAGGATATCAAACTGAGATTCTTTAAGAAAGCGGAAGCCGGATTTTGTTGTGGAGTGAAATTGGTGAGCTCAGGAAACTTCCGTTTGCCTATCAAATCTCATTTTTGGCATGCAAATCGTCCGGTACTTTCGCGTCGAGTTAGGCTGTGTGATCACCTCGGGCGATTCGTTAAACTCTCAGTAAACTCGGAATCGCATAAACCATGACTTGACAACGATTATTCATTCAATGTTCTGTGTTGAGTCAATACGAAATTTATAAAATCAACGTACGTCTGCTTCATTAGCACTCGTTCATTATGCTCTAACTAATTTAGAAACCGAAGATCGACATACTGGACCAATCAGAATCGCCCGGAGAAATCTAACAATTGTTTTCAGTGTTTTTGCATTGCGTTTTTTGTTTTCGCTTCATTTTTTTTGGCGAAACGACAATCGAATTCATTTTCCGAAATAGGGTGGTAGACAAAGGAGGATGGCCGAATGGAGAAGTGAACCAGCTCTGTGAGGTTTCGAACTCACGAACTTCCGATTGGGACGTCACGACGTTGATCATTTGACAACTTACATTGCCAATTTCTTTGACAATGAAACATAAAATTAAGACTCCTGGCGCGCACTAGTTAAAAGGACGTGTTTCACTATCCTGCGCTTACAGTTTTCCAAGCAACATATCGAGCATAAGAAAATAGATATGAGAAACCGATGAACTCAACACTTTGAGGAATGGATGCGGATGTTATTTCCACTCAAAATCTATTTTCTCCGTCAGATTCGTTTCGTCTGCCTCAAAATCATTGTTTCTGAAATCAGGAAATTAGCCGGAGAAGATTTTCTCACCCTGGTCTAGAATCGTTTCTTTTCTTGACAAAATTCGTTTTGCTTTCCCAGCAAGAAAGTATTGCTTGCAGTTGTTTTTATAGGCTGTCGACCTAGAGAGGAGTCTTGACCAAAATAAATGGTCAAATCTATGGTATGGGATATTACAAAACGTAAGCTTGGATATGTTGAACTAAACTGAGTCGGTCTACTCACAAACCGACTGCAATAATCGGACCAAGTGCTTTCGACCAATGCGTTAAATTGGTTTGAATGACAAATAATTTATGAAAACTGAGAAACGAAAATCCAACTCTCTCAAAGTGGTTCCTTGGAGAAACTGTTGTTCACTTGCAATTGAAAAGTTCATTCATATTCACCAGGGTTTTTTTCTCTTGGTTGAAACGTTGGCACAGCCTGAATGTAGAAGTGAATATGGCCAAAGTAGCACTTCGGTTGGAAGCGGAATAGAGAATTTTACAAAAAGAAAACTACGGTTTGTATAATAGAACCATTTCTCCGGTGACTAAACACAATTGAATTAGTTCAAACGGCCACAGTGGAACTTGTTTATCGTTGTTTGTGGAAAAAACTGCACTCACTCTTGCCCGTTCCTTCAAGCAATGTTTCTTCTGCTCTCGTTCACCAGAGTGACAGCCAAATGGCGTGTTCGAAACAGCCAAGTTCCGTTGGAATAACATTTTACTCATTCCGATAAGATGTGAAATCTGCCTAGTTAAACGATAGGATGTTTGATGGACACGAACTAACATGCGCACAAATATATTTACACACATATAGGTAAACAAGACATTTGTCAACTCCCACATGGTGTAAGAATTGGTGTTGACTGATACGATTAATGGGTTTTGGCCCATGTTAATCTGTTTTTTTGTGTCGACCATTCCAGATTGTGACGTGTGTGAACATCATAGACGGCAATGTCACGCGGTCAGGATACTACGTTTGTGTATACGCATATGCGGCCGGCGCTGGCCAAGTGGATAAGATCTTGACGTTTAGACGTGAAGGTCGCGGGTTCGAATCCTCATAACGCCGGTCAACTTCCCCACTTGGCAGTCCTCTGCTGGCCGCGGTGCCCGTCCGGAAGAAAAAACATCGTTATTCCATTAATGAAGCAAATGAAACATAGAAGGTATATAGATGTATATACCTGATCTACAGCTAAGCTGATTCATCTTTCATGACGTTCAGACAACGACTGAAGACAAAACGCTGAGATTAATTTCGACGAAATGAGGTAAAAACTTGGACTTCTTGGACCTATCTCGTGTTATTCTATTTTAGAGTAACTGTATAAACGGTGAGTATATTGGATGGTAAATAGTAAGAAGCGAGAATAACGTGAATAACGGCTTGATCACACTGACAAAGTACCGATCAAAAGACTAGCTACCCATGTTGTTTTTTCATTTGTGGATAGAAATGGTCGCAGTTTCAACATCTCTGAATAATACTTTTCTCGGCTGTTTGGATATGGTTCATAATGAATGGGAACCTTGCCCGGTGCAGTTGTTACGTGATTGCCGTAGCATATCGGCCAAGGATTCGTGATGGATTTCATTCTCAAAAATCGGACCCTAACCGTTCTGTGTTCAAATTACTCAAAAATTGGTGGAATTGTACTTCAAATAGTTTGGACCAAAGGTTATTTCTTTTGATCTTAATTTGCAGTCAAAACAACGCAAAACCCTATGACCCAACGACTTCGAACTGATCCCCGAATTATCGATCCGATGCCTCACATCAACACTATGAACCAAGGGCCAAAATCCACGAAGCCGTGCTAATTAAATGTTACCGCGTGGATTGAAGTGACCACAAATATGCCCGTTTTAAGGGACGGGGATGTTTTACTTTAAAATTTATTCATATGACTTCTGGTTGTTTACCCTCTACCAAATCAGTTCAAATTACCAATCACCAGTGATTTTTGTTGAAACTAAACCCATGGGCATACCAACATTATCTGTCATTCGGGGCAGATGCAAATGCGATTATCTATCTCCGTTAGATATCCTAGGCTGGTAAATTCATGTGTTGACGGATGCGGTTACATAACTCATTTGCTCCAAACGAAAAAGATTTGTTAAAGTGAAGTGAATGCTAAACTTGTCCGGATCACGCGTCGTACGCATCGAATTAACATACACAAATGCAGATTACTAACTAACTACGACAGTTAAGTCTTTTTAGAAAAGAAAAACCACTGAATATAGTCATCATACAAAATACTAAATCGAAGCAGATCTGCCTGGATTCTAGGGGCGTAATCCGATCTAACCTGTGTGCTGATGAGTACTGATTGATTACACGAGACCAGTGGTGTTACACTTCCGTCCTGCTTTGAAGTGAATATTTCGAATATGAACTTCTCCATTCGCTTGTGATTAAAACAAAAGTCCGTTATTGTTGGCTTGAATCTGACCCAATCAGATCAAGTCAATTCGAGTCATTCACCAACACAATGAAGCCCGAAATATATCACATGTAATCCTGGGCAGAACCACGCAGAAACCTGGAGATTTTGACAGGCATTGTAATAGAAATCAAGCGGTGGGATAACAGAAATAGTGGATGCATATACAGTATCTTTGTGACAGTCGCCTCCGTTCGGTACCTTGCACTACCATAGACTATGGATTTTCTTTTGCAGCCATTCACAGCAATGGGTAGAGAACTCGTCACAGAGGTGATTGATTGATTGATTGATGAGTGAAAGAATCACCTTGGAAATTTCATCGTGCACACTATGAACAGAGTCGGATAACAGGCATTTCGAATATCTAAGGAGAACGTTGCATAGATTTAAACTCAGCTCTCTGAGAATGCACCTCTTATTAAGTCGCACTAGTAAATACACCCAGTTACAGACAATGAAAAACAGAATCATATTTCTTCTTCTTGAGACTGAAGCTCGAATACTCAGTGATAGTAGACTAACGGGGCAGGAGCGTACAAAATCCCGGATGGTTTTGAATTCCTGAACCCAAAAGGCAACGGAGGTACTGCGTGCGTGGGCGAAAAAAATCACAGTTGAAACATTTTTTTCCAGGTGAGCCTGGGGTAAAAATAATTGGAAAGAAATTGACCCTAAGTGCATCTGATATTACCAGATGCCTGAGTAGAGAAGTCGAAGGACCTATGTTGCCAGTATTCGAGTGGAAGTCTGGAATTATCATTTGCAGATGCACATTGGGGATAGGACAGCTCCACCACATTCGAGAAGTTCCTAAAAAATAACATGCACATTGTAAGGGCATCAGAAGGTGAATCGTCAAATCCACTATCCTGTTCCAAGTTCAGCCCAATTGTGACGACACCGATCGACCAAGTGAAAAACCACACGATGAGATTAATCGACAAGGGTGAACCAAATTAGCCACCGGACTGATCGATCGCTTCGTATTGATCAGAAAAGATCAATATAAGGGATTTGCTGTTCTTGTACTTAATGAATTTTGGTGTCTGTTTGACTTAGTCATTTTTCGCTTCAGAGTTTTTGTGGGCTAGCGACAAGGAATCACGGATATTGATTACAGCAACCATTGATGGGTCGATATAGGATGAGATATCTTTTCCCCTTTTTGGCATTTTGCAACCTAAATAGCTGAGTTTTCTTTAAACCAAGTGAAAAATGGTTGGGTAAGTTTACATAAAACGGTCAAAATCGAGGAGTTTAGAAATAACTTATAAGAAAAGTGCAAGAAAACTAGGATAATGGACACTTTCTAAACTTTTTACTTTACTGAGGCAGTGCTTATTTACTCGCCTTAGAAATTTAGTTATTTAATAGAAGCCTTTTCTCAGTGACATGCATGACAAATTCAATTCATTTATAATCCCCGAAATTCCAATTGGGTTTTCAGGTCTTATCAACTACTTGAAAGATCATTCTAACTTGACGTGAATCCAGGGGGCTGTCGAGTTTCACCGGGCATTTTGTGCAGCGAGTCACCTGCACCGGGACGATGCTCTTTCACTGAACCGGTCAAACATAGTCAAAACAGATGTCCAATGTTTTCACCTCTGACAACTGACATGTTTCGGTGATATAACACAATCAGAATAGTAGCGTTACTAAAAACGGACCGGACTCAGAGCAAGACCAGGATCCAAACCGAATTCATTGGCGCGTATTTCGGCAACAAATTTATCCACGGGGTGTCTCCTGTGGAGGTGCAGAAAAGCCTAATAAAAATCTTGGTTATGGCCTTAGCTGCAACTACCGTAGGTTCGCAAGCGAACCACTCGAAGGCAGATGATGTCAATTCGAATAGCACGGGTGTATCTAACACGTCTGTCCATTTTCATAACAGCATTATTGATGGAATGGATAAGTGACCCTGGTCAGCCCTATTAATACGAGTTTGTTGTAGTCTTGGGGCAAAAACGGGCATTGAAAACCTCGAGCAATGGAGCAACAATTTGGGAATCACATGTACTAGCAATATGAGGGAAAGCTTCACCATGGAGATTGGTTAGCGTTCTTAATCGTTTCGGCCAGTAGCCGTCACTTTTGTAGGCAGCTAGCGTGGATATGTGCAGTTTGTTCCCAAAATATCGAAAAATTATTACACCAGTAATCATTTCCAAATCGCACTGGATGTTGGTCAGTGAAATTGATAAAATATGCATTCTGGTCACATGCTTGTGGTTGACAATTCCGCTTTATTTAGTTGAGTGCTCGTCGTTTGGACCACAGTTCCAGTTCACACAACACTGATACAAATCGTGTTTAATGCAAAGCCCACAGCCATTTTTGAGTAGCACTGCGTGAATACATGCAAAAGGAGATGTAATCCTGGATCGGACTGGCTGTTAAGAGTTAGAGAACATCGAATTAACAATGGAGGAAAAAAATTATGTCCCGATAAGTGGACTAAATCTGGGACCATACAAATCAAAGTCCATTTAATTCCTTAAGTTTTGCGAAAAAATGGCCTCAAACTTGATGGGATTTTACTTCTGTGAGTTGATTTTGACCGTTAGAATCTTGCTATTCCGGGCAAATCGTACATCGTTCGCGACAAACCCCTGAGGACGAAATTAGCAGCTTGTGCTCAGCAGTGGCCCTATGGAATGATTTCAGATGTATTCACAGCTTCCCTAAATTGAGCCCGGTGTCAGTTTCGTATTCCCAGTTTGATTCTCTCGTAATTCATTACACAAAGCTTCCGGTAAACACGGCAGCCAACGAATCGACCGAAAGCTCATGAATACTACAATTCGTTTCGAACCACGGCTTCCAAATTGAAGGCATGCAGTAGCCAGTGAAGGCCGAAAGAGGAAACCGTCAGTTCGTCGGGAGCATTACTGAACATTGGAAACACGATTTGGTTTAAGTTTCACGTGAAATGTGAAGTTTTCTGGGGATAATCAGCGTTCTCAATCTGGTTTGTGGGCCCTCCGCTTGCCTTTATCTCAAAACCAATTTGCGTATATTTGTCCAAGGTTTCAGACTGGATCCTATGTTGTTCTTCGTTCTTCTCTTGTGGATCGGCCTCATTCTGAAGTGAATTTCAAGTAAACAAGTTAATCAGATATCATTTGGAACAACACAAAGGTCCATAGCGTTGCTCGGTTGACTTTTTGATTTCGTAAAAAAACTGGCAGAAATATAGAATGAACCTCGAATCCGAGTGTTTATATTGGTTTGGGTTTAACAAACAGTAGTTGAACGAAGGCGAACTTAGTTCCCAGCGCAGTGTCATCTGAAATTGGGAACAGAAATATCTTGGTTTACCCTAGACAACAGTGACAAATGCCCACTCATTTAATCAATAAAACATCAATTTTGTAATCTAACATATGATTCCGACCAGCAGCATATCGTTCTTATTTGAGAAGCCCCGAGGTTACTGTGAACCTTGAGTTATGGGTGGGAACATTTTCAGTAAATAGAGATTCCAAACAGAAACACCGTAAATGCGGAATATAGAGTAAGCCTAGCACGCCTGGTCAAACCGTCGCGTTGCTTCCGTGACTATGCCGCATGAAACAAATACATTGTTTCCTTGGAGCTGTACTACTAGAGATGGAGTTCGGACTGCAAACAGCCGCCAAACGGAACAACGTGCATTAACCGTACTCTGAGGCACTAACACATACAAGACCATTTATATGGTAATAAGCCTAGAAAAACACAAAAACCATGTCAGCTGGAAACCCGAGGAGAACTTTGTTTCTACTACCATTGAACAGTATAAATTACATCTAAATCCACAGAGAAAAATAGCAAAAATCGTTGGGCTATCTACTGCACGAGGCATTATTGTAAAACGCATGTATTTAAAATGTAGCACAGTGATTCTGCTAGCAGATTTACAGATTGGTAAGTTTGCTTTTGGTGATCAATTCGTCGCTTCGAGGCGTGCAAAGAATGCCGAAAATGCAAGAAAGCGATTCACTGGACAATAACTATTAGTAAATTAATGCGCCTGCGATTACCCGGGGTGTATTCAAGTATGTTCATATGTCCGACCGAGGTAATAACTGAATTTGAAATTATTATACGTAATTCGGTCAATCGCAGAAGCAAATTGGCAAGACTTATCCGTGGGCACTGAGCTGGCTGCGAAGTATGCTGCGCAAATTAAGACAAAAAGAAGACTGAAATAAAGAAGAAACGCAATCGAATTACATTTGCAAACCATGGGTTTATGTACCACGTAGGAGATATTTTGATTAATGAAGTCCATTCCGTTTAATCACTTTTGCCGAATGTTTGGAGTTCACGAATATTTTTCGCCAGTTTTACCATTGGTTGCTTGTCTACGCAGACCAGAGCAAGAGTGTACCGGACTGCATCACGTGACTTGCACGTCAACTTAACACAAGGAAGCTAAACTAACTGGTGTTATTTTGTGAAACGTTTACGGATATTCAACAAAACGCAATGCAACTTCAAAAATAATCTGTAAATTCGTTTATCGTGCAGATTAATGGTTCTACCACGTCTCATTTGAGACATCTTCATTCTTTTTCCAGGCGTCCACCAGTATTAAGCACATAAAATCGGAGAATAACTCATTATGAAATCAATATATTTTCATCCTACCCATCCTGATAATAGTCTGTTTAAAATTCTAATTTCTGCTTTCAAAAAAACATGATTTAGCGGGTATCCACTATTCAAGTGGAGATGAAATCCGCAGGTGTTAAGAAATACTTGACAGTCAGACCTTGCCATAATAATACAGTAGTTTCGCTGTTCGAAATATTGCATAATGTCTTAAAAGGCACCATGAAGAAGCACATTTCCGATCCACGTGTAGTTATTATGTGCACCGCTCAACATGTATCCGGTCGACAAAGGTCTCTTACCAACGTTCTGTTTGGCCCGATTTCCTTAGTGACAAATTGCAGATTGTTGCAGTGGACGATTACTAATCTTGACCGTTTCCAAGATGAATCTGAACCTTCTGTCAAACAATAGCCTATGGGCACATGAAAACCAAAACGTTTGTACCACTGTGGTATGAAATAACTGTTTGTTTGTGTAATGACTATCAAGCTAGAAGTAAAATAGCTCATATTCGTGAACACCTATTCTCGTACAGACTGTAACAGACGTTCATTTTGGTCGTCCGCGACCAGCTAACTGCCGTGTTCACTCCAATTAAATTGATCCAGAACCACCTGTATGGCGGAACAGACAATAACAGTTAAGTGCATATCGCCAGCTGGATGTTATTTGAACAATATGTGTGTGTGTGTGTCACAACACATGTGCACGTGCTTGGAGAACAAATACGATTCACAAACGCATTGCTAACTGATGTTTGTTGTACAGCAAACTGATGGTTTCCAGCGCGTTTTGATCGTCGTCGGAACATGGCGTCCGACGATCAAACAAGCCTCCCAGTCAGTCAGAATTACGGATGAGCAATTTCTTGAAGTAGACAACAAATCCTAACAAGACTCTGCAAAATTTGGACTGTCAGTTTGATAGACATGTAAATCTGTGCTCCAGTTGACAGGAAATTCCGGACTAATTAACCCGTAATCATTCTGTATATGCTCATTTGGTTGCCTAAATCGGTTGACCTTGAACTGTAAGGTCACCTGATTATTATTCACAATGGAATTTTTTTGATAAATTATTCTAACTCTGAAAACAGGAACAAAACGAAACCTGAAAAATCAAAAAATCAGTCACATTGTAAATGCTATTCAGGCATAGAAAAATATGCATAGTTGGACGGCCGGTCCTTGGTTCTTGAACCGACTGAATCGCAGCCCCGTGAAAATCGACAGTCAGACAAGATCATGTAAAAAAATTATTTTATAGTTTCGTCTTTGGTTTACAATCATAATAAATTTTCCGAATGGTGGTAGCACGATTAACAATTTTCCAGTATCTTGCAAATATATGAATCATCTGACGTGCACATGCGAATATATAAGCTATATCAGGTGACTGAACTTAGTACATCGTAAATCATGCCAGAACTGGTCACGTCTGGAAAGAACATATTATTGTCATCAATTAACCATTATCTCACACAGAATTCATTTCTTTTTAAAATGGATCATTTTCACTCTGTTATGCAGTTCTTGAGACGAATGCCAAGATTTTTACCCGCAACATTTCGGCTCAATTCCCTGTTCTTTCCTAATGAATATTTATATTTGACGAAATATCAATCCTGGACTGGTGAGGAAGTCTATGAGTCTTAACCAGAATCAGTTGAGTTCAGACTAGTGGTTAAATTGTGAAATTCAGGTGAATGAATTAAGCGAAATGATAGCAAAGGAGTTTCCCACATATTAGGCACCCCGGAACAAAAAGAATGCTTGGCTATTATCCAAATTCTGAAAAGCTTCCAAGGATGAAAGATCCTTGGATGCGCATAGCATTTGCGTCCTAGCAAAAACATAGAGTTTCACATCTGGGTGTACACCTCATATCCGAGAAGCATACCTTCGTCAAAGGACAACTGTTCTTTCCGTGATGATGGGAGTTCCCATGAGAAACTTTGATTTCAAAACGAGAGAGGTATAGAAATTTGGTTAGTAGAAGGCAACGCATAATTTACACTTACTGATACAAAGATCAATTAGCTTGTCAACAATGGTTTTCTGTAATAGTCTCACGATGTTCAAAACTTTGAATTTCAACTGGCCAGTTTGTACGGTGGTACCGGCCTAGGGAATTTCCCTGCGACTAATGTTGCTTATGAGGCGCAATAGATATTTGTATTGACCTAGTCTGATCGGAGTAAAGTACATTGTATGGTTGACAAAATTCTAATTAGACGATCAAGGTACTTTTCAACAACAAACGAACAAACAAACGACACTGCTTTGCGTCAGCAAATACCACCCTGGTTTGGTCTGAATAGACGTTATCAAAAACGCATCGATTACCGGTTCCAAATCGGAACCATAGACGTCCATATGAATGAGTTTTGCATAAAATGCCTATCGAAAACTCGCCTTCCATCCCACGTACCCAAATCCGACTGCGCAAACATTCGTCTAATCCCGATTTGTTTACTCTCATTGGTAATCAGTAGCCCCAAAAAGGGTTCACACTGTTGATCAACGACAAAGAAATGAGTGTTTTCGTTCTGATCACTTACGTTGATGGAACCAGAGAATCCCGTTTAACCGCGTCCGGTTGTTTTCAGTCCAGTCAACAAAGCAAACTCCCAAGGATATTTTACTTTTCGTTTGTCAAAAACAAACTTTCATTCCTTGATTGATCTGAGCGCTATCACCGCAAACTGACTAGTTTAAATGCGTTGCGAACAATTTCTGGAGAAAGACGTAATGGAATGATCGGTATTTTACGATCGCATTGAGCGCCTTTTTCTTGGAACTCCGTATCGGAAGAAGTATTTATAATAAAAAATTGGTTCAACCACATTCATAGACAAGTCCAGCAACAGGAAAAAATACAAGGCTCAAATTGTTTTTCTTCTCATGAATATGTTTCGCACACGAATGAATGAGCGAAATTTCTCCGGAAGCGCAAGGTGGCTTTCCTTAGTAATTGCTACACATCATGTGTGCGATGTCAGCACTTTCCTTCCCAACCATCTCTTAACTGGACTTAAATGAAACTTATCACCCATTCACGGTCCTAACTACTCAAATGAGATTCTAATGGGAAGACTCAAATGCACTCATTTTAGAGATGAATATCTCTTCCTGGCTGTCCAAACTGTGCCAACCCAGATGTGTTTGGAACAGGAAATCGTGAATACTGGTACGTGCTGATAGACAAGAGGTAGTGTTATTAGGCCACCAAAACAGCGATACTAATAACATTTGCAATTCAGCCTATAAGAACTCGCTAAAGATGTTCCCGACTTCGATAGATTGCCTCACCTTAAAGAACCCGCTGGTTTCTTTGATTCGAACCCACAATAGCATGAAAAACGTTCTGCACGAATTTCGCTATCTATATATTATTTTTCCCATTTTGTCGGTCTGACACTAATTCATCCGTGATCAATTTTGACAGGTAGATGTTTGAAACTATTGGTTGGACTCAGGCAGCACGTTTCTGTTGAATGTGACTGCTAATTGATCTCTAATGGTAAAATCCGAAAACGAGTCGATGTGGTCCCGTTTATCGCCCTACAGTGCAAATGCGATAGCTTTGTTCTAAGTCGCTTTTAAGTGAGGGATTCGAACCCCCCCCCCGTGATCGATGACTTTTCACATTCGGATCCTTTCAAACCTTTTTCTTCTAGCGCAATATAATTCTCTTTTTCACCAGCAAAGACCGATAAGAAACAATTTACAAAAGCATATTATGGCCCTTAATGCAAAAGGATGCTAAACTTGGTAGATTTGTTCAAAAGGGGAAAGAAAACAGTAGTAGTGATTTATTTCGGGCAATAAAAAAGTATTTCCGGTAACAAATATTCATTTTTCTCAAAGCCTTTTTCTGTTTTCCGTGTATTATAATTTGTACTGTTTAGTCATACTCGCCACCTTTTGTACATATCAACTGATAGAAGGTGATGAGTGAAAATGGGACTGTCAGAACCTCGCTGTGCCAAAATTCCCTTAGGCATGTTGCCAGCTCTGTTTCACCGACGGTTAACGAATGCCCGCGTTCTTTACCAGCCGCCGACCAATGGACGCATCGGAAACAATCAATGGACCAATGCGCCTAGCAGGAATAGAATGCTGTGCAATGATCCCGTCGCTTTCGCCGTCAACTTGTGCTTCCGTGTTGTCCACTGATCTGGCGAAGGCTAACTCCCCAATACGACCAACTGCGTGTACAAGGGTTTACGGAAGAGAAGCCAAAATACAATAAATCGTATTAACCCTGAAAGGTATCCTACTTGTAAATTTATCCCCAGCATCAGTTCCGGAACCCTCGTTCGCTTTCGTGTACCTAAATCAACATGAATTAAGACAGTGGACGCGGATGATTTTGTTTCGTCAACAACCGATTCATTACTTGTTGCCCTGCGATCTGTCTTTTTTCAAACTCGAGGTTATAAGTGGCACACACGCTTGGTCAAACGGATACACGCAGTTGTTACGGACAAAGAGCTCGCTCGACGATCGGCTGTGCAATCCATCACAATCGACTAGGAATTTCTTCAGAAATTGCTAACCAAACCAATCTGTTTCACATAGTCTGAATTCCCTTGAGCTCAATAGTGACAAGTTAGTTTGGATTAAACGATGACAGATGCGAGCTTTTTCGTCTGTTCTTCTGATCGACCCTGCTCTGCATTTCATGTTCGTTTTAGTGTCAAAATCACCCAAGGGCCGAGTTAACTAGCCTTTTTCACTCGGTCTGTGCGATAGGCGGATATCCGACCAGGTTGTAAAATGAACACCTGGTTATTTAGTAATGAAACAGTTGCTTTCTTGCTGACTTTTAATGAATCAAGACTTTTGTAGACCCAAATATCGACGGAACTTCTAGTATACCCGGCGTTATGATTAAATTCAATAAAACTCATTCTACGTTACTCCTATTTCCCCGCGCAAAACGTTTCTACGGTATACGTCAAGAGTACACAAACCGAAAGGTTTATGGAGTTATCAAATGTAATGAAACTTAAAGCACTTTCAGCCGAAATTGTATTATTTTACTGATTGTACCAAAACGTCAAAGAATACGAACGAGAGTGGGTGGGTTTCGGTTAAAATGTGCACTCATTGGCAAAATGGATATGGTTTTCGTCAAATGAATCGAAGAGACCGAGCTCAATGATTGAAACTCTCTTATAATTAAGTAGATCACAAATTGCTCTAAATGAAAAAAATGGAGAAATCATATTTTATATCCTATTAAACACTCATCTTAAGTTACCTAGTAAAACAAATAGATCAGTCATTGTTTCAGTCTCAATGTTACTGATAATGGACCTTTTAATATTACGCTTTTGTGTGGATCTCATGCACGGCATGGTTTTTTTTGCGAACCGTGATCATGTTAGCTCTTCCCGGTCGTTTGCACTTTGTGGACACTTCAAAACGGCACTTGTGGTTGGGTTCCGGTTGAGTCTTGAATACTTACTAGATGACCAACTAATCAGCTGGATAGGGAACCAAAAAAACTCGCAAACAGTTCTGCTACTTACGTTTAACTTAATTCAATCATCTCAAATCAAACACCGACCATACTAACACCGCCCTCTGTTCCATTGTTCTGTCAATTATTAAATTGATCATTCCGGCTGTTTAATCACGCAAAAGCCCAATTAATAGCTCACTCCATCCCCCTTCTTAGACCGTAGTGCACACGATCTTCAAAACAACTCGACCCGATGATGGTTTTCCAATGTAGATGAACTAAAATCTACCACAGTGTGTCGTGAAATCTTAAGGACGATCAAAATGACATACACAATCATACGGGTATCGTCCTGGTTGTGGACAAACCTTGGTTACGTGATGCATACAAACCTAGAATGAGACTAATGATGAGTTTGTGGGAGGAGTAGCATGAATGTACACCGGGATAAGAGTGGATAATTTTAGTTGGAGACTGGTATGCGGGATGTGTAGATTTCTGTTCAGCTTTTGGTACGCGCAACTTTGATCATTCCGATCATTGGCCTCGTGAAAATTCTTGCCCAGTAATTAACCAATCTGCTCAGTTCACCTGTGTGTAAGACGAATTTGCTCGGTGTGTTGCTATTTGCAATAATTATCGGAGTCAGTCACGCGCAAAATGGATCTGTGTAGGGAGAGAGTTTTGCCGTTGCTCGTGTAGAACATCAAGCAGGACTAAGGCAAGTTTCACGAGTTCTCGGCTACTTCAGAGCAAAATGGGAATAATAAATCACTGGCTGATTTGATAGTATTATCAAACGATCTGTTCCTTTTGTTTATCATTTCTAGATGATGAAGAAGAAGAAGTAGATCGGTTTGTAGAACCGGTTTATGAGACTTTCAGAGTTTGGAATACAAAACACGTAAGGCAGAAAAATAACGTGGTCTAAGATTAATCGAGCCGAACGTGTGTCGCTTGTTTGGGCTTTTGTCCATTGACTACCGTTGTTGTGTGAGCATCTTCTATTCGTGCTAAATGTTTCCACGACTTCCACTAGTCCGTTTTGTAATCATTCTTCCCAAATACTTAACTGGACCGCTAGTCTTCCAATACCACGGTTGCCCAAATCGTTATAGCCTGCAACTACCAGTTTTGTATTCGTTTATTTGAGGCGTCCGCCGAACTTTGGTTAGACTTAGCACTATGAGATTTGATTCACGAAAAAACAAACAATTTACAATGCGACATGGATGCTCCAGAAATCAGTGGAAAAACTTGTGAGAACTGCTCTCTCGAAGTTCGGAAAACAGTTATGATCTTGCCAGTTTGGCCTTTTGGCCAATAAGTTCAACTTTACATTTCATTTTAAGGGTTATGGATTTGCAATACAAATGATTCCAACGTCCAGTGTGATTGATACACAACGCTCGTGATTCTTAACGATAAGCTGATAATGATATCACGTGATGAATAAAGTTTTTGTAGCACGCTATCTTTTATTCTTATCGATCAAATGATCAACTCTCACGGGCCACAGTCAAAGCAATCAACGTATTCACGCTGATTACAACAGTCATACAAATTAAGATGGGGAATTGGCGCTAGTACTGAATTGTGAGGTAAAATTTCACAAACCGTTGACAGTCTGACCTCAGTAAGCATGACGGAGCAGTCTTTCAAGTCCGTCATTCAATCCAGGTTTTTGTCAGCTTGGTTGTAATTAATTTGTGCTTGATGATTCGTTCATAACCAGAATGAAACAGCTGCACTCAGACCAGTATTTGATGTCGGTATTGTAACATATCTAACCTACTCGAATTATTTTCGTTTTTCCAAAGGAATTCTAGTAGCATACACAATGCCATACGCGCTGACAGTTAGATTTCTTTTGTCCAAGAATTTTACGTGCAATGATCATCAGTCAGAACACATTAACTCTAACACTAACTCCAAATAGACAAAATCTGATGTTCTTACAGTTACTTCTTAAAATATAGTGGATCACAAATGGAATGGATAGGTCAATATTACCGGCCGAAGAGGTACAATAAGCGTCAGAATGACAATAACCAGTGATCCTAAAAAAACGTTCCCGGCGGGGATTCGAAATTATTTTGGACAGCTCGTTAGTCGGTTTGTTCGCAACCTCTGTTGCAATCACAAAGCAAAAAGTAACAGAAAATCTATTCGAAATCTCGGCATTCTTAATAAGTTATAAGATATACTAACCGTACAGTAATATACGTGTTATTCAAAATGCCATGGTAAGCAATAGTTCGGAAGAGAACCATCTGCCAACTGCTTTGGCTTCCACGAAAGACTGATCGTCTACCAAAAAATTAGAAATTTAACATGCGGTACGTCAACTCAAAAAAATCTCCATCGACTGGGAACCGCAAGATATTTCAGATTGTCAGAAATCTGAAATTTCTCACTCAAATAATGCGAACATTGCTTTAACTCTCGTACGACATCAGCCGGTTAGTATGACTTGACCTCTTTAAATGGTTTGGAATCTAGTTCAAGCCTGAGCGTACGATTATCGACTTTTAGCTTGAAGATTCAAAAATCTAAACTTCCGATATCCGATAGCAGAACACCAAAGCAATCAGCAAAATGCCCGTGCACCAAAAGTCCCCATTTTGAATGGTAGCAAATTCGGAAATTCCCATATCGTTGACTTGTAGCATGAGCATTCCGCAACACTCTTTTTCAGTAACTAATTTATTAAATTAAGCTTTGCTTAGAAAATCCATAGTGACGATACCATGACAGGCATCACTTGTGAATTGCAGTAGTCTTGGAAAAGGACTTGGTATCCTGCTCCATGGATTCCGCGGACGTCACCGTTGTCAGACAAAGTAGACTGTAATGCAG
This sequence comes from Fasciolopsis buskii, assembly GCA_008360955.1. Lineage (NCBI taxonomy): Eukaryota > Metazoa > Platyhelminthes > Trematoda > Plagiorchiida > Fasciolidae > Fasciolopsis > Fasciolopsis buskii. The sequence goes on along the minus strand of LUCM01010915.1, from coordinate 123,176 downwards.
CAACACGGTATTATGCATCCGCTGGTTGCTGAGAACCGGTGATCGTTATTCCAGGCCATGCGCCTTCGAATCGATACCGACCGGGGTTTCCCGGGGGCCACAGGACTTCAATGAAGATTGTGACGAAACCTTTCACTCCCATGAAAACACGTCGTCTTCAAAAACAGCAAGCAATATATCTAAATATGAGAATGCGTTCCACACAAGCCACTCCTTTGTCTAATCAGTAGACCCCATAGGCAAGCCACAGATAAAATCTCCCGAACTGCCACTGTTTGCCTACGGCTTGTTATTCGCTTAACCAGAACTCGCGATATTCACGGCTAATCATAGATAGGAGCCTTTGTCAAGTGTGACCGCGGGTACGCCACAACTGTTGTTTGTCTATTAGGTCTAAAAACTATCAGATTTGATATATCAGATGAAATTATAGCAATTTGCACATCCTCAAGGATAATGTCCTGCAAATCGGGTGACTCAGTTTTGGGAACAATGATCAAGAGCGTGCTCAATGCATCATGATGTGGACAAATTCGCCAGGCAAATTTGATAAAAACCCAAAAGGCTTGGCTGATGTCATGATGTTCGGTTTCTGTATTATCAATAGGCTTGAACCTTGAGAGTTCACACGATTGGAGCGCGGTCTCTTTAAAATTTTTCTTTTTTGGTCTGATCGGAATATTGATTCTCGAGAAGAAATATAAAGTGAACGATAGTCCATCAGATGAACAGCAAAACTAAAATAGAACCTGGAAAAAAGATGTGTAACTGGTCCCAATGTCGGTAACATGGCTTTGTCACCGGGAAGTGTAGTACGCCAATTTTTAGGCTACCCAGGGTAGCGCACTCCGAGGCAGGATTTTCACTCAAATGTCTCTGGATAAAAGTTATGGCCAAATTGCTATTAGGAGACCGTTGTTTTTGTTTGTGTATGAACCGCGTTTTCTGTTCACATCTATGTAGCTGAGTGGGTGTGTGCGTGTGTGCGTTAATGATGCCTGGGTTTCATTTTTTAAGCAAACTGCTGAGGAACATGAGTTTGGGTTTGTGTTCTCATTGCTAGTGTCATCTGAGGTTGAAAGGTTTTGCTACGGGCCATAGTCAGATCCGGATGTGAGTACTTTCCATCCCATCTCTCCGGTGGACACATGTGAAGTATAAACGTTTGCGTACATGCTATCCGTGTATGTTCCAACCCAAGCTGTGAACTTGTTCGGTGCTATCATAATTTATTGTCAGGCTTTCAGTTGCGGCGTGAGTTGCAATCGTTTAGTTGCATCCCGGATTGGACTTTTTCCTTATGTCCGGCAATCTGAACTTTTACCTGACCCCAACACTGTCCAGTGTAATCAGCCGGACAGTTCTTTTTTCGTATCCTCCTACTATCGTAACTCTGCTGGCCGCTGATGTACACGATCCACTTATCATAGAAAGTGGCAACTTTTGCACAAGAGTGACCCACGGGAACAACTTTTCGATTTTAAAGCATTCACGGGAAAAACAAATGCTCCCCGCTAGAATGAACATGTTGCCAAAATTCAAGATATTGATTTTTGTGTGGCATGCCATGCAGATTTTCTCCAAATCCAAACATTGATTTGTTTTCCACCCAAATCAGCGAAATGTTCGAATTGATTTAATTGGCAATTGTGATCAAACACGTGTTGCCTTGCGATTGTCCGACATTATTCTAATCGTATGCAAATTTGTGTGGACCGGGTTCTAAATTTATTTTGGTAGCAAAATAAAAAAACCGTGACAAAACAACTGAACCCAATTGCTTGTTTTGCCAGATAGGTCACTGTCTGTGAGAAATTAGGTTCTGTTGTCTACAACAAGCAGTGAATGGGATAGTACCTAGTTTGGAAGGCTAATCTCTTCGGTTTTGGACCCTGTCGTTTTGTGTGATAGATTCTAGGTCAGACAGTGGCTGATTTGTGCTTAGTTTTTACAAAACAACCATTTGCTTTTTTCAGTGCTGGTTATCGGAACTATTTCTGGCACGTTTTGCCTTTCACCGGATTACTGATCAGCCAAATAAAGTGTTTAAACCTAATATGACAGTTAGGGTCCGTTCCCTATTCGAGACGCTAGTAACGGGAACCATGAACATTGAGTGGTCAGAGTTTTGCAATGCCCAACATCGTTTTCCAATCTGAAAACCAGCAGACATCTTTAATTTAAGTTGAAATTACCGGCAAATGGTATTGAACTCTGCTTGCCAAGCAGATGGGAGACAAGCACATGGTAACTGGATGAGTACATCTTTTCGCAAAACGGCCAAGCTCTCGGGTGAAAAATTAATCTATACTTCGAAATTTCGCTTGCAAACACAGATATGTATCTCGGCAGTAATTTCGGGAAACTTCTCTGCCGTGTTCGACTTAGATTCTTCCAGATTTTCACTGACTGAGCATTCACGGATGTGAAAGCTAGCTCTAAATTATCGAGGACGCATTATCTTTGGTAAATGTCTCACTTAGTCAGCGATTACCACGGTAGATTCTTGATGATTTACTACGTTCCGTACAACTGGTAGATGTGTCACGCTCATTTTGTTCCCCGTATGAGATGCATTGATATGAAAATAAGTACTACTCTACAAGTTTTTCGAATGTTTCCACTTCACAACAATCAGTATGATTTTGATTCACTCGTGCAAACAATCGACATACGTAATTACATGACATGTCTTTTAGTCTTTGTCATTTCTGTCACCATCCTTATCACCATTCTAGCAAGAAAGAGAAAGATGTGCAACCCTTTGTGTAGGAATTAATCAGGTCAGTTTTTGAGAGTCATTGTCAACTTTGCGATTTACTGATTAACTCAGAGTCACACATCACGTCCAGTCTGGTGCAGGTTACACGGTCCATTTTAACCATCCGGTGGTAACCGTCATACTGGTTCGTTTGGTTAGATAACACTGGTCCAATTATCCCGAACAGCCGTTAGAAATTTAACTCAAAGTATGATTATTATTATTATTATTATTATTATTAAGATTTATCTGGTTTCCAGAAAAATATATTTATTTGTCCTTAGTGGGCTGTTAGAATACATTAATTTCCGTGGTTACCACTGACAGGTATACAACACGGACCTCCTTTTTCCCACATTCGTCTGGGGCAATGATCTGCTGTGCCAAATAGCACATCAGTACTTATCTGGATTCGTTCCCCAAAATTCCTATATACTGGTTCCAATTCATTGTGAAAAAAGCATAACAAAATAGCATTTTTGACTGAATGCGAGGATGCAAGGAGATTATATCTACTGTCCCGTGGTTGCTGTCCAGTCTGGTTTTTTTTCGCTTTGCATCACTGAACGCGGTCACGTGATCAATGTCATAATTTCAGCTTGAACATTGCAAGTTCAGTTACGTCTCCACTTAACTGTTTTCATTTTTCGGCAATTGCTGTCCTGAAGGCACTGTTGATCTACTTTCATTGGGTAAACGAATTAAATCAGATGAAATCTTGTTACAATGCAAAATGAGTGAACAGAGCTTACGGTTGATGCACGATATTCTTATCAATTCGTTGCAGTTGACCCAAGTTTTAAATCTACCCATTGACAACTTCTATTCTCTTCTGACCAAGATACATGCAATGCCTAGATCAGTTCAGATTTCCTAGTTACCAGATGATCAGATAGAACATTAGAAAAAGCTGTTCATTTAAATCTAACCATAGCTACCGAAAGATGAACAGATCTAGGTTGTCACTATCCGATCCAGGTAGCATAGTTTATTTGTCTATGCATTTGCTTTGCTAACGCGCTGGAGTAGATGGAAAATTCCTTTGAACTACTTGAACTATGACGGTTATCCGCGTAGGAAAAGTAACAATTACGCTCAAAATCCCAGTTCCAAAAAAGGAAAATACTTAATTTTGGACGTGCTTGCACTGGGGAAACTTTGTTGAAAAACTGCACGTAACAAACTCGGGTCAGCTTTTGTCCGAAATACTTCCTATCGCACGAACGGAACGTACTGTCTAGTCCATCGGAAAGCGGAATTTAGATTGCAAGATTATTCCGCCCTCTACGTTTTAAAATCGTTCATGGATCAGTGTTTATCGGCTTGGTGTTATTCACAGTCGTTCATATCCGTCATTGACCTGGGTTAAAATACGCAAACATTTTTTGAATGTTGACAAAATTCACACAAGGTTATCAGGCCGCATTACGGGTTCAAGTAATCTGCACGCATCGGAGGCGTTTTTGGCATGTATTCTTCAAAACTATGCTTTTATTATTTTTAAACTTTTATTTTTTTACCTCCTTTATTAATAAAACAACAATGTACATCAATTTTCAGGAAGGGAACCGCGGCCGCGGCCAGCAGAGGGCTGCCAAGTGGGGAAGTTGAGCGGCGGTGGGAGGAACCGAAAGGGCTACCTTCACTTCCAAACGCCACGTTCTCATCCGTGTGGCTACCGCCGGCCTGCTTCATTGTAACCGTGGCCTGTTGCAGACAGTCCGGTCGTAAGGGACGATAAGTGTGATTAAATTAAAAACATCGTCAAAACTAATCGTTGATTTTCAATATAAATGCTGAACATACTTCGAAGGCGTTTTTCCAGACACTGATGTACGATCTTTACGGTAACCGTTAATTCATTTGGAGTTCACGGATATAGATTCGTTGAAATATTTGTGAAGATTACCCGACAACGTGGCGTGTGAAGACGCCAATTTTCTTATCGATCTACTGCGGATACAGCTTTGTTCCGAGACTATGCGTCAAATCAATGTTTTCTCGCTGCTTTGAATACATTTCAAGGTAATTCAGTTATATATGCAATTTACCAGGCAAATGAGACGGTTGTGTAAACTTTTCGACTGAACTCTCACCAAAACAGCATCTGGCAACTCTTTTTAATCAATGAATCGATTTTTTCCAGTTCTGGACTTTACTGAAAAGATTAAGCAACTCACAAGTTCGGAACTGCGGACAACTTGATTGGGAAAGAACACTCCATTTCGCGGGTCCGTATTCATAGCAGCAATCGGTTGTCAAGAACAGGCCTCTATTACAAAGCCTAATCGGTTACTCAGTCGATTGTCAAAATTGGTTCAAGTAAAATGAAACAAACTAGAAAACAGAATTTCTTGGGCACTTTAGTCAATGGAGAGGAATTGAAAACAAAACTTTGATACAAAATCATTTTTTCCCGAGGAGCTAGTGTAATTACTGAGTTTTGGTCTCCGCTCGTATAAGTAGTAGGTTCACAAAACCTGGGCACATTTAGAACAAAGCTGACAGAGTTCCATGATTTTACAGTCTACCCATCAATACTATTGTGTCTGGAACGAACCGTGCAAACTTCACAAAGTTTCCCATCACTTATTCGCTTTTTGCCTGACTGTTTATTGCACCCACAGCGAACAGCGCGCCACATTCATCTCTAACGGTTTCCTGAACAAACTGGAAATCGCGTCCTTTTTTGATGAATAACAGTAATCCAATTCAGTGCGACAGGTTTTACACGCTTTCCCAGGTCTTTCTGCTTCCCGGAGGCCACACTCGATTGCCCGACCATTCCATACCAATTGTGCATCCCTCGACAAAACATCATTTTTTCTAGATTGATCCGCTATCGCCTTGGGAACTCACAATCAGATTCTCCTACTTGATCCCACATCCCCAAATCGGATGCACTTTTGAATGAAGAAATAATGACCGCCGTCGTCAACGATATCAAGATGTCTAATTTTAGTCCGGCCGTTTGGAAAATCGCAATATTTGTGCTCCATCTTCTTCAATGGACCTTAGAAATATTATCCTCTGGGTATCACCCAATTTTTTAAACCCAAACTCACCCTAAGGAGGGCTGTCTGCAGCTATTCGTCAGAAATGGTTCGAATTTGCCTGATTTCCGAATAAGTGTACTCTGTCAGCAGTATGGATAACAGAAAGAAAGTCTAATCACGGCTTCAAACCGATGGCTGCTTATGAAATTATGGAAGTTTGATTGGGCTAATCAGATTACTAGTGGTTCATCGTCGTGGGCAGCACGTGGGTGAATAACTCATGTAGATGCTTACTAAGAATCTTAAGTCTTAAACTCTTACTATTAATATATCTGTATATTACACACCGGCTTGAAAACAAACATGGTGCCAACGTAACAATATGTGAATGAAACTTCACAGAAAGGGGATAAATAAGGGGAAGGAGATAAAAAAATCCACGGCAGACCAGCTGTTTTTCTTGTATTCACTGTGCACATTTTGTGAATTTTTGCTTGTTTTCGGATTACGTTTAAGAAGGATGAGTTCTATAGACTGGCTACACAGTATTTGTCTCAGTGAACTCGCTTCTGAGCGGTATCTCTCAGCGTCTCCTGCAACCAACGGTCCTCATCACTTACGACCCAACGAAGAAGGCAGGAAGCACCAACCGAGGTCAAAGTCAGCTTTTTCATTCCTCTACGCGAATTTATAGCCTGATCTCCACCTTAATTCTTCCCGCCTTGCCCAGTACGTACAAAACGAGCACGAAGAGTTGGATGATGGGCAGGCCCACGCAGTACTTGTCCAACCCAATGTGACGGAGATCGTTTATCTCAGTCGGCGGACGGCTGTCTGCACATAACGCAAGACGAAGCACCTTGTCATTGGTCACTCGATGTTCTTACCAGACACGTGCAACGTTTAGGAGACATCCGTGGTCGGACACAGAAAGTCGCCGGGCATCCTCAACGCCGATAGGCCAAGGATCACAACCGTGAAGAGGAACACTACAAATTGTTGCATTGCACAGTCTTCCCTTGAGGGAAAGTCGGATGTCATGGCGGCACCACAAGCTGCTCTAGCTTTCGTAGTTCGTGATAAGACCTCCTCCCCTACATCTTCACCAAAGGTGACCAGACTTACGAGGTAACTGAAGCTATTGACTACCCACAACCGATCACCACGAGCGGTATGCGGAGCCACAGACTCCTGGGAGTCTTCAAAACATACCTTGCATTTTGAAGGTGCAAAGCACAAACTGTATCGGGATACCTTAATCACCAAGTGGCCCAACATGGACTGAATTGTCTGTGTATCGCCACTCAGAAAGGCAACGGCACGGACATGCTTCAAATCAAAAATTCTGTTCCTTAGGAGAAGTTTAATTCCACCGACCAGATCAAGCTTTGTGCACAGCATCCTCTATGACATTTTTTCCGGTGACAAGCCTCAAGTATGCCAAATTCTTGGACTCTCCCGATTCGAGTGAAAGAAAATAGATTCATTTATAGAGTCCTATTGCACAATACAATAAAATAAAATTCGATACACTGTTTGTTTCATATCGCAGAAAATGTGATGAAACTTCTGCTCCAAGTCGGCCGCAAATCCTCAGTCGATTCTGTTTCGGTGCCGCAATCTCCATTTCCCACCAACTCGAAGGAGAAAGGCCAGGTCGCACAAAATAGTTCGTTTATTAGTCAAACCGAGTAGCTCATATTAGTATTCAATGAGCAGCACTCATTGATTGATCATTTTGCCTGCTAATTTTGTCCTTCGGCGCTGGTTGCTCTTTACATGCGGTGTTTTCGCTTCGCCTAGCGATTGACGTAATCAGCGCGAAGTCGCCGCAACTGTGTTGATCCCCAGTGCGGGTAGATGTTATGACGTGTCAGCACCTACTACCCTTATACTGTTCAAGTATGCTTTGGATTATTGTATATCCCTAATGCACTAAGAAGTTAGAGCAAGGCAGGTCCTTCTTCTCCCGCATCCTTGTCTGTTGCGTACCGATTTCAAAATATTTCGTTAGGAACAGCTGGAAAAACAAAATACAGTCTATACGGTCTATTTTTTTTACAAATCAGGACCAACTCAGATTCGGGGATATTCGCAGATGCACATCGATTCAAGAGTGCGGAAGCCGTAAGTGAATGGTATTCACGCGGCTACAAATCTCAAATCCTTGTAGCTTTTACTGCTTCCGTTCCGTCCAACCGTAATACGACTAACTCCATTAGTCTCACGAATAACGGTAAGTCCACTGTAGGCTGTCAAATGTGGAAGTATAGGACAGAGGGAACACTGTGATCATCCCAATAACAAGCCTTTGCCGTGCATATGTAGCGGATTATATGTGCACTGACAGCCCATAGGCGTGTAAATCAGTAAGAGACAGGTGCGGGTTGGTAAATGGTTGATAGTCTCTTTAGTTAGTTTGAAGTCCGAAGCAGCGGAATTGTGCTTCTCCACCGCGCGCTCGTGTCCCAGTTCCGGCGCAGCCATTACGAATTATGGATGATTACAGGCACGGACGAATTAGGTAAGAAATTCTCTCTGTGAATTCTCAAAAATGAGTCATGTATTGACATCGCAAGCTGAAAACGGTTGTTAGTTTGACGTAGTAGAAAACAGGACAGTATAAACAAACATGAAACTTGCCATATCTGAACACGATATTGCGTGTCTATTCACTCCTGTGCACGCGTTCGTGTGCAACGAAGCCTCCCAGTCAGATCAACCGAGTGTGTTTCTTTTTGTTTCCACTTAAACAGTACAATTTTGCGCTACACTTCCAATTCATGCTCACGGAGTTACCAGTGAAGCTAGTCTAAATAAAACGAGCGACAGTGTGTTTGTGTCAAAGAAGGAACGAATGCGAAAAGCAAATGCGTATGCACGGATGAAACGAGTTGAAAACAATGATTGCATTTCAGCCGAATTTTGGACGTCTGCAGTCAGTTAATCTTCGTGACGCACCCCAAGTGCGCATGCGCAGTCGCTTTGTTCGCGTTGGAAACGAACGCATTAAAAATAAGCCGCACCGTGCGACTTTACCTGAAAAATTTAAGTGACAAATGGAGGAGACCGAAACCCAGTTGCACAAACCAACCTGTTTACACCCATCAAAAATTCGACTTGCTAAATTCACTCGATTTCTCCCGACCGATACAAATGCTAGTGAAATTGCCGATGTGTAGTTAGTTCAAGTCATTAATGACGATCATTTGGTTCGGGGTTTGCAAAGCGAACACTTTTGACTGAGGGAACTATTTCAGGTTGGTTGCTTGTTTATCTGCACACATCCTGTATTATTACATCGGGAACGATAGCCAAGAAAAGATTCACCGTGTCTCTCACTTTGTATACCTTCCTTGTTCTCATCTTTTTAACTATATTTGGGCAAAAAATCGCTATTTTAAACAATGCATCATCACCAGGAATTTTCCAAGTAATCTTGCGATAAAATTCATTTCCAACTCGTTGTTCAGTTTCGTTTTGTTCAGAGCTTTTCAGTTATCGGCTAATCATGCACTCAGCAAATTAAGGACGGCCCAACACGAAAGTGTATGTCGTAAAAGAGTTGAACTTATGGAACCGTTGCTTCGCAAACTGATTGACTAGGCACATTTGGACCTGCTCTGTTTAAACACATTAACTGGAATGCAGTTATATTGGTGTCAGTAGTGGAAACCACGTGACTGATAATCAATACGGTTTTATAACGGGGGTGCACGACAGGAAAATGAAATGTCATTTCTGATTAATCAACTCACTCAATTCACGTGCTCACACAAACATACAAAACACACGCACATGAACTGATCATAATGCTGATTTGTTTGTGTAAGCGATGCTAAAACATGTGTGAGATTATTGTGACCTTGTAACCACCCTTGAATTGGCCATTCTACGAGGTCATGCATTTTATGGCCAAACGTCCCGTGTGACCGGAATGAAAAACCCGATTTCACTTAATCACCTCGATATTCAATAAAACCTTACCCTAACATTCACAACAGTATTTTATCTGACCTTATCCGGCAGCCAAAAATGGGCAATGAAATACTGGGCAATGAAAGAAGTATAACTTCGCTGCTGCACTGGATAACAGTTCGCAGATGTGCGTGCTGCTAGTTAAGTTGCCGTCGCATAGGGCGCAGTTTGTTTGCCACTGTTCCCGTATTGTGATGCGATCAATTTAATTTGAAACGTTTGTTTAGGTTGGGAAAATAATTGAAATATTCGTTTCTCGAAGATGATTCACCGAAATTATTTGAACAGAATCGCACCCTCCATTTTTGCAGCAACAGTAAGTGGTATTTTTGAGGGAAGACCAAGAGCGAAAACTTTCGTTTCATCTAACAGAAGCAGATACCAACGAAGTTTCGCAGACAGATACGTCAGACGAGGTTAATCCGTGTTCGCGATTGACAGTTATAGTCGAAATGAAATAGGCTAGTCAGGATGCACATACGAGCAAGGATCGACAAATTAGTAAGCCAACGAATTGCAAATATGTTTGTGTGTGCAATTTCAAACGCAACTGCATGCGAAAGCGAGCACCGGAATAATGACAGGTTTGCAAAGATCATACACTGCTCGATTCGGCCATTGCAAAAATTGAGCAGAATTTTATCCACGATGGTTTCGCACGTTGTCGATTCGTTATAACAGTCGCTGTATGAAGTTTGATCAACATATTAGCTTTGCGATCCTGCTTGACGGCTTGTGAGTTGTTGTAACTTCGCCAAGTGAGACCTGACCATACATTTTGTGGAACATTCCAGGCTAGTTTATGAAAACAGGTCGAGTATGGTGAGAAATTTTGTCTCCGTTTTGTTCATATGTATCAATATTAGATTATTTAGTCACGAAACAAATAGATGAGCGAGGACACATTTTGCATGTGCAAAAACACCGGTACCGCATGCATTCATTACCCCAACAATGTGCTCACCGCTGACAGTTCTGAGTGCACAGAGGTGGGTTGGCGAACAGTGAGTGTACACGGGGGTATTCCGAATAAGTTGAACCATGAATTCATTTGGAAACCTGCTGAAGCCTGGCTGTCGAGAAAAAAGAATTGTCATTTTTCCTTTGTCCATTTCCCGATGGGAGCACGGTGCAAAGTAAGTTAGACTGACAATCCTCAAATAAATATGAAAATATTTATTTTTGTACCGCATTTCGTTCGGACCGTTTGTTTTCAGCCTTGGAAAAGATCAAAAGAAAGCAGAAGCCGATTTGATCTATGCCGACTTCTGAAACTGAACTTGTCGATTGACGGACAAATATTATCACCCAACAGGAATAATTTATTCGGATAAGATTTGCAGATAATCTCTTAAAAGCCAAAATTGTGAATTCTAGGTTCATGTCAGTACGTACACAAATCATGGAGAATTTTGGTGCAAATGGGGCTCCGAAAAGCCACGGATGTCACGATATCCGTGGCCATTCTTTGGGCCCTGTACAAACGCCCACGTGAACTATACGAATCCGGTTAAGGTCCTAGGTGACCTTCCAACGTGGTTTTGACAGGGCTTTGAGACAAATATAGCTGTTGTGAGCTTTAGATATAGTAATTTGAATAGAAAATAGACAAGTGCCAGATTTTGCGAGTAGAAAAGCAAATTCCTCCGTTCTCACATAATTCTGGGTAACAGTGGAGAAATCCTAATTGACTCAGATTGACTTGAATCTTCCCAATGCCCGTCAGCTTTGTCATTTGGCCACCAGCTCCTTTCCGCACGTGACGAACATGATCGTTTCATTTTCAGAGGTCACTACTATCAGAACGTTATGCAAAATTGCACAGATAACAGTCCCATTGTTGCAAGATATTCTGCATTGTGTTTTCGATGCCGCTGAACAGAGGCAATTCTGTCCTGAGACGCTGAACTATTTACCATGGCAGTGATCCGTCCAGGGAAGTTTCAGTTGCCCTGACTTGTTCTGAGAGCCGAATGAGAGCCGACTGTCCTACTTTTAGCTCACAGTATGGAGCACACAAGCAGTGGATATCAGAGCCATGCCGTGCAACCTGTGTGTCACGAGATTTCTTAACGCCACTGTTAGACTCACACTGATTGTGCATTCAAAATCGAATGCAAATAGCAGAACTTTTTGTCAACAGGAAACACCATCGTTGCATAATCCAGCCGAATATGAACGAATCCTGAGCCATCCAACTTTGCGCCTGTTGGCCATTGCTTTTCTGACCGTCATAGATCATCACTATTTACAAAATGTTGCAAAACGTACAACTGTGACGCGTCTAAGTCACAGTTAAATGCGTGCACCTCTGCCAGCTTCAAAGCAGGTGTGTGAGATCAGCTGTGGTTCGTGATCAGTCTGAAGGACAGTCATGTACAGGGTGAATGTAAACGCGGGCTGCTTGCGGTTCCTCTTTGTTTCGGTGCGATGGATCATGTAAAAATGAAGCGTGATTCTACTCAGAGGAACAAGGCTGACTGGCAAACTCTTCTAACGTCATCTGAAGAATCTACTGGCTTGAGACTGGATTGAGTGCACGCCTAAAGACAAGTAGGGAATCAGGAAAACAACCTAACTCGTCCAGGGCCTATAAGTGGTCTGAATGTGTGACAGGCTCCACGGTGAGTGGGAGCGGCATCGATGTGAAGGTCAAGAAATCGACCTTGGGCCCCGTTGGAAGGGGTCAACTTTGACTTAATCAGACCTGTGTAAATCCCTTGGTAACGACAAATAGAGCGAAACAATCATGCTGGGCGGTCTAAAGTCAGTGCGATACGCACGTTTTAGGCCATGCACATCTACAGCAGAATGATCGAGTGGTTCATTTTTCAAAATTCGAATTCTGCTGGAGTGTTTTATTTTGCTGGATTGAAAGATTTTTTTTGCCTCATCGTGCTTATATCCCCCTCAGGTTTGGTGTGCTTAGCTCCGAAAGTCAATCAAAGCTAGCGATGCCTGCAGAACGACGATTGGGTTTAAAATCCTCGAACAAGTGTAAAACCATGATGGACCTTTTCACATCAGAACTGATATTCCTAATCAGAACTGGGCTGGTTGTTTTCCGTTCACTGTGCAGTTGGTTTGATCCTACAGACCTCGAATACACGAATGTTTCAAGTGAAGTACACTAACAAACTTTGGTGTCTGCGCTACCATGTCCCCAGATGCATGCAACAAACCCGGCGTTTGTTCCTGTATTATCCTTGAGAAAACGGTTTGAAAAATGCGGATTCCTTAAACATCAAATGACAGAATTTGTACTGCGCTTCCGCTTGTCACGGTGTATCGGTGAGTCGTAAACCGCATAAAATGGCTGATCAAAAAAAAACACTAACCAATAGGCTATCAAATTGAGGAAAAGTGTTTTGTTGACTAACGAGCTTGTTCCACACACCGCTGCATGTGCGACAGATTTGCCGATGAACCAGTGATTTAATCGCACATGGATTTTACAATCACCAATAGCTGATAAAACAGCCTACATTCCAAACCACATCGTCAACCGCTCGCACGCTCTTGTCTAACTCGAAAGATCCATTTCTTTTATCAGATTGCATATACACTTCTAGCGGCTTTTTATACGGAATAAATTATTGATTTCTGGCTAGACTTAAATGAAGCCTCCACAAATGGCCGTGCATATTTTTATTGGGAACGACAGACGCCCCCAAATTGCGGCAATTCAAAGGTTTTTGCCTCAACGCACAATCACAATAACGTAGACCTTTCCGAACAGAGAACGGAACCAGGGTGACACACAAGAAATCCGAGCTCCAGTTCAAATGCGCATATATGTGAGCACTTGATTTTATTGTACATTATTCCATTCGATTGAATTTGAGTGTTTTGGAAAGTAAAAATGCATTTTATGTGAAAATCGGCCAAGAGCTAATAATATCGACTTGGAAGTTCATCAAAAATTGGTATATATATGAGAGAGGGCTTATGTAATGTATATAAATATATATATGTAAGTACGCGTAATTTTGCATCATTATTTATGTGGATACCAATCTAATAAGAATCAGTAGTAGGTAAATAATTAGTTTTTTATCAAGGTGCAAACCCCAAGTTCCTCCAACAGCATTTCGCTTTTGATTTTATCCCATCTGTTTCCTTTCAATTCATCAGCTAGATTTCGTGCAAGTCCAATCCTTGCCTGATGTTATGCGCAGCAGAACTGCCCCGTTCATAAAGTAATACAAGCCTACTAGAGTTGAAATAATACGATGAATTTGCAAAGAACTATCTCAAATCAGGTTGAATGACTATCTAATCGGACGAATCATCACTGGACAGTCTTTGAATTTCAGAAAAATTGTGGAATCACCTGTTGTTCCTCACACGGACTTTGCTATTTATTTTTCCCGAAAAACTGAAAAATTCATGCCAGAAATACGTATGACGGGCAGATGTGACCACAGTTGAGGTGATTGGGGACTTCCTCGAAGCTGCAAAATCTCGTTGAAGTGCACGTTCATGCGATTATGCCCTTTCCTTATGGAGACTATTCTAGACTGGTTCGCATACTGATCGGGAGCTGGTGAAGGTTCTTGCCGAATTAACGATCAACCACATTTTTATAGCATTCAGTTTGCTCGGTTTTGGAGAAACATTCCGTTGTCACAACTGTCGTGGGGCTTGGTGATCCTATAGTATCCGATTTCAATACCTACTGAAAATTTGCTCTTATCCAAGGGAACACTTATGAGAGATGTCACCTTGACGAACAAGGTTCTTTGGGGATGTTCTTGTCTCTACAATTGCTTTTTGCGAGTCTCTTGTGGGTGGTGTTCAACTGCATATTCGTTGCTGTTTGATACATTCAGCGACGTCACCTGACCGATTAGCAGATGTCAAATTACAAGATGTGCTGTCAGTCAAAACCTTCTCTTTTTGGCATATTTTTTCGGAATAAGTTGGGTGAAATATCGGTTGTACAATTCATTGTTGAATTAAGAGGATAAATGATTGTTAGGTTTCTTCTAATTGTTTTTTGACGACTATTCACACGTAATTGCTCTCCGTTTGGGGGAATTGAAATCACATTTAAAACTTTCTCTTCGGGGGTAATTCATTTCAAAACTAAATTAGTATTTTCATTGATAATCAAAAGAATGCTGTAAACGGATTCCAAGACAGAGGTCACGGATAACTGAAGACTGCTAGCTGGGAATGTTGACAAGTGTGTTTGAGGATTTGAACTCGCATGCTTCAGGTTGTTTGTGTTCAACTTCTCGGGGTGGGGGGAGAAAAAGGAAGAAAAATGAGCAACAAAAGAAATTCAATCGATCGAGTGAGCTACTGGACTTTCGGGAATAGAGAGGAAGACAAATCAAACGCATGTCTCTTCCAATTTGTCATATTTGGGCACCTTGTCAAACAACCAGTTGGGTGGAATCAGAGTTGAAGGAGGGAAACGTTTGGAAATTTTCTAAACTTGGGAATATTTACAAAGTAAACGGCCAATCAACCGCATTCACCTCAGTTCGTGAAGTAAACTTTTCCAATAATTGCGGGCATTTGATATCCATCTGTATTTTGAAAAGAAACGATCTGACATATCCCAAATCTTTCCTAACTGACCCCTTTGCCATCTTGGAAAGGAAAAGAATTCCAAATGAGTTCATGCTCGAGTGTATAGTCGTCGAAGGGGCAAAGCAAATGTCCGGTTAACTTGTATCGGATATCCAAGCCGCATCTATAAAATGGTAACAGTTTGTGATTCAGACATCCCGGTGATCACTGATGATCCGTTTTCCTAACACTGACGAATTAATAGATTCTGTGCTGAACTCTCGATAAAGTTTTCTTTTCATGCACCCATGTTTTTGTGTACTAGCATCAAATCGGGATCCAATCCGGTGGTAATAACTGTGCAGAATGATAGATGTAACCATGGATATTCTTTGGAGTGAGCACACGCATAGGACGTGAAAGTGCTTTAAACGAGCGTCAAAGGTTCCAATGAGAGCAGTTGTTTATCCCAACTTCTGTGTATAGAAATTAATTGTGAACTGGTGTTTCGTCCTCACAGGTTCACATGTTGCTCACCATTCCACTCGACTACGGATGTGCGTGTACCGGGGTTCCATGGTGTATCTACCATTTGCATGATTCGTTCAGAATCTCGCCAACCGCTGAATCCAACAGAACGAATGAACGGAAATCGAGAGAGTATCAAGTGGACATATGGGGATGCCACCCCAATCGTTGACTGTGACAGAACAAAGCGTGTATCATTCCTTTTCCATTTATCACAGTGATCTGTTTAATGGACGATAAAATGTTTAACGCGAACTGGATGATCGATGCGATGATATTTTCACGGACATCATTTAATTAAATGTGCCAAAAGGAGCTTTCCGCTCCTTTTTTCGTATCTTCGTATTGATTTGCTTCGGCTGATAAATTTCCACCCATAAATGATGAAAGACAAGAATTCTTTGTCATTAACTGACTAGTTTGTTAGTTTGGTTTACAGCTCTCGAAATGACTAGTTTGACGGATGATAGACGAATTTCGACGCGTAGCATTTCCTGCGCGATAGCTTATTCAGTGTGTACATTGCCAATTGGAAACGATTTTTAACAATTTGCGAACTGGTAACGCACACGGGTAACGTGAAAAGTTGATTTTTTTTACAATGTTAGTGTTTAGAATTGACTACCAAAAGGTCCAGTTCGTGGAAGAACCAATTAGGTTTGATGTTACACTTTAATTCTGAAAACTCATCTGTCTATTTGATCACTGTTGTACAAATAATGTACATATTGATTTGAAAGTGATCATTCTGTCTAGAAAAGAAAACGGCAGTCACTGTACATTTGTCAAAGGGGAAAGTGAAATAAGTGGTGATTTTCGAAATGACCAGTTGTGCTTCTATTAGTTCCAATACAGTCACATTTGTGTTTAACAAAAGTTCGAATCAACCTATTTCAAAGGTGTAACTAAAAACAACAAATGAATTGATTTAATTTGTTAGGTCCACAGAGCTAACCTGATTTCAGTTCTTACTGTAGGCTTCCTTCGCAAAAGTTATGCATAATTCCTGATGATAATTTTGTCATATTTTGCCGTTTAAGGACGGACAATCGAAATCTCTTGTTGGCACGGTAAAACAGTGATCGTGGGATGTTAGTTTTTTCAACAAACTGTTTAGTGTTAGAAATAAGATCAGGTAAGAGAACTATGAGGTGTTCAGTAAACCGAAGGCGACGAATAAATGAGTTCTGTCCGCACACGGTCTGCATCGATTTGGTTGTGATTTACGGGGGCGTGACAATTGTAGACGTTTTCCTACTGCGAAACCGAGAACAACCTGGTTTCTACGATTTTGTCGGATATAAATAATGTTTATTACACTTGATCGTGACTGTTTGATTTTGCCTGTAAATACCTATCAAACGTATGCAAAAATCTTCAACTAGCCACGTTCTGGATACACACCTTAGCAAAAAGCCAAAGAAGTACCGTCGGTAATAAGTCGTATTAACACAGATCAGGAAAACAAATTCGTGATAAGAAAATAGGCAGCTTTCAGACTAATTTTACCAGAAATGAAGTCCCTGTTTGATAAGGGATGCCCGTCAATTATCCTATTCATATTTGATTCAATCTTTGATGTGTTGTTTTGACAACCATACTGGTAATAGGAAGTGGTGATTCGTTTGTAACTTTTGCAGTCAGAAATCAACACGGTTACGCGGTCCTCACGAATTTTGATCTATGATTGGAAAGGTTTTGTGGCTATGTAATAGCTATCGATATGACAAAACGGCTAGCCCTTTTTAATCACGATCGCTTACTACGAGTTCTAGCAACAGTCAAGGTACACTTGAGATTCACATTGTGAATGATGACTGTCGAAATTGATAAGAGCTATGGATTGCACTGATGGTTTGTAATAGCATGTTCGTCGATGAGATTCACTGATCATTCTTCACGCAATCGAACAGCATCAGTCTAGTCTGTTCTAGGCTCACGTGGTCGGCCTCGGTTAGTAGAAAATAAAAGCCTGCCCGTCATCAAATGCCACCACTGAGGTTCTTACACCATATCGACAAACTATCGATAACCGTATCTCCCAAATCACTAAGATGGTAACCCAAAAGGTGAAGATATACATTTGTTTTTCCATCGTGGGCTGTGTGCTCGCCCACCCACATCTATCTTATCGAATAGAGTAAATTCAATCTCGTACATGATTGTTTTCTGAGAGTTTATTACTCGAAAACTAACACACGGATACTACTACTGTACTACTGCCAGAACATCGTGATCACAAGCTGACCCGATCACCTGAACGCCGAATCTGCTCACCCCTCACCAACCGGCCGCGACCGTGGCTAGTGGTTGCACAATACGCGACTAAAGTACCCGATTTGCAAAACAGCTGCCTTTATGGGTCATCCCAAATCACCTGATGATCAATAGGCAGTACAGTTTATTTATTTTGACAGTCAATAATTTCAATACGAATCTGATCGGCTGTCACGAAATAGATAACGTATGAGGGAAAACAGATGCCCAGAGCGTGCACTACTGAAAAAAAATATGACAAGTAGAAGACCGTAATTAGAATCTACATGAAAACATCTAAACAGTCCACGAATGTATAGTCCTATTTAAATATATAAATATACACATCCATATGAGCATGCGTACATGTGCACATTGTGAAAATGTTACGAATCAATTCACCAGGAATCATGGTTTCCAAATTTTTAATTCTCTTATTCCTAGATCCTTCTAGATTGACATCATCCATGCCTTGTGTGTTCTTGTTTTTGCTATATCTTTTCGCATCCCTTCACAGTCGTACAACCTTTGATATGTACTCTGTTTTGCGCCACAGAAATGTCATGTTTGTTTCTCCGGTATGATCAAACATTGACTTTTCACCGCATCAATCATGCTGCTTACAACGCACATGTTCGTGTTAAGTATTCGCACCCTAGCCGCATGAATGCGCTTGGTCTTAACTGATCAGTTCCCCGAGGGACAAAATCTGATTTATCCGTTCCTATTCATAGACAGCTTGATTTGGTGTTCTCGGACGATCCGTTATCGCTTCCTTTTGTCTGATAGCTAGGGATACCCAAATACTTGAGGTGTTTTTGTACTTGTGCTAGGTTGATCTTTTTTGTTAATTATAAACAGATTACTTCCTTGTTTTCATCAATTTGGGAATCTGATGTGCCAATTGCGAATCGCTCATTCACTGCATAACGATCTGATTAGAAAACATGCGTGTACTCATGCATACGCTACGGCATAATTGGACGAAAATAATACGAACGTATAAGTAGACATAAATTCTTAAGGACGAACATAGATATACATAGATAGAAAATCTACCTGTACTTCGCGATGGTACGAGGAGCCAAAAATTGTTCAGAATAGGAAATCCACTTATGAATTGTGAATCGAAGACCCGATGCTCTAAGGCAAAATCAAAGCAGCTACCTTCAGCTTGCCGGGAAGATACCGCACCTCCGAACTACCGTCATAACTCAAGTGAATATCCAGTGTTACGCGATCCTCTATTCCAATAACACACAGCTACTAACGTGAATACATATCCTTGTTGGAGACAAATAGCCCGGGTGCATTCCACTTCGTTCAAAGTTTGTCGTTATATTTAGTTCTGATCCTCCGCGGCAGGCCTTAGCTCTAACATTTTAGTTGGTTTAGCCCTTAATTGTTTGTTCCACGAGAGGTAGACATTCAGTGGTCAGAATTTCCCGATTACCGTGAAAATGCTTTTAGCATTAAATCAGTCCACACGTGTTACACATAACGTCTTGGTACCAATGCTGGTCAGAAAGCATTCTAATATCCGATAGAACGGAAAGAGGCTTGTCAGATTTTGTGCAATGGAAAAAATTCACACGATTTTTTCGTGCTTTTCGGTGTTATCGCTTGCCAATCTGTTGTTCTTCTGAGATCTTTGTCTTTGGTTCCTTCCAGAAGCACATTCTCAGTAGGCCCAACAGCAAGATTAAAAATACAAACCATGCCAAAATCATTCTGACTCTAGGCTGGATGGAGCAAAAGTAAAATTAGACGGTGAAGATAAAACTCCGGTGAGTGACAAGCAGTTCTTAGGGAATCGCTTGACAGTCCGGGAGCAGTTTTCGTCGTTTTTGATGTACCAAAATTAAAACTGATTTTGGGATTTCATATATATCAGTGTTTTTAGTTCCCGAAATCACAGATAGCATTTCCGTACATGTTCAACCTTTCCAAGGTAGCACGTAACAGACAAGTTTGATACCAGGTATGCGGTTTCTAGTATTGTATTGCGCCAAACTGCAGTAACTGTTGCCCGCTTCAGTGACCACAAATGTTTCCCATGAGGATGCTCGTAGCAAAGTCAAACATTAATGAGACAGTTATTTCCAATTATGGAAATCATCAGTAAGGCACATCTCATTCCTTGTGACATTAGTGCCCATGTAGTACTCGCGCCTTCCCATCACACTTTACAATGTGAATTTACAAACCCTGCATCCGCGTACTTTTCCCACGCTGCCAGAGATCAAATCTCGGTGTGCGACCAATCCCAGTCTTTCTAGCTCTGTTCTACCATTTCTTGCTAACCTCTGTGGGAAGTTGGAATTCAGGAAATAATTCACCATAGGATATCATCGCTCAACCGGCAATTCCCTTGCTCCATTCCCAATCAGATTTAATCCTGCATAATGACATAAGTACGAATAACTGAAAACGAGCTTGTTCGCCACGTTGTGTTGTTTTCAAGACTGAAAAACCCGGCTGCGTAATAGTTAAGGAGTTCGACTCAGAATCGTTCTTCCCGGGTTCGCGTCCCAGTTCGGGCGCGGTCGATATGCATTGCTGATGATTTCTAACAATGATGAAGCAGCTGTACAGTGCTTCCACGGTTTCTTTATGGTGAGTTGAGCGATGATATCACATGGTGAATAATTTCATTGAAACATTCAATCTCCTACTACCAACATGTACAAAGTTGGAATTGTTTCGTTTTCTCATCGAATTACTATTTACCTTCCTTCATATGTAGTCTAAAAATGGGATATGAAAGCCAAACAGTTCTGCGATTCAATGGAACAGTCAGCTACCGGCTTAACTGACTCTGACCTGAATTGGTTTGGCTTGATCATTTCGTTCGATGAAGGCTACATTTTGGCGGCCGTGAAATGAGTGCCGTCGTGGTATATTAGGCAGAAATAACATGGACGTGCATATCCTAACTCGATTAGTTCACGTGCAAGTTCACGTTAGTTTTGGTCGAAATGAATGACCACGTTCACATTTCGTCAGAGGTTCATTGGCGCTGTGGTATTCTCATGAAATAATTCACCATTTGATATCATCTCTCAATTCGCCATTAGGAATCCATGGGGGCAATAAACATCTGATTCATCTTTGTTAGAAATCATCAGCAGTGCAGACCCACCGGGCCCGAACTGGGACGCGAACCCGGGAAGAACGATTCTGAGTCGAACTCCTTAACTATTACGCAGCCGGGTTTTTCAGTCTTGAAAACAACACAACGTGGCGAACAAGCTCGTTTTCAGTTATTCGTACTTATGTCATTATGCAGGATTAAATCTGATTGGGAATGGAGCAAGGGACTTGTCGGTTCGCACTCACGTCAGTTCACAACTCTAATAATGTGTATGTCTGTGTACGTGTGCAATTGATCAATTTGTCACACGATCAGATTGTAAACCACTTGTCGGGTGATAACAAGTTGGCCAAGGAAGTTTGAGTATCTGAACACCTTAATGCTAAGCCTACAGAGGGGCGTATACAAACGGATGCATATGGCTTCGGTTGTGTTTAAGCTGCGACACTTGACAGTTCTTGATTGTCTGCTCCTAACCTGGTAGATGGCGCGAAGAGCATTTGTTATGTTCCATTCACAATCATAAACAATATTATCTATTGGCATGAATACGAATGACTAAAATGATCTTTTTCGTCACTTTATGTTGTTTTCAGTGTGTTCTGTGGCAGTATTCAAACATATTCACTTCCACTGATTGCGGGCATGATTACTTCTCGTCAGCTGACCAAATCAGAGGAGTATCATTTTGATCGGGCCTCCATTTTTGCGATGCGCTGAGTAAATTTGGTTCCGTCGATCAGATCAGTGAGTTGCCCGTGTTTCTGATGATTTCACATGATGCACAAGGACGTGTGAATCTTTCCTTGTACTTACGCAAACGTGTCACTGTTAGGACACCAAGCTGAACAAGTTCCCAATTTGGAAGGCCGAATTCATCAGCCAGTCTAACCTAATACATGTTAAGATGTGCATTGCAAAAATTTCATCCGTCCCAGCTCAGCCAGATTGTGAGATTACCGAAAGCCATGCGTCTTTTTGCCACACCAGGTGCTATTCATTCCGGGCATTACGTTGATGAGATTCCCAAGTAAGTCACTGCCGCTGGGACTTCATCTCCGGAGCACCCTATTTGCATTCAACTTTGAACGCTTTAGTAAATTAGGTATCGGGATGCATCGATTTTAACATAAACTTTGTGTCCAGTCCGGCTAAATCCTGGATTATGATTTAATGTCTGTGGGGCTTGGGGAACATTACGTTGACCCCAACACCGGATCGGTTAAGATCCTGCCGTGTTTCGTCTGCACAGTGCGATATTTATGGATTCTAAGCGTATAAATCATTGGCAGTTGAATCATACTAACTGCGATCACTGACAGTAAATAGGTCAATGGAGATTCTTTTCTACTAGGATGTAGTCGAAGCGCAAAGCGAACATCTCACCAGAGACTGATTGCTGTCACCCAATTCAGATATGGACACGCGGCAGAACCCTAGTGTCATTACAGGTAGAACGCTTAGGAACCGCCTTTGGAATTCTTCGCCAGTTTCCAAGAGCACGTTCTACATTGTTCTCGGTTTGTCTTCTATTTCTTATACAATGTAGGGAATCTGAATAAAACCATTTTATGTACCAACCTCAAAGGGTGCCGTGATCACTGTTGTGTATGACATACTGGGGTACTGGACCCTTTGAAGTATGAGCCCGGTATGAAATCAGCGATCAGCCACCGTGTGCCACACTCAAGCGTGTTCTAACTTGTAAGTTGAATTGGTAGTCCAGTGTTCAGATTAGCCTACAGAAATCGCATTATTTTGATTTTACTAATTGCTTTACAAACCACATAGCTGTTTTATGAAGCGAAATAGAGGACCAAATGGAACAAGCTAAACATGTGTGATGAATCCAAAGCCCGAAGTAGTCATTGTTTTTCGTTTCACCTACTGCATTGATTTCCTGATACACGATGGTTTTGAAGACGATCTTTACAACAATGTGATATGTATAATACTTAGTACATATTTAATTGTCTATACAGGCAAATATCGACATTTGACCAGCTACACCCATTATTCATCTAAATGGATCACAATTAAACTGTATGATTTGGCGTTTACCTCAGGAGGAAATTCTTGTGCTGTACATTGATTGACAAATGCCAAAAAGTTTTTGGTGCAAAAATCCTTTCATCTCAACTTTGAAATACACTCAGGGCATGTAGCTGAATCTCGTGGGTTCTAACTGGGTTATGCTACTATTTCGAAAAGTATGGATTCTAACCAAGGATGTCATTCATCTCATGATGAAATCATTTTACAACTTCGAAGTGATAGAATACCTATTGTGATGAATCTACTGAGGTTATGTAATTTGGTTCGATAGTCGTAGCGGCCAATTACAAAAATTGATTGGCGTATTGTGAATGATATAATGTTAATAACACAGCGTTGTTGGTATATGTACTGCACCAATGTGGGTAGTCTTTCTCAAGTCAAGTTTACAATCAAATTCGATTGACTTAAGCTCTTGGATTAGCTACTAGAACACAGACGGTATGCATGCGTGGCTTCGAGTCCAACAGAAACTGAAGAGTTTTCACAATTCAATCAATTGCAAAAATTGATTGATTTCGCTTCAGAAACTTTCATTCGCAATCATTATGGTCCTCAAAAGAATTCCATTTCGGATGGCAATGTTTTTTTTCATAAAATCGGTAAAAATGATCTCGGAACTTATACAATATCCCAAGTGTTTGTAATTATATCGCCGACCAAACATCAACCTGTGAACTGTTTTTTTATTGATTCGACAAATCGAAACCAGAATGCCGAGACACAAAAGTCGACAACAACGAAATCCATTAGATCCCAAATCGGATCGAAACAAAAAAAAACATCCCGAATAACGCAAATTAGGAATGCGTAGAAATGTACATGATGTAATAATTACAACCGATTACAAAAAGTTGCTTCTGGGAACTACTTATTTGACCGCACTGTTTTCGTACTTTTTCCAGTCGATTTTTGTTCACCGAAATAAACAGAAAAGCAAATCGTGTGACACTCATTTGGGAAAAACCCAGTGACTGAACAAAAATAACGGAATACGAGTACAAACAAAACGGGAGACAATACAAAAGTTTACATGCTCATACATGACAGTAGAATCCGAGCCAGGTAATGGTGGTCAGCAGATCATAATTTGTATGCTAGATGGAATTAGAGAAAACATTATTTCGGATAAGCTTTTTACGCAAATAAAACGGAAGCACTCCAATTTTAGTTCGAATCAACAACTAAAAACAACGGACTATTATTGGTTACAGATAATAGACAACATTTTAAAATGACAAAACCGATGGCGTATTTCATTCCCAAAAAAAATATTTCATCGTTTTTCGAGAGTTTGAACACAAGAACTCATAAGATCCCACTTTTTTATTTGTCTCACGTCCTGTTTGGTTTAGGTTCCGTGGAAGAAATAACACTCCACGAATGCATAAATTCTAACAAATATGTGCCCGTTTCACTTCTCCAATGCACCCAGATTCGTGAACTCAAAGAATGTGACAGAACGATTACCATTTCAGTCGTTGTACTTTATTGTTTTATGTAAAAAGCTTATAGCATTTTGCATGTGTCTCGTTTTTGGAAGCATTTTCGATACTTAACAAGAAACGATTTTTGAGGATCTATCAACCAACCAAAGTGATTTGATTAGTTTGAAATAAACAAATATTTCACCTGCGTAATTCGCCCCGAAAGTTGTTCACAGATGGCAAAGTAGTATCGACTAAAAGTCAACGTAAATTTTGTACTTAGAGTCGAATAATAAGATTATGCCGTACAAAAATTAAACGTATCCCTTTTTCGATTGATTTGGGAAACGTTCGTGTTCATTAAAATAATCCCTGATCATATTATTGCAAACCGGAGATTTGGCACTTAGATCACTTTCAGTTTGCGGTCAGTCAGGTTAGGAGGGCAAGACCAGTTAGTCGATTTAGCAAAGTTGATTTAACGAAGTGACCTTTCAAAATGGAATTAAAAATAGTCGTTGATTTTCCAATCAGACTAAAAGTTGTGGACATATTTTCATAGATATATAGATAAACATATATGCATATTATATGATTGCATTCTGTCCCATGGACTGTGGAGTATGGGAATGATTGGAATTACGAGTTCCCGATGGGGACATCTGATGAGCGGGCGTATAGGTTTAGCCATTTTAATACTCCTGGGTGAAACTTTGTTCCAACATCCCAGCAAACAAATAGCACACCAAAATCAAATCGGATGGCTTGCGAAATATAAATTTGTTCTCACTGAACTCAGAATTTCGAACAAGACGGACAAAACGCTCAATTCTTCCTTTTGACCTTTTTCCCAATATTCATTCCCGACTGACGGATCCCAGTGAAAATCTGACATCACGTTCCTCGGTGGTGTGAATATCGTCGACGTGAAACTTTTCTAGAAAATGCTCGGCGTGATTTTATTTACCAGATGCAATTACTTTGACACACCCAGTCTGCATAGAATACACAAATTGCAGTCGTGGAGTAACGAGAGTATTTAACTCGGTCTTGCAAACGTTGTACACTCCACTCGAAGAAAATGACTAAAAATCCATACTTTTCAGAGACAATTCTTTTGTAAGCTTGCTCTATTCCATGTTTCTTTCAAGGCCAATGTAGGTTAAAACGAACGTGTAGTTCCGACAGACATTTTAAAATGGTTTCGGTTCATTTGCTTTCGTTCAATTTGTAATCACAGATCGGGAGAAGTACGACCTTGGAAATAGTAAATAATCTTGGATTTTTTTTTCTGACTCAACAAAATCAGAATAACTCATTTTTAATGCGGAGTAAATTGCAAAATTTGCGCGAACTGCATCAACCAAACACTGTCAAAAATGGATGAAATCGTAGGTAGGCGACTCGAAACTGGCAAATTTCGGTCCAAGCAACAATATTGTTGATCACTGGGTTACATATGGTCATCACACGTAGAGGTTAGGAGGACTTTACTTGGTTCGACATATCTGAATGTAATTTAAACATTTTTCTTACAAATTGTACTTTCAAACTCTGGCGCATACAAGAATGGGATTAAGAAAATCTATGCTCTTTTTTCGAACTTTCATACTATACATTTCTAGGTGAGCACATACAGATCGCCCGCATATTTCCCCAATCTCCCATAAGGGCTCTGCATAGACATGTATAAACTTATATGGACCCCCTGTATCGGCAGCCTATATATCGGCCCACACATGACCCCATATAATATATATATATTTACATATATATATATATATTCTGGGGCATTCTGCCCTCGTTCCTAAGGTTGGCTTAGTCCAAATGACAAGGAATCATCAACAGATTACTGTTGTGGTTCTTCTGTGGACTCTTCAACGAAGAGCTTCCATGGACACTACTGATGTTACAATTTAGAATCTGGTGAGACATACCAATTCGGAGTGCACAAGTATAAGAATGTTCGGACAACAGTGTACCGGGTACGCATACCTGACGATCGACAATAACCACAAAACTGGTCGTGTGCTCCCGGGAAAATCTTGTCCAATCATCTAGATACTACTTACATATATATCCCATCGTTTTAGATGATGAGGAGGAGTCGATCACGGGCAAAAAGAGTCTCCGAAAATGTCGAAAAGCACTGCTTGATTGTGGCAGACAATTTGCGCATTAACTTTTCTGACGCAGTCTATCCGCTCACGTTCAGTCACGGAATTAATGTCACCGTTTGGGAGCTTTTTCTAGATCTGCATGATATATGAGTAGGTATATCATATTCGTTCATGGTTATTGCTTTGTCCGTGCCCAATGCCCGGCCTATTTCGACCTCCTGGCTTCGGTAATCTCTGCGCATGACTTCAATATACCCTAATCCCATCAAAGAATAAATAAGATGCATAAAAAATGCAACCATAGAAACCCTACCATGGATCCTGTTCTCTAGACAGAACGTAAACCGTTTAAGAAACGCTATTATCAATATGAAATGCATAATCCGTTTTGGGAGGCATGTTTCTCTCATTTTCATCCCCACAAGTAGTCAGATGTTATGAAGCAGCCCACATGGGCGCACCTCTGATTTTGTGCTTCTGGTCATTGTTAATTTTCGCTTTTACTCAGCCATGTTCCCCGGACAGCCATTGTTTCCATTTGCCTGACTGATTATTTCCGGTGCTTGAAAACTGGTTGACAGCGAGGTGCCTAGATCGAAAAGTGTTTTTCTGCCCATCCTGCCCACAGCGTTCGT
This sequence comes from Fasciolopsis buskii, assembly GCA_008360955.1. Classification (NCBI taxonomy): domain Eukaryota; kingdom Metazoa; phylum Platyhelminthes; class Trematoda; order Plagiorchiida; family Fasciolidae; genus Fasciolopsis; species Fasciolopsis buskii. The sequence continues at coordinate 95,806 of LUCM01010915.1, read as the reverse complement.
AAATGAATAATGAATACAAATGTACACCTTATGATGGCTTTTCTTTTTCTTTTATTTTTTCACTTTCTTTATTAATGAAGCGACAACGTACATCATTCTCCAGGAAGAGGGCCGCAGCCAGCAGAGGGCTTCCAAGTTGACCGACGGTGGAAGGATTCGAACCGACGACCTTTAAGCCTAAACGCCACGACCTTATCCGTTTGACCACCGCCGGCTATCCAGCATGGCTGAATGACCTTTTCATAATTGTGGTATTTTCACTTGGTGGAACTCTGCCGTCAAGGTGTGGAAAAATCATGATAAAAGCATTCCTGAAAACGTCAGAGTCTTCCATTGACATGTTTCACTATTCCTTGATGACAATCCTCCAAAAAATGTTGCCTGAAGTGTTAAATCGGGGTTCACGGGTTTACTTTGAAAGTAAAATGAAACGGCTGTATGTATTGTTTTCACCTTTGATATTGGCTGAGAAAAGTAAGGTGAATTTCGAGATCGTGGCTTTCAGATGAACTGCTTACCGCCAAAATACGGGATATATGTAGGTTCATTAATCTATACACAACTATTATGCTTCTCGAATCAAGACGTTAGCCGCAGCCCCCGTCCTGAAAAATGATGTACTTTGTTGTTTCATTAATACAGGAAGTAAAAAAATAAAAAATAAAAGCAAAATCAATGGGAAGGAAGGGTAGCAGAAAACCCGGAGTTTGTGTAGAATTCGCCCCACATGCCAGCTCTTTCAATCTATTCCATCAGTTCCTAGACAGTCTTTCTTCGTCCATGGTTCGTAGGTGGACTGTCGCACTATACAGTCCTCCAGTCCAGGGTGGGCTTGTTCATTTCTGGATGTTCCTTTAGCCTTCACGCAACTAAGTGTGACTTGTTTGGTAGCATTTTTGTTCTAGACAAGACCGTAACTAACTAATGGTTGAAAGATAAGTAACCACCTGGACCACGTGCGAGATGAATTTGGACCACTTCACCTAATCACCGTTCTGAAATCGAAATCGATCAGGTGCCGATAGTTACTTGTCGGAGAAACTATAGCAGTTCATTTGCACTACCCATTACAACCGTCAGAACTAAAACTAACCAGTCAGAATGTTCCATTTGTCGTGTTCATGTAAGTTCAGCCAACATAATAACTCCTTCATTTGATTCCGTTTGTTCTGTTTAACCAGTATAAATGTGTCACGTTTGGCTAATGAATAAAGTATGGACAACGCGGTTATTCTCCGTCTAGTCCTCAAAGACAAAAGTCTAATTCGAATACTCAGTAGCTGCATAGTCACAAAGCGATCCAGGATTCCATCACATTTCAGGTGACACTGACTGTCATGATTATCCCCAAACTGAGCACAAGAGAGAGTTGTACGAGGAGAAACGAGTTTAGGCATGTGCAATCCATCGTAATACCCTAGGAATGAATTGTTAGTACAAAAGCACGCTTACACGCTTTGTCTCGTGGACATCCCCAGGAAGTCAAATCTAATCCAACCTTAAGTTTCTTCAAAGAGGTTCGATTCGTTGTTCCCGAAACTAGTGAGTACGGGAACAAATCCACGTAATTTAGACCAAATTCAACGAAAAACTATTGGTTTTAGCCTGCTAGTGAGACGAGTTTCCCTTGAATGTGCTTAATTCTTGTGGTACCTTCAATGTGTCAAATTTAAAATCTCAAAAGGGATTGCCTGTGGTACCAATATTCATCTATATGGTCGTGGTAACTCATGAAAACATTTGATAAGAACCATGCATCATATGTTTCGTGAAGCATAAACAGCGCACCAAGTAAATGTCGTGTGCTAGAGTCATCCTAGTGGATAAAGTGTTTCTTATCACGACACTCAGTGCGACCAATTGGAACATTTGTTTCACATTGATAAAAATTATGCTAATCAATCGATTTTTGGACCGAAAATGAATTTTCCGTTCTACATAACTTGTGGCTCGTGGTATCATCTCGAGACAGCGGAAGATTCAGTAAAGAATGTCCTTTGGGTCGCTTTCAGCTATCCTTTTCGCCCGTAATGGAAAGTGACTAGAGGGGATAATCCAGTAGCTAGAATCACGGTGGTCGCCCTCTCACTGGAGTAGTAGTGGTTTGTACAGTGCTGGGTTTATACGTAAGCAATTTGCTCTTGAAAGCCGCTATAGCTCAGTGATTCAGGATCTGTCCCGGTAAGTGGAAAATATTCGTTCCGTTCAAGTTTTTGGTATCGTGTTTCGGATGCAAAACCTGTAAGGGAAATTTTTCATTCTACGAAAACAAAACAAAGGTCAAATTAATTTTCCAACGCAGATATCTAAAACGTAGGTTTGATGGTTCCGATCTGTTATCCGTGTTCCAAAAATTTATGTCTAATGGTCAATAAACACAATTTAACGATTATTTTTTCGTGTAGGCGAAAGAATAACGAATTCGTTTCCTGATTCATACACAGAAAAATATTTGAGAAATATCTTTTGAAAAGAATGAAATTTTTCTAAGATATGTCCTCTTAACACATGGCTTATGAAGTTTTATGCATCATATACCTGATGTAAAAAATATTCTATAACGGAAGATTCAATTAATTTTATCGATATCAATGAGTTCTGTCAAGGAAATTTCAGGGTAGGTAAGTGACGCCACTGTTTACTAGCTGCGATCGATAAGGAACAAAAAATTCGTCTCACATCCAAGACAATCTAGTGCTAATGAATGAGAGATCAAATAATGAATTCTGTCATCTCGGCCTGTATGGAATCACCCACCAATGACTGTAGGGCTGTTTCTTTTTAAGTCTTTGTTCACATGCATTTGCCAGCGTTATCCAATATGGGTGAGTATCAGGGACATAAGAACAGTGATCCACCCTGTGTCGGTGGAATATTTCGCGGTAGCTCGCTGAATGAATGTGGCGGAGGAACTCTGCTTGGTCGGTACGATTTCAGGTGCAGCTTCGAAAATCTTCAGGGTCATCCTCCTCGCTTTTTGATCAACCATAAACGTGTGCATAAATAATCCTCTGTTGTGTTCGTAAGAACGGTTTTGTTGCGAATTCTAGAGCGCATTGGTCTTCTAAACGTCTCCTACGGAAATGGGTTTCGTTCTATCAACCAAATCTACGAATTCGTGCTTCGATCTAGGTTACATGTGTTCACCTTTTTCGTCCTTGACCAATCCACACAAATTTACCGATAGCCTATTCATTCCTACCCAGTACTATTTATTTAATACGAAGTAACAAGGAAGATCACAAACTTTCTTTTTTCCGTTTTTCAAAATTTACTTTTTAAAGGAAGAATTTGTCCAATTCAGTGCTCTTCTTTGAGTAATCCCTATTTTAAAATTTATACGGGATATATTAGTTTATAAAATATAATACAGATTGCTTTGTAGAAGTATGGAATACATTCAGCAGTTAGTTTAATGCAAAATGCATTCAAAAATTTGACCATAGAATTTCTTGTAGGAATGGACTTCACCGTTTTCATCTCCTCGTCCTGATTCATTCTCACTCCGTCATCATCTCCGGCCATTTAAACTACATAGTATACGACAACTTTCTATCCTGCACCGATCAGCTTTGCTTGCTGACACCTCCAAGATTGTTTCTGTCCATGCGATACACTCTCTTTGAATCTCGGAAGACGGTAACATCTTCGTGCCTGGATGGTTGTGGCTCTCTCGATCTTGCCACGTGGAAGAGATTTCCTTTATTGCACTGCATGCTTACTGACGGTGTATGTGCAACTTAAGGTGTGTTAGAATGATTGTAGCTAAGTTCTAACTAACTCCCACGGAATTGCTTGCTTATGACGTACCTGTACGAAGAACAACAGCATAGGGTCCAACTTAAGTTGTTTTCGTCGTTCTTCTATGTCAGACGAATGAGCATCTACTAATAATTGAAATCAGTAGTATCGGTCAGAAATGAATGTTTCCTATCAGTAATCAAAATATTTGTGCAAAATTTGCTGATTATCTGCACTGTCCCAAAATAAGACTTCATCATCCGGCAAACACATACAGATTGCTAACTAACGAACGGGTGTGCTGTTCGTTTTTTTCTGATCTAAAGGACACCACAAAATTTGCACACAGGCTTGTCTACTACTATTGGGCAAGTGTACCTGTCATTGTTCTTGCTCGATGATGTGCTGCGGACACGAATAGCGTAAACGAACAACTTATGTGGCGCAAAAGCCATCAGGCTTGCGTGTAACTTCATTAAACTTGTGTCCATGAATTCCAGTGAACTTTCTACTCCCAAAATACGCCCGGCTTCTTGCCCAACATCAACAAACCAGTGAAAACCGAGGACAAAATTAATAGTGGATTATAAATAAACGTTGTCCTAATAAGTAAATTTCGAGCCAGTTACTCGGATGTAGTTGAACCTCTTGGCAACTGACCATTATCCGGTCTCTACGAGAACAATGTAACGAAAGAAAATGGGCAGCTCAGATTGGGATATGGACGATGTAAAGTCAGACTGTCTGTCGCGACCACAACAAGAAACCGCTCACGTTTCCTTTTAATACCAGAATGCCAACGCTGGTCAACAGGGCTGCTGATTGGTCAGTTTGTTTTGGAATCGTCATGTGATCAACTGCAAACCGTGCTATTATGGATGATTACTGGCACGTCTATATGCACCCCTTCATGCGCTACTGGCATGAACTGCTCCTGGTTTTCTATGGCAGATATCTATTCGCTCCCAAACGTTGATGTTAACAGATTGATGATGCCCAGTGTCGAATATTCGCAATGAACAAACGGGTGTTAAGTTTTATGTACCGCACAGCTGCATCTCCACACCCTATTTTCCGAAATTTCTAGCCAGTTCGCTGGACAAAACACCGCCATCTGTAACAAAAACAAAAGTCACTACTACCAAATTGGAATAACAGATGAAATTTTACCGCTTGACTGAATTCATTTTTCTAAATGGGCCTGCATATATATATATATGCATGCATGCAGATATCGCCGACTTCATCGCATTCCAAAGTGCCCGGTGCTAAGATTCTGTGTGTTGTTACACTTCTATCTTTTATCATTTACTTCCTTTATTAATGAAATAACAATGTACATCATTTTTCAGGAAGGGGGCAGCAGCCAAAAGAGGTCTGCCAATTGGGGAAGTTGACCGGCGATGGGGGGATTCGAAAACGCTACCTTCACGTCCAAACGCCACGACCTTATCCGTTTGGCCACCGCCGGTAAGAGGAATTAACAATAAATATCTTGCATTTATAAATAATAAATTTGTTTCTAGGTTGCGATGTATGCAGTTATTCTCGACTAACCAAGTTCGTCTGGAAAGAAGAAATGAGATCCCAAATCACTAAGAAAATTTCATGAATATAGTTGGCAGGATCGTTGGAGGTAATTCAGTCTATATTCACGAATAATAACAAGCATGCCTGTGCAACAGAATGTTCTAACCTCGCGTGCAAAAGTATTCACATACTTCAGTTGGTTACATAGTAATAACCAGTTCTACGTGTTTTATGCGAGCAAGTAGATTTCGCATCTAACCCAATTGACATGAGCAATTAACTTTCATTAGGTCCAATTAAAAGCGCTCTGTTAGCCAATTGCGTTGTTGGGTGACAATGTTGTAACAAGTTGGGGAGGAGAAAATTATTTAGTACCTAGATAGGGAAAAACAAAAAAGCATCATGGCCAACTGGGACTAGCACATATCCAATTTTTTTTAAAAAAAACAAAGCCTTGCATCTATTCCAAAACGCATATTTTATGCCATAAATCATTCTTGTTCATTGGTGAACACAACTATTTATATTCGTATTAAAATTCGCGATATTATCTTTTTCTCCCAACTTTGAAGTTAGTTGCTAACAGTATTTTACTTTTCCTTGGGTGAATGTGGAAAACATCAAATGATTCACGCATCAGTGAGGATGAAAAATGGACTAATAGTGCATCAAACGTGGGAGTACAATTACCCTGACCAGAAGTGGAAATCGCTGAGTGCCTTAATTCAGGAATGAGTTCATTTTGCTGGCGAATGCTTGGCAAATAGTGATCCTGCACAGCACCTGTGAACTGGACATTTCCAAATGGAAAATCTACAAAACTACAGTCACTCTTTCATTACCTCCGTTCGAACTGCTCAATCTAGCACAAGGTAAATGAGGAAATCCACTTTAATAGATTAAAATAGAAGATTATGCGGTTACCGGAATCTCTGTCACCAAGGTGACAGAGATATTCCCTCTTATCGGGATATAATAGATAACGTAAGAAAAAGTTAGTCCTTCCTAAGGAAACCTCGTGTCTCATTCTACTAGAATTTAGCGAGCATAATATCTTGCATAAAATGGTTTTCGTCCAAATTTACGTAATTCGAGTGAAACTTTGTTTCGTTGAAGAGTTCTGGAGTTTCACAAAGAAATATATTACACCCGGAATGCTGATGTTCTCCGAGATATGTTGGATATTTTGATATGATAATTCAACAAGTTGCATTAGCAGTAAGTCTGACCTCTGCAATTCTCAAACTAATTAGTTTTCATGATAGAAATGATTTGGCCATCCAGCTGCTAGGCCCCACATCAGAAGGGTCGAAAATTGCTAAACGACATTGCCTGACTTATTGATTGCTACTAGCTTTTTAGCAAAGCCTTTTTTTTACAAACAAATATCACAAACTGTTCTTCCCAGCGGACACGTGATTCGTCAATGCTGCGAGGCGCTTATGGTGCGGAAAACAGAATTAAAAATTGAGTATCGCACCCTATTGGTAATTAGCTAGCACCATAGCTTGTTGCTTACTATCACAGAGCTTCTTCAATTCTCGTTAACTAGTAGGAACGCAAATTTATTCATCGTCTTTACCCTGTCACACCCTGGCGTTGGAGAGTTCATGTGATACCACCTATTCCATGAGTTTCGGGTAGACCTGTAAGTAGCATCATACGTTCTGAAAACTGTTAATTATACGGCCACAAATACCACAAATCAGCGCAGCGTTAGAATTAGCGCTTATCTTACCCCTTCTAGCTCTCTTATTCGTAATGATGTTGGGAAAATTTGATGTGAGTCACGCACTAGGTGTTCTATTCTCTCGATCCATTCAGATACTGCATTTTTGAATTAGGCCTCATCTCACGAACTGATCGTCACGTCGGGTTCGATGTTTCACCGTTCGATCCTGTACAATACCTAACTGATGGAGATGAATGTGGTCAAAATCCCTCGCATTGAAATGGTCCTCGAGACAACACAAAACGTTAAAGATTCAACTAAGGTTTCATTGGTTAGTACCAAATAGTCATTCAACAAAGTTTCTCGCCGTAGTCGTCGGTCATAGTGAGCAGCAAGTCACCGGAATTCAAGTCGGATGAAGCCTGCATCATGAAGTTTTCATGTTCCAACCTAAGTCAACGAATACCCTGCAGGCATCAGTAGCTTTGATGCCAGGGTCATAATCATTCACTCCGGACACCAATCTCGGATGACTGATTTATAAGAACTCGGCAAATAATGTCATTGAGACTGTGCAGTGAATCAGTTCACCTTAGTTTCAAACTTTATTTTTGGACTAGCACTCGTTTGTAAGCAGGCGAGCATATATTTGTAAAAATTGTACAACAGTCTGCGGAGGTCAAGCCCATTGCGCCGCACTAGTGGATTCCATTGGCTTGAAATGAAACCATCCACGGATTCAGTGGTATTGGTAAGTTACAAATGCCCAACTACAATTCGTCACTGTGAGCGTGTACAAGCTCAATGTTTGAACAAGTTTCTGCTTGACGTATACAAACTTAAGGCAACTTAGCTTCTGTCCTTTTGGGTTGCACAACTGAGGAAGAAGTGCCAAAATTTGTTTTGTGACTTCATCGAACATTGCGTATTTCGCGTACCTGGCTGCTTTGCACAGCCATAACGAAAGTTGCTAATATATTATGACAATTCTAACCGACTCTTCTTTGTCTCATTTGGTCAAATTGACCGTGAGTTGTGAGAACCAACTGTTGGCTATCAAAGGTGATCATATTCGCCATACTTCCAGTTGTCTGACGACAAATTCTGCATATGTACACTGCTTTCATTTTCCTCGTAAACCAGTTACAGTTTTGTGGACTTCGATGAACTCTACTATATTCAAAAGTTAATTTTAAAATCCGTTCCCCAGGAAATAGTTTGGAATAGAGAATTTTCCCGTGTGCATAGATCAAAGTAGAATGCGATGGAAATGAAACTCGTTTTTATCACAACTTCGACTCCGAAGATATATTCTGTCCTGTCACGCAACGATAAAGCATTTGTGTACATTAAATGAAAATATTCTCAAAAAATATGTATTGTACATTTACATGCGGATAGGGCAAATTCGTCCGCATCCAAACTGTGATCCGATCATATTGGGGTGTGTCCGTGGGGAAAGGGGACGATTTTCGGACCAATCAGATGCAAGCAAGTATGCAGTCGAGAGCAATTCATATCCGATTTGTCAATTCACCATACTGAAATACTAGATAGAAGTGTAAAGCCCTGGAAAAATATACCCATGGATTGTTTATTGCATAAACGTCCCTTTTGTACTTCTCAGTGTTTTGGTTGTCCCCGTAACGGCAAAGATTTTACCGTTTCTGTGATTGGCACTCAGTGACAAATGTAATGTTCTCGAAATGTCTCGAGATTTCTTTAACAAGCCTATGGATTCAAATGATGAGATCTCTTTTCAAACGTCCGCAGACTTATGCCATTTATGTCAACTACTGCGTCGCGATTTGGCTAAAATGAATCAGTGTACACAATTTTCTGGAAGAAACATCAAAGCTGCAGTTCACAATCCTGTACCCCCTCGTTCAAGAGTATCGATAGCCTCAAATAACTCCCAGAAAGTCACAAGCGTACCACATACGGTACCTTATGATGGACAAGGTAATGAAAAAATTGCACAAATAATATGTGACGAATTGCGTCGATTCTGCGAGAACACCACCATTCGTGGACTGCCGCGCATAGTTCGTGCACATAATCGTTCTCTTCGCCTTCTTTGGTCCACGCTTGTGTGCATATTAGCCCTTGGTTGCTTTATATGCACGTTTTTTCTTGCTCGACAATATTTGGAATACAATGTGATTCATCCACCACGAGTTCTTCGCCACACATCCAGTCCATTCCCTGCGGTAACAGTGTGCAATCTACGCCCGATTTCACCAGATGGAATGAGGTATATGAAAGCCAAAGGTTGGAAAACCCCGAGGCAGTTTGTGCAAGATTTCGCCTACTACGCGCAACATTTGTATTTTGAGAAAAAGCGCTTTGCTGAATATAGTGCGGCTTCGGCAGCGTTTTCTTTGGCCGGATTTTTGGAAAGTTTATCGGATGACAAAGAACGCCGTAAATTGGGATATCAAAACGATAAACTGGTCACAAAATGTCAAGTAAGTGGCATAGTTTCTCGACGGAAAATTATGTTTGGTCTGACAAACCCAAGAAGCAAGAACATAGCGTTAGGTAACAATTAAAATCACTCATATTTACCACTCTATTCACTCGCCGCTAAGGTTGATATGAAAAAAGTCCAAAGCGAAACAATAAATCAGTTATACGATAAACTGTAGATACAATATAAAGGAGAATGCTTACAAACAAACTGAATCTGATGTACCAGTCGATGTGAATGGACGAACCCGAAATTAAGTATCCTTGTGCCGCTATGTGGTAATTGTCATATGGTGAAACCGAAAAGCAGCAGAGCTAAGGCTGATGCTTCAAATCTCGGAATATCAGAACAAGCAAAAGTTTTAACTGTGGATAAAAATCATGCCAGGTTCACGAGTTCTGCGCCCACGTTTCTGCAACTTGAGAACGGAATTTCCAGGTTTTCATCAGTTCGGAGAATATCGAAAGCCATGTTCATGGTTGACCACATTCTTCCAGGCGGGCCAGAGACCGCCCACGTCTATGGTGTACTCAATGTTCCTCGTGTTACGTCAATGCCCTATTTTGCCTATGAATTCCTGTATTCCCATACATTTCACAGCTCCCATACTCTTCTTGGGGATACATGAGCCTGGAGGACTAAGTGATCGGTGTTTGTCGTAAACTAATTCACGGACCACCTTTGTCCTTTGTCAACGGCCTGAAATATCTGTTGTCGCCTAGCTGCTTATAGAGGTCTCCCTGTCAGTGGGTTCATCAACCAAGCTTTCGTTGTTTGCACATCTGAAATTCTCTGAGAATTTCCACTAGCTGTCTCATTGGTAGTAATGTACTTAGGCAGTTCAGTTGATCTTCGATGACCGTGAGTTAACAGTATGGTTAAGCTACTCTTGTCCGAACGCAACCGTCTGCCTAGAAGCATGTACGCGCGATCCGTGCATAAATCGGGCTGGTGGATACAAGTATGGCTAAACTGATTCAGTCGCGCGGTATAGTTGTTATCAGCAAATTTTGATCGTTGAATATGACATTTTTTTGATCTCTCTCAGCCACTTACTCGTTCTGTGGAGTGTTTGATTTTGTCTTTGTCCTTAAAACACTCCACGTTTCACATTCTATTTAACGGTTATAACGCGATGCATCCAAGCATCCTTGTCAGCTGGATATTGCAGCAGTGATGGTCCCGGTTTTATTCTGAGCTATTCCATACATGACTGCAGTGGAAGAGGCATGTCACATAGCCACTAGCCCACTGCGCACCGGAAAGGAAACTCCAACCATTATTCTGAAATTTAGTGTGCTATGCAAACACAATACATCATATTGATTCAAGTACAGTAAAGACCGGACCGAGAACCAGCTACTGATTGCCACCAGCGACCGGCGGATCTGGCAATTTAGAAAA
>LUCM01010915.1:60896-73023 GCA_008360955.1 Fasciolopsis buskii | reverse complement strand
CATCAGATTCAGTTTGTTTGTAAGCATTCTCCTTTATATTGTATCTACAGTTTATCGTATAACTGATTTATTGTTTCTCGGTGGACCCAAAATTTCTGATCCAGTGATTTTCGCAAAATTTTACGGCTCTCAACTGCCGTCCAATTGTTTGGCAGAAAATCTGTTTTACCCACTGTTATTCCGGTTAGACAAAGCTCGTTTTTTTTTCGCACCAAGCTATAGAACTGTTTCTCGATCGGACAGCATAATCAACGCAATGTTTCGTTCACATCCATTCATATCACATTCAAGCTGTATAAGAAATTTAACTTTCTTATTCTCCGGCGTTTGGATAATAATATTAAAGTTTGAGTAATCACATGATTTGTACATATGCAATCACTTGTTTCACCTAGTCAGATATCCATCCTTATTTCGCAACGCCTAGCATTCTCCGAGCTTTTTGCAACAGGTTACATTTGTCTAATTCTCCGAGGTCACGGTCGATGAAAATCCTTTCATCAAAACAAGCAACTGCCAAAATCGATAGTCTGTTTACTCATCTTACAACGATTGATCGCCGGCTGTGACTTGATCTGTTGCTGGTTGGTCAATTAATTGTTTGCGTTATCCTTTATCTCCTCGCTGGTTTCGGTATTCTTAACTATCGTGAACAGAATCTTGTTGTTTTATCGTGGCACGGAATTTGTCATCCGAATTGGGTCATAGCTTTGGAATAACGAAGAATAGATCCCACCCTGATCCACAGTGTGCAATACCTGTGCTAAATGCAACCCGAATTTGCTGCTTTTGCTTGTTAAACTTTTATCAGTCTCCTGACAAACAATCGGAGCTGACGTTGTGTCTCGAAGAAAGGCCATGAACTGTCAGGGATTAATTACCTGTTATCAAAGCGAGTTTTTTCATTGTGACATTCTAATTGCTCTCAAAAGAGTGACTTCGTTAATTGTCCAAATTTATGGTGATTTTAAATCCTTAGTATTGTACTTGAAGCAGAATCCCCAACCACAGACCATACAATTTGTCCGAGAACACCTTGATATCCCTATACACAGTAAACATTACAAGTAAAGCAATACACAGCACGTCCCTCCTCTTCTCGTGCGCGTGCATACACGCATGAGGAAGTCCAGTATCGCAAAACGGATCGCGGTTGTGGAGGCGAGAATTTCTACTCATAATCAACCGTGTTTCGCCACGTAACAAATAAATTCATGCGAATTCCTTTAAAATCAGTCATCAATAGAAAAACGCAACCGAATTTTGCAGTTCAAGACATCTCGATTTTTGTTAACGATAACGGTAGAATCCATGCTCACCCACGTTCCACAATGCTGTGAGATTCCATCGAAAACTACCCATCCAGAAAAGAGGTTTTAACAATCACGATTCGAACTCATTAAATTGTCTTCTCAAAACTCAATAAGCGCCAAACATGCCGCGATGAAATCAATCACATATGAATGTTTAAATGGATCATCAGAATTCGACATCCGTGTCAAACAGAGTATGGCGTCACAATAGGTTAAGTCGTCAGGTTGACTAGTTGGGAGATTATTGGGTATTCGTAATACATGTACGTCATTATAAATTACTCAAAAACGTGTGTGTCCTTGCTTCGGTATCACACAAAGAAAAAGAGTGACGTTTTCCGGCTGGGAAATCATCTAAATATATGAGTATGTGTTACGTGGCGGTTCGTATTCCATTCTTGAACCACGTCATTTATAGTGGAATATCTATTGTAACCATCATGTATACTACTTAATCGTGCATTACCTAGTGCAATGTGTGCTGTGGACTTCTGACGAATGTTATCCAATGGTCCTGTCAAACTGACGTGTTGTGAGCTCATGAGTTCAAGAAGTGAACCACTTCTAGTAGGATGCACTGGATCGAAAAAATAAACGCGACGGTGAAACTGGGATCCATGACTTCTAAATCTAAACGCCACGTTGTTCACACCTTGGCCAATAGGATTGAAGATGGAGATTGGGTGTAACATCCATCAACCAAAGGGTAGGCTAGCGGCAGTGAACAGAAATGTCGCCAAATGGAAATGTTCATTACTTTTAGGTGGCAAACATATAGATCGGGTATAAACAAGCCAAGACTTCGTCGAACGTAGGTTCCTGTAATTTCTGCCTCCCGAAATACTGAAATCTATCAGGCCTTCATTTGAAAACAATGAGTTTCACTGTAGTTTAACAATTAATTTCAACAAATCTTCTTCTACTACTGATGTGCTCGGGAGAGGATTTGAATGTTCCCCTATTTTTTCCATCTTATTATATTTTGTACAGATGACCTACTTAAATGGTAGCAAACCGGTCGCCGCAAGATGTGACACTCGTGGTCGATGGCGTGAATTCATTCATCCACAGTACTTGAACTGTGCAACATTCGAGCCATTCCCCGAACTACGTGCCACGACTACGAGTATTGAGATGTACGTTTATTTGGACGAGTTGGCTAACTACGCATTTTGTCCGGACTGCTTCTCCACGGAGGTCAAATCTCAATTGTCCGGTGCATTGATTGTTATTCACGCAGCAGACTGTTTACCAAATGTGAACGATAAGAGTATCAATTTGAAACCAGGCTCGTTGACCGAGATCCGTTTGTCCACGGTGGAGAACGTGCAAAAGATGCCGCCGTACGGACGATGTTCGCATGAGTTGCCAAAAAGTTTGCAATTATACGATACGGAATATGCCTATTCGGAATATGCATGTCGTGAGTCCACTATCCAGAACAACATTATTCAACGTTGTGGTTGCTATTCTATGGAATATCCGTACAATGAAAAAGCTGGCTATGAACCATGTGGACGACTTCCGAGATTTGTAAATTTGTCCATGTGTAGCGCCACAGGATTGCGTAGCCAAAACGACCCAAAAGATATTGAAGCGTGTACACGTGAAACCGAATCGTTCTTGAAACGGATCATGTGCAAGCGTACGGTGACCGAGAGCTCGTTTCACGGGGCCTTATCAGCTTGTACTATGCCTTGTGCATTTTATTCCTACGAAGCAGAACAATCTACCTCGTCATGGCCAACAAAGGCATGGCAACTGATTTTTCTAAATTCAAGTTACAATCGACGTTTGGGTGTGTTTCAAGGTCCGGAATTTGATGTATACCGCCAAGCACAACATTTGGCTGAGTCCGGGAATGAAACAGCTGCAATCCAAATTCTAGAAAATGTAAATCTATTGGAAAGAAATCTTCTAGCCGTACTGATCAACAGACCAAACTTTGATGTTCGAAAGGTGGAAGAAAAAGAGGTATTATCTTTAACTAGTCTGATGTCACAAACCGGTGGTCTATTTTCAATTTGGATGGGTCTGTCTATGATCTCACTTGGAGAGATTTTCGAGTTTATCATGCGTTGTTATTCAAAAGCTCGAAACGCTCGAAGAAATAGGCGGGCTTCGGTTGGTCAGAGAAAAGCAAATAATTCTTCTGTGGATGGTCATTTGTTAGGCGATAGACCCATACCAGTCTCTGTGCACCAAAAGCTGTCTAATGAAGTGCTTGATCAAACGGTAATTCCCACTTCAATTCTTCGGAGTGTGCTGCCCTCAACTGAATGTCACTCGCTGCTTATGCAAACCCATATTTCTCATCATCAGTCAGCCGAATCAAGCGCTCCTTGTTTGACACATTTGCACGGGAATCATCTCTTGTGGATCAATTTTCTGTTGTACATGAAACACGTTCAAAACTGTTGTCAGTGCATTCACTCAGGCTTTGCCTGTTTCAAACGGCACACTCAACTGAATGGTCAGGTATTACGTTCGCAATCGTTAGCCGAATTCCACTCACCGATGGCGCGTCGGTCCGGTGTAAACTTGCTTGAAACATCTGTGGACTTTGCAAACCACCAACCAGCAGACGATTCCTCATGACAAAGAATTAGTTCAAAAACTACTGACTGATATTGTACAGTGAATTTATGTGATACTTCTCAACCCATCAACCTTTTCCATCACTCCGAATGAATCGAGCATCCGTGAAATTCATGAAGGTAGCATCTAGAAATGTGGCGCAAGCATTGAACGTCTTCTTATCCAACAGTCCAAGGCTACTAAGTGCACCTGTTCTGTTTATTCAGATTTACAAAACAATTCAACCGCGTCTTGAATTACGAGACCTCGAATATTTCTGTATTTCACCAGTTTCGGTTGTGTCACCGCTTGTCTAGAGTCGGACTACCACTATTTCCATCCCTCAACAAATTTTGTCCCTCTTTCTTGTCGATGTGCACGATACTGGTGCTCTGCATCTCATTCTCATTGATACCATCAAAAGAAACGTCTGTGAATTAAGGTGTCTGTATTTATTACCTTTAATTTTAAGTTGGTCGATCAAGGAGCCGCTTATCTGCTCTTCCGCGAACAGACTGTGCTAATTAGAGAGAATACTGACGCTCCATCGTGACGGAGGCTTGACCGAAACGATGTTTAGATATGATCCACTAACACTGAGCGAATACCAATCGTAGGAATCTACTCTGTTGGGTCCAAGTATTTAAGCTTTCTACACTTTTAGTTGCTTAGATAAGTATTTGTGATTTGACTCTCGACTACGATAGGTATGTCTCAGTATCATTATTCATGCCCTCCGGTTTACTGCAGGTGGCACTTAACGTCTGTAGTTTTCATTCCGTCAATTAAGAAATGGTTTCGCAGATTGCGGGTGATGACGGAATCCATTCCTCTTGCAGAATTTTTCTGACGGAATTGGTTTGGCTACTGAATATTCTAACGGTAGCCAAAATCTGAGTTGTGTCGTAAATTGAACCACTCCTTATGTTCCAGAAAGGATAAATGTTTTGGCTTCCTAGAAATGTATTTGCCGAGTACGAAAGGCCTACAGCAAAGAAATTAGACGGCTAACATCAAATTCCCCTCAGTCTGGTCACTTCCTTGGAAAAATCTCTAGCCACTCAATTCGGATCAGATTATTTTTCCAATTTCCTAGCTTGCCGTTGCGCTGTTCCATGTATCATCCCAACATGTTAAAAGCGCGTGGACAACATAAATGGAAAAATCCGCATCTCGCAAACAAACTTGAATGTGGTTTATTATCCCCTGAAACGATCACGAACAAAGCTCCAAAATCTACTGTTATTTTCTATTCTATACCAACGGAATTCCTCTCCGTTATAAACAAAATTCCCGAAAGTGAATGCTCCAGCGGCTCCGGGACCCATGTGTATCTGATTTAGTTTATATCGGTAAGTCAGAAATAAGCTGCATTTAACCAGCAATCTCGTCTGCCTGTGAACTTAAGCATCGATTTCCAAATAAACGTGCAAATACAAACATTTGCAGTTTCGCAGGAAACCCTTATACTCGGAGTGCATTCTCTCCAAAATGGTGCGTTAACGGAAAGTTGAATACACGGTAAATTTCAGTCCCCCATCTTTCCATACTGTATTGACAAAACAGCAAATTTCAATATGTAGACAATGATAAAAGGTAAGTTATTGACATAGGGAAATATGAGGTCACTAATGAGAATGAATATTTCTCAAGAAGAAATTATAGCCGTTGATTTTGAACTAAAACGGATAAGAAATTCATTTTAACTGGATATTGGATTTCACAAAAGTTTCTGATCTACGGTTTGCTTAGTTCTACGGTACTTTGCTAGCGCCAGATTACCGTAATGGCGGAACCAAGGAACCAATGTGAAAATGATGTTTGCTAATTATCCGTGATATTTTGATTGGTCGTTAAATAGAACTATAACACATTTCCCATCAGTGGAAATTACGTGTTGAGTCTAATTGGTAGACTGCATTTGAGAATAAGATATTTTAGCGAGAATTCGATGAGGAAGCGCATACTTTTTTCTACCCACACCAGTTAATATGCGGTCCTGTTAGTTAGGGAAAGTAAATGAAAAATAATTGCGAGTATATCTCTCCACGGACTCCCCATAGCAAAGTGTGTACCCCGGCGATTTCAACCCCAGTAATTTCAGTGCTACCGGGTTATTATCTATCATGGCCTCTCAATTTTTTCAACTCACTCGCCTAAAAGGACAGTTACCTTTGATTTAGAAAACGTTGTAGGTTCGGTGACTATCAATTCTTCTGCTCGGGGCATCAAACACTTAGTATCTTGATAGGTCACATGTCCATAGGCAGCCTTGTAAATAGTACAGAGACCTTTGTTGGAACGAACACATTTCTGAGAACACAATCAGGGCCACCGTTTTCAAAATTACTAAAATCTCAGATAAAATTACTGACTATCGGATGGCTACCAAAAGTGGACCCCGATGAATGCCCATGGGCGACAATTGAGACGTGCCGCGATTACCAGGCCGGCGACAGGTGTCCAGCAAAGCATGCTCGAAACAAAGAGTAGACAAGTACATGTTTTACGTAACTCAACGTGTTATTATTCAACACACAGTGAAAAGAAAAAAGAAACTAGAATGTGTAATCCACAATGCAGACGAAGTGGTATCTCAGTCTCGACCAAAATGGATACTACGAATGCCTTAATCGTTTATACCGGGCGCATTTTTGATGACCATTTGGCTCTAATGTCAGATCTGGAGTGTCAGGAACTCCAGCGACGGCAGAACGCACGGAATTCTACGTAGATGAGTAACAGGCGGTGAATGGATTGAACAAGCTAAATAAGTATCCAGCCGCCGGTCTAGTCGGGACACACCCAGACATTATTCATCTGCTGATCGAACTGCTATTTGTTTCACTTTCACAGATTTATATATCATTACTCACTGAGAAGCCCATGTCATATTAATGTAAAACAGCGACACTGGTTGGCATATTTATATGTGAACGAGGATACAAGTCAGAGAAGTGCACTGCGCTGACTCCAAAGCCTCTGATTTGCAAGAGTTTAGAGGAGATATTCAGAACTCGTTAAGACACAACACTATTTCAAGCTCTCTGGCTAAACTCACGTTAGGAATTTCATATTTAACTAATCTACTGCTTATGTGGGATCGAAGTCTCTATCACGAAATTAAACATTTTCAACTTAATTAAAAGCAAATGATTGTACTGTGAAGACACGGACGCCGGAAACTACAAAGTGTGTCAACGTTTGGGCAAAAAAACTCCCTTGGGAGACAAATTTTCAAAGCCGTAGTTGCAGGTTATTATACAGAGCCGAGTGAATGGACCTAGGGGGAGAACATTGGGTCGGTCATGTAATTGGGAGCTCTCATAGCTCATGGTTAGGTGTCGGTAGTTCTCATCAAGAAAGAAGGAAAATTGAACGGGGAGGAAAACCAAATGTAAACTTACCGTGTTATGAAAGTAGATGTACAAGTAGAAATGAGCGTTCAAACTTCTGAGGGAAAGGTCGAATCACTTGGGCCAGATCTGGCCTAGAACGGCCAAATATACAGAATAGCCTCACAGTAGATTTATATCTCAAATCAAATTAACTGTCATTAGCGATGGTGGGTCTCAATTCATCATGAGGAGTAATTAGATTCAAAAAGGCAAAACAAAGTTTTCACATTAAACAAGCATGGGGATAACAAATGATGTTTGTTGGGCTCTGATCAACATGTTCTAGGAAACCAGAAAAGTTTGGAATAGTGTCCTCGGCTACCGTAAAATTAGGCCTGGAATACAATGTTTACACATCAACCTAATGACCCCTGAAGGGTGAGCATTGCTCAACAAAAGTACAGAAGTTGGCCGCTAGGATAATTTCAGTCCGGTGGCATATTACCGAAATAATACCCTTCGCGACTTGTCCAGTTTTTCCTACCACGTGACGACAGTGGCGGGCAGGGAATCGTGGTCTCAATTCCTGCTACTAACACAAAGCTCGTTGTTGATCTAAATATTTTGGTCATTGTGGAGTTTCACCCATTGTCCAGGGCATGTTCCGTATCGACCACTGTCACTTTACTCAACGTGAACACAGTCCGGCTATGCAAGTCTTTTCTCCTAAACATTAATTGAAATGGGCATGTTATCCACGAAATCTATTTGCAACCCAATGTCCCTCCGTTCAGCGTAGCTCAGCCAAGACTCAAACCACTAGCAAAGTGTACAGTTGATTGCAAAACAAAGCAAGTTATTTCACGAGATGATTTCGACGAACTGGTCCGCGCTGCACACAAAAACCGGTCGCACTTCCGAACATTGATGTGTTCATTCACATTTGCACTGACCTGCAAATGTTCAGCAAGCACGTTCTTACTCATCATATGTGTCGAAATGAACTGAACTTTATATGAGTACTTACAAAATCTAATATAATTTTAACGATGATTAGTGTGTACATATAAAGTTCGAAGAAGTTCAAACATTCTCAAAGTATACGGCTGCATGTGATGTACGTCCTTAGGGGTGTTGTGCTACTCATTGAGTCAGTTTCGATTCAATAGGAATGGATCACCAACGGTACAGTACAAGATAAGCATTGTATTTAGCATGGGCATCCCATCACCAAGTAGCACTCTGAGGTGGCATCAACAAAACGATCATTAAGGCAGAAAAAACGAAACGCATGTTAACATAATCAATTTGAACCGAGATTCGACAGTTTATTTCTTTTACAACCTTTGCAATCCCAAACAGTAGCTCGAGAGCACCGGAATTCGAAATTAATAAACGACTTGACAAGTGTTACAGTAGGCATTAGGAGAATAGGTTACGCTCAAGTGGCTGATCTCATTTATGTACCGGTGTAAGCAAAATCGAGCCTCTTGGTCAACAAACATCCCTTACAGTTTTGAAAAATTAAAATCACCCCACAGAATATTGTATTGCGGTACTATTACTCGAAACCATCCGTTACAAATAGCACAGATCTTCTCGCTTATATTTCCCATTTGAACCAGAAAACTAGCTGAAATGCAATTCGGTGTTATTCTACATCGCTTCGGTTACTATGATACAATACATTTATCAATTCCCAATTGGCATTAAACAGTGGTTGATATGTTTCATTGTTACTTTGATCCATGGGATGGCAATACATATTCCTTAACTGAGAGCTAATTTTGTCTACTCGACTTCCGGTATTTAATTTCTACTTGGATTACGAAATATCGCACAGTTGCAGACATGGGACAAGGCTCTATTAGATCCGCATTGGTAAACGAGCAGAGCACAAGTGCTACCTGTCGATGTTTTCCTGATCAGTGCGGCCAACCTATTCATCCTAGTGTCTACGCTAGGAGAAATTGCCCGTTGGAAGGGCATCGTCGGTCAACGGAATTAGTGAAATAGTCAAGTGGAACATTCATGCACATATTAAGGGGCCCTGAACTACAACTGATGAATAAACTATGCACTGATTATGTGCTACTCCAGAAACATTCGTCAGTCATGAATAAATTCATATTTGGACCAGGAGAAACCAAAAGGATGTGCTCGACCAAGAGCCGAATCAACAACTTTCTTCCCCTTTGCAACTCTACACGTCTTGCATTCCAACTCAAGCTGTAAGCATCAACCTCGATAGAATGAGAAGCAACTTAAGCCATTACGGACCGGATTTTGTAGGCTATTCAGAAGACTGCTTCGTTGAACTTACAAAATGAGTCACATTCAATCATTGATTCCGAAACAAATGGCAAACGTTGGAAATTCGTGCACCGCAAACTCGAATCAGAGCAACTGTCTGTTGTTATTGACTTCGACCCCGATGGTTTATACAGAAGGACTGAATCTGTGAAATTTATTCAAGATAGAATCCTTGGTCTTATCAAATTCGGTTCTTCCCATTCGGTTTTACTAAACTTTCACTGACTTGACCACATACACGTTCATTTTCGTATTGTTTCTTACTACCAAGCCGTTTTGATATTCTCCTTCCTGGACATTCAGCGGAAAAAAATGTCGCCACGATGGTTATCCACACCGATTTCTTGAACTTATATCAACTCCAGGCCAGTTTCTTTCTGTATTATCGGGTAGCAAGAATTCTTCTCTGCTGATTCAGCATAACGTCGGGGTCATCACGACAACGTCAAGACCAAGCCGATTAGGTATCGAGATGGCCAAGGAAAGTTGCAAACTCAATTTCATTACTGATGACGTTGTCGGTGGTTAAAGTTTCCGTCCAGTTAAACGAGTCCTTCCTAAGCTGGAGTGTGACCAATTGAACTGTTTCGAAAGTAAGCACCAGGGCGATATTCCCATGAAAACATTGTTGGCGGTCAGCACACCACGAAAGTAACGGGACCCAACCAAACACACAGACAGTCGTACAGACCAGCAGCTATGTTAGGGAAAGGATATAGTTGCTTGAACTCAGCTAGATTGTAGCCAACTACTAACAGACCCATACGGTGAATCATTCGAATCGAATCAGGTATGTGTATGCGCTGATTATACAATTTACCAAATTATTTCGGAACTATATCAAAATACTTGGGCAGTATGAAGAAAATATTCAGGAATGTCATTCTTCTGGCTTACTAAGATCTCGTTTCCATAGCCCTGAATGGGTTCACATTTGTTCGCCTGGAATTCAGGGTACAGTAATTATTGATGCGTCGATCCCAAATCAGCGGAAACGCACTCTTGAGAAGCCTTGTGAAACAAAGACGTGCTATTACCCAATTCCGAACACTGTTAACGTAAATTGCGATAAATTCGGCATAATGGTGAAATAACGCCTGAAACAGTAGGGAAAGATTATAAAGAATAGCGGTATGAAATCAGGTCAACCACCCAAGCACACAAACCGTCTTAATCTACTTTGCCTTCGGATATCACAGTTGTGCCTAGATAATATATGCACTTGCGAACTGAAAAGCACAAGTTAAATCAACAAAAAATTGAGGGTCTGAGGTGTGGACTTTGAACAGGTAAATCAGTATGTCCCGGAGAGGAGATAACAACTCACCGGTATGCGACTTATCATTTGGCTGAGCCAGAAAGCCATACCCAACAAATTCGTATGGGTCTGTTGAAGTTATCACAGAAGTGTCCATTCCGCCAGGAAAATTCGTGCATGGCTTTTGGACCGAAACAATGTATCCTCCTCGAAACTGGCCAGGTGACCAATACCCAACTGACCAGAGTAAGCGCGTTGGTCTTAGTGTCCATGCTTGCGGCCCATCAGTCCATCGTAATTAACTTGAACCAACCGAACAAGACGGTTAGCTTATTCGTTAACCAGATGGGCGAACCGTTCGGTACCCAGAAAACATGAAATGATCAAAAGAGATGAAGTTAATGGTTACGCGGTGATCTCATTTTGTGAAACATTAACGCCACCAACGCATGTTTACTGATCTTGACATGTTGTTGCGTCTCCTTAGTTGTTCTGCAGGTAGGAATTTTGGTGTGTGGACTTGTAATGAGTCAGTAACATAAGACTTCAGAGTTTTCACTGCTCCATCTTCCTTCTTGGATCGCGCCGTCAAACAAGGTCGCTTTTCTATAAGTTTTCGCTCGATGAGCAAACCTAGGTCACTCCGGTTATGAAGAGCCCCTTTGATGATGATGCAGATACCCCTGTCAGAGGGCAGATTATGTCCACCCATTGGTAGCCTTTAGTTCAGTTTCTACAGTCGTTGATCTTGTCCCAGTTTACTGTGGCTTTGGTGAATATGTCACATAACTTCCTATTCAAAGTAGAAGAACAAGAATGAATAAATAATTGGGTGTAATCTGTCATGTTGGACAATATAACAGAAAAAGAGAGCATGCACAAAACATCAGGCTTTCCGTGGACAAAAACAACCTCTTCAGTCTATTCAGAGTTATTACCCTTCTTGGGACCGAACTTCCGATCCGAATACTTTAAGCCTAACTTCACAGCCCCTGAGATAACTATGTCACCGTATCTGACCAATATTCCGAAGGTAATGGTGTTCAGACACTAGGAAATGCTTCCCACATATGGCATCAACAGCCACGTTCATTAAGGTTATGGAACACGAATCCATAAATGGGTACACAGATGAATTTATAGCAGGTACTGTCAGTCGCATTTCGGTTCCCTATTGCCAAAATATCAAATATAAATGTGTGGGGGAATCGTCTGATTAAGACAAAGAAATAACTTCAATATATATATATATATTGACAAAAAATTTTCACTATGGGAAGGATTGGATTAGTCAGATAAAATATGGGTGGGGAAGGGATTTGTGGTGT
>LUCM01010915.1:29459-59554 GCA_008360955.1 Fasciolopsis buskii | reverse complement strand
AACAGGAAGTTCCTAGGAGGGCGACGGTGTAGAGAAAGCCAGTATACATATCTCTGCCATTCAAACGTAACACGCTGGCAGAGATAGCATGACGAAGACTGACTAGCGCTATCAATAAATCATTCTACGCAGCCAAGCTTCGTATCCTGTTCAAATCCCGCCCCGTAGTGTCATTATGGTTGAAAGACAAAGTCCCTGATTCTGCAGCCTCGTTTTGTATTTATTAGATCCCATGTTCCTGTGGGACAATGCACATCGGCCTCCACCAGGCGCTTGTCTGAACGCATCTGTGAGCACCACCGGGCATGATTAGGCCGGTTTGAAATCTGCTTTTTAGTCTCCATCCAGTTAAATCGAGATATTCACATCCGGTCAAAATGTGTTTTCTGGTAAGGAGATACAAACTGGCTCAATATGCATGAAAATGCTTATCTCACTGGCGAAAATCAACTGAACACTTAAAAATGTCTGTTCTCTAGACCGGCCAACCATACAGAAAGGGCGCCTGTCTACACCACACAAGAGGTTTCTCTTTGGATATCCTTCTAACTTCTAACCGACATGGCAGTGGGGTGTTCATCCAGCACGCGAAATCTGGTGAGAACTTTGAAGTAGGAATTCAGTAATGGCGCCCGCTTCCGGAACAATAAAACGCTTCTATTTGCAAGGAGCACATTCGTACACTTTTCAATAAATGATAGGATGTTAACTGACGGTAATCAACCAAAATTCTTCCTGCTCTTAAAGCTTCCAATTTTCTGTCCCAGGAAAATGATCTCAGGTGGATATTTGCTGAGTGGGGCAGCTTTCTAGCCGATGAAAAACACAGACCCTAAGCGGTTCACGCATCCGGTTGATGTCCGAGCTGACCATCTTGTTACGGCAACTGCATCGGTTTATGTCAAACTGCCCGATTGCAAGCATGGGTATGTAGACCAAAGTACAAACTCTGGTTAATTGATACATGCTCGCCCAATAATCCTCGATGGGTGAACGTTTGTTTTCTTTATTATGATGTATGCTGGGGTTGTTCAGGAATTTACCTGTCCAAGCAGTGACAATCTCAATTCCCTCATATTCAATTTTTAGGCTTGGCTCAAGGGTTCGTGCGTTGGTCCAACCAAATGCGGTAATGCATACAATGGGTTTCAGTATCCGATTTGAGCTGTACGGTCCACCGAACGCGACTCATTTGCTGTTGTCCACGGTAAATGAACGGTGGGGTTAATTCCTTTACTAGGGTTCAAAGACAAACTTTGGGCTGAACAGTGAAGGCTGTTCAGTGCTGAGAGAAGACTCTCCGACTGCCCCACTGCCTGTAAGTGCTGTGGGCTTTACTCCAGAGATGCAAAAAGACCCGTTTATTATTGTTTTTAGATAGCTTTTCACTGGTGTGATGAGAATGGTGACTGCAAATATTTACGACAAACAGAAATTAATATGACTTATGTCCATTTAGCTACGCAGAAAACAACACAAGGGGTGCATACCGTTCTCAGGTAAAAGCAGTAGGTCATGTATATTGATTTAACTTGATCTTGCATTTCACGGAACAGCGATGAATACGCTCGGCACTAACATTCACTGACTTATGTAATGCGAATCACAATACATGGTGGCAGTGGTCAATGATTAGTATCTGGAATTGCTAAGATTGACGTATCCAGTGATTTCTTATTCCCATTCATAGTCATAATTCATGGACATGAAAGAATAGGATGAATCCCAATGAGGCGCGCAGATTAAATGGGACAAGTCGTGCTCTGACTTACCACTGTATTTGTGCCTTTATTTCTATATCTGCATACACGTATATATACTCGCCAATAAACCACAATTGGCCAAATGCACATAATATAATCTTTTGCACTTCATGTTTGTTATAAGTAATCTGTAGAATTGCATGATTTGATAACCACAATTATTGTCGACGTGCTAATAGTTTCATGAGTTATTCATTCACAACATTATTGACAGTGATTCCCGTTTTTCATTGCTATTCGTATTAATTTTTATTTCATTCAACATACAAACAAATAGCCATAGCAACTGAATGAATGTTTTTATGAAATAATTCACCATGTGATATCATCGCTCAACTCACTATTAAGAAACCATGGAAGCTGTTTCATTCTTGTTAGGAATCATCAATAGTGCATATCCATCGCAACCGAACTGGGACGCGAACCCGGGACGAACGATTCTCAGTCGAACGCCTTAGCCATTACGCTACCGGGCAGGCTCTGAACGGTTTGTTGAACTTCGCCACATAATGTTGCACCTATCCATCGCTAATTTGCATGGCTAATGGCCGCACAGCAATCGACCAGTACTTATGGATGAATTATCTGCATGTAGCCTGAGTATGACGAAGATTTTGGATATGACCTACAGATATTGGCTACTTGTTATGCGTTAGTATTAGTAGGAGGAGGAGGAGCAGATCGAATGTTTTCCTGAAACAATTCATCATGTGATGTCATCGCTCAATTCACTGCTAAGAATCCATGGAGGCACTGTACATCTGGCTAAGTCGTTCGACTCAATATCGTTTGTATGCTTTCACGTCCCAGTTCGGACGCAGTGGATATACTCTGGTGATGATTCCTACCAAGGATGAAAGAGCTGTACGTGATTTCTTAATGGTGAGATGAGCGATGATACCCCGTGGTGAATTATATCATGAATACATACAAACAAAGCAAACGGCGAAGTCT
The DNA here is from genome assembly GCA_008360955.1 of Fasciolopsis buskii. Lineage (NCBI taxonomy): Eukaryota > Metazoa > Platyhelminthes > Trematoda > Plagiorchiida > Fasciolidae > Fasciolopsis > Fasciolopsis buskii. The sequence continues at coordinate 56,837 of LUCM01010915.1, read as the reverse complement.
AAGATGAGCCATATCAAATGCCTGGCGGAGAACGTCATAAAACCTTTTCTGGATGTATCAGTATGACTTTAACTGACAAAACCTATAACTATATTTCTTACCGTTGTATACTATAGGAAAAACTGAGTGACGCACGTGAGTTTCTAACCAAATTAGGAGTTAGACCATCCGAAGCATTTTCGTCAAGTCGGTGTGTTGCTCATAATCTTTGATCTAAACCCCTTAAAAGCGGCCTGGAAACCACTGTCGACCAGCAATAGCACGAAACAATCAATAATCACTCGTTTACATTCTAAAAGACACTAGGAAGCTGCCCAAAAATCATGCGGAATTCATTTGGTCCCCATTTTGTTTCGCTACACGGTAACTTCAGTCTTCTTAAGAAAGTTGGCATGTCAATAAAACGGACATGGTTATGTCTAGTCGTGCCCCTCAGAAATATCAATGGTTTCCATACAAACGGAGGGCACGAGACGCTGGGTCAACAAGTTGGAAACGAAGGAACAAGCAACGCTAGTATAAATTATAAGCTATTGGTGTACATAACTATCGATGAGTTGAGCATACGGGACGTGGCTGAACGAAGTAGTGACAACTAACGAAATGTGCCATTTGGAGGAGAGGGTTGAATTAGAACTACGGCTATTAGTCACACAGACACATGAACTCTGACAACTAGATAAAATGTGATCAAGCTTACCGCACTTGAAACATTAAGAACATATTTCTTCGCCGTAATCTAGCTTCCTCGTAGCCTCATCAAGGAAGCCTTATAGGCCATTGATGCATAACCTCTTCTTTCCAGATCCGCGCTAGGCAAGGATGGTTAGTTAATTATCATCCAAACTTCCTTCCTATGTACATCTTATTATGTTCCCCTTGACCCAGTACCATCCACAGTAAGCTTACCTGTGGTTAGGTGCTGCTTCCGCCTTTCTTCGAACCCTTGTGGATTGCCACAACCTTCGACGTTTTCCACTCTCCGGGAGCACTATGTGGCTTCGATCAGGTAAGCATGGCCTAGCCAAAATGACACGAATCCCAAATCCAACCAAGATTGAGGGGCGAAATTTCCACCATAATGAATAAAGTGATTGTCAAACTGCACAAACTATGCAAATTCCGAATGTCCTGCCAATGCAGTAGTGCAGCGAGGGTCAAAGGTTAAGATTTGTCGAACACGAGCAGACAATCACACCAAGATCCATTCCACAAATAAAATGGCGCTTATCAAAAGCGGTGACGAACGGGTCATATAAATGGTCAGATGTGAGCTGTTTCTAATCGATGTTAATCAGTCACAGAATGGGGAAGACGTTCTAAATATATTTTAAACCTTTCATCAGAATATCGTGAACCTGAGGATTTATTACATTTTTAGTAGTCAGAAAATCTTTTTGTGATGCCTCTTCAGTAAAAATAATAATAGTGCGTACGTTTCTCGACTTTTGCCAGGTATGTGCGGGAGAAGATCAAATTTGTTCGAGGATGGCACTGGAGAAGCAGGGGAAACAAAAGCCAAACATGAAACTTGAAAGCATACGCACGTAACTAACTCGAGCGCGATCAGAATCCGCAATATGGTGTACAAGTCACACGTTTTCCAGTTTAGAATCAGATCCAGATAACATTTTACCAGGATTTTAACAGACTCTCTGGAACTTACTGTCAGTCGTAGATTGTGAGTCGTTTCATGTTTAGATGCTTCAAAGGTGCTCATCTCAGGCGCAAAATTCAGCTGGAAGGTTGTGGCGTGCGTCAAAATATGGCCGGACTCCCCAAAAGTAAAGAGGGTTACAAAGTAAACAGGGAAGTTGAACTGGAAAGATGAGGATCAATATAGCTAGGATGACGGGATGAAAATGGGCCAGAACCAGACTGGAAATCTTCTGAGGTGGATAAGGTGGGAATTAACAAAGCAAAGGTCCGGCACAATGCTGAAGATGAAACAGAGGAAATCACGGAAGTTCGCATCAAACTATGTGAAGGATTAAATTTTATGAAGAATGGCGGACGGAGAGTCAGCGGGTAGAACGGATTGACCTACCACGAATCTCGTATTACGTTCGCTTGCCCCTAGTCCTTGTGACCATTTGTGCGCCACTCTTACTCGGTTTGGTACGATTGCGATACTGGCAATCCTGACACTTGACTGGTACAAGGACAAAACAGTCGGGAGCGATGGCAGGTTGAGTATATTTTGAGAGCAGCGTGCAAGCAAAGCGTGCAAGAGTTACGCGTAAATGGCGGTCGCGCTTGGCGGTCAACGTTCGATTATTTAGACTATCTGGGGGAATAAATCCAAGTTCCGCTACAGGGGCTTCCTCCCAGAAGACCGTCGAAGGGCTTCGATTTGGACCATATGGAACAAGTCTGAAACTGACGAATGTCATGGGACTCGGTATTAATCGCCAATCGGAAAATTCGTCTTTCTGCTGGTGACCCCGTGTGTGTGAGGTGTTGGGAGCTGACCGTGCTCCGGACACCCAAACTAAAAACACCATAGGAGGCGAACACAGAAGGTGCGATCCCCCGGCCAAGCCGCACTCGCATACCGCTGCAGCCGAGCTGCCAGCCCTTTGTTCGTCGGTCAAAACGGTGGATCTGACCGCGTCGCACACCCACGGGCCTCATCCTCTTCGAGAGTCTTCGCCAGGCGGGGTTGAATATGCTTGTCTGACCTCGGATTCTCCTCGTTCTCTGGTGCGTGCATGGAGTCGACCACGGGATCGCTGGCTGTTGTGCCGGAGTCCTTGGAATCGCCTTGGCCCTGGGATTCTTCTGATAAAGGTTAGAACAAGGACAAACTGGTGGAAGTGGTGCTTGTGAACACCGGTGGATGTTGGACTAGGTGGCGAGCACCTAATATCGGTCGGTGCTGCCCTTGTCAATTTACCTTGGCGGCGGCATGTCAGTCGGCGCATAAACTATCGCATAAAACATGTTGTCCTAGTAAGTACCGAAATGCACTTACGACAGGAGAGTATTCAACTATCTGATGTAAAAACGGTAACAAAATCAGAGAAACGCACGGGTTCCCTTACCTTGCAACCGCTACAGCTGCTTCGCCTGAAACTTCGGGTGTGATTGGTGGTGATAAGGATTCATCTCCCCGAAGCAGTCTCAGCAGACGGCACCGGTAATGGCTGGGCTCGGCCAGGCTGATGGAACTCGTTAGATTAAAGGATCCCGTCGTCAGACCTGCATTCCATGGTGGCAGGTTTAATACGATCGATAGACACCGTATCGCGTCGGCTGACAATGTCCTAAATGGGCGTTTTAGGACCGCGTCTTACCACGCGAAACGAATCGACATGCGGTGGTTGTAGTGGTGGTCGGATACCATCAGCATGCACGAAAACGTGAGTTGAAGTAATCAATGCGGTTGGAATGTGTCCTGAAGTTCGTTGGTTCCGCGGTGGATTGGCATGAAGCGTTCGCATGTGTTTTGCGAGACGTTTTGCATAGTCACCATAGTTGAAGTCCGTGTGTCTCGATGGGGACATCAGCTCCCCGGGGAGGCAAAGTGTGCAACCGAACACAAGTTCGTTTGGTGTGGTGCGCAGTTCTTTAACGGAAATACGAAGGCTTAAGAGAGCTAACGGTAGTATTTCGCTCCAAATCGCGTTGGGCCCGGCGCGCAGAGCAGATTTTAGCTGCCGGTGGCATCTTTCCGCCGGACCATCAGCTTAAGAGTTGTAGGCGGTTGTTCTAATATACTCACACCCAAGAGTTTTAATCGAATTTGAAAACACCCAGTCGAATTGTGAGCCACGGCGGTGGTCACTACAGCGGGGCAACTAAATATATTTACCCAACTTACCGAGAATGCTTTCACGGCCTCTTCTGATGGAGGACAAGGATTTAATGTGGCCTGTGGCCAGCAGGTAAAGCGGTCTACGCAGATGGGTATGTGGTCACAGCCGTGAGACGGCGGGAGAGGGCCTGTTAGATCAACGTGTATGTGGTGAAAATGTTTCTTGAGCTCGAGAAAAGCAGCCAACGTGGCTTTGGTATGCCGAAGGACTTTCGCTCTCTGACACTGCAGGCAGGAGCGGGACCACTGGCGCACGTCACGTTTGAATTTGAGCTATAAAATATGTTCTGTTACTAGCCTCGCCGAAGCAGCTACACTCGTGTGGGAGAGGCTGTGTAACGCCAGAAACGTGGTACAACGGTGAGCTGCTGAAACCACCGGCCTTGAACGACCCTGCGATACGTCGCGAAGAATTGCATTCTGCGACGCTGTGATAGGTACGATCGCTAAGTTTAATGAGCTGTCTCGTCAAAGTTCGTCGATATCGGGATCCGTCACTTGGGCCTATGCCATCGCGTCGAGTTCAGTGTTCGGTGTCGGAGACAAACGAAGCTGGTGTTTACTAGAAAGTGCATCAGCGGCGGAGTTATCTGCCCCAGAGACATGTCGTATGTCCACAGTGAACTGTGAAGCAAAGTCTAAACGGAGGATCCAGCGAGGCGAGTACCGGTCAGAGGCTGAATGCTGCGCGTATACTAGAGGTTCTTGATCTGTGAATACCTTGAATGGGCCACCTTCTAATGCGTGCCCGAAGTGTCAGACAGCTAGGCAGACGGCGAGCAATTCCCTGTCAAACGCGCTATATCTAGACTCCGCCGGCTGCAGCCGCTTGGAATAAAATGCTAAAGGCTTCCAAGAACCGTCGGTGTACTGCTGAAGTACAGCTTCGACTGTAGTGTTTGAGGCTTCGGTTATCAAAGGTATGGTTGCTGTCGGGCCAAGATGTGCGATTAGCACTATTTTGATGATAGCGTCCTTAACGGAAATGAAAGCCTGTTTCACAGCCTCGGGGAATGCGAACTTGCGCTTAACTCCCCTAACAGATTTGTGAGGGGGGCAACTGCTTCTGCACAATTAGGAATGAAACGCCGGTATAAGTTAACTAGACCGACAAATGGCCGTAACCGCCGATACGAATGAGGCTCACCTGAAGTGAAATGAAGTGAACTGAACTGAACTTCATTGGTCAAATTCTTGGGTTTTAATCCAGTTCAGATAAATCACTTAGCGCTTTCCTTTGACTGAGAGGACGTCGCTGCTACTCACTGCCAAACTTCAACGTTTCGCTGCCTTACTCTTTCCGAATGCTTATTAAATTCCAGAAATCAACCCCTGGTTGCTGAGTAGGTTATCACCGTACGGTGCAACGCAGCGTAATGCAATTAGAATCAGAAGTGGCAATAGACGGCTCGGCAAGTTATATTACCATCCCCGACAACCTGGATTTGGTAGAAAACTATGCGCGGAAAACTTGCAGGTAGTCACAATGTGAACATACTAAATGTGGCATGAAATTCACCCAGTGGGGTCTACCTAAGATATATGGCCTTTCAAGAACATGAATAGAAGTTAGGTAAACAGGTGCACTTTTTCCTCTGCAGCCGTCATTCATAGGACCGATGATCGGTGTGCTGACAACTCCTATGCAGTTGATCGATGGCTTAGCATTGTAAACCTCTCGCTTTCGTGGTTGCCATCCCGTCGTTGGTATAGTGAGGCAATGCTAGGTCCTAGAGTCTGGACAGTTACAGATTAAGACACGTTGAACACTGATCATGAGTGACACCTTCCCAAATAATGGGTCCATCGCCGGACCTGCCAAGACTCAAGCCTTCTGGCGTGGATAAGACTTAAACGACTTCCTAAAAGCAATTTAATGACTTACTGAATTCATGGGCGATAGACGAAAATTGTGGCAAATGCTGATCACGTGCGGTTTGTTTGCTGGGCAAGTTTTATTTGTGAGGCTGTGATTATTCCCATCAAAAACTTGGTAAAATCCGAAGAATACAAGTTGGTCCAAAGTACTGAATGGATCTTTGATTATTGTTTGTAGCAAGCCTTGTTTATACTTGGTGCACTCTAAGACTGGCTACCTGCGGATACCCCTGGGTCGCCCAATATCTGCGAGTTGAATCGTGTTCGGCTCTGAAAGATACAGCCATCTTCGTCACAGTTTTGAAAAGCCGTGGGCTTCGGGATGAACTATAGCTACTCAGCTGTGTTAATTCTCAATATAACCCGACGTCTGCTAAAGTTCAGAGGATTCAGGCAGGCGTTTCTGAAGAAGAGGCCAGGAAGATTAACCCCACTGCGGCGGGAAAGTGTTTCGCGAATGTGGAGTTGGTCCGCCATCTGTCTTGATGTGTAGCAACGTTGCGGGCTGAACCTTCTTCACAGAAAGTATACAGGGGCTGCTCGGGACTGGAAACAGAGCGTGGGTGAAACGGACCGGCACGACAGAGGAAGTTATTTCACAAGCTAAGCTGTGCTAGTTTCAGGAGTTAGGTTATAAGCTGGCAGATTTCGCCGATAAAAATTTAAGCCACCAAATTTAATGAATGTTAGTAGACCCGAAAAATGTCACACTGTCGGATTTGTGCGGCTTTCATTAGAATCTTCATGATAGATGTTCCGTTTGGGTTGGATATTTCAGTTTTTAGCTGAAGACCACCCCTAAAAGCTAAACAACATGATTCACCAGGATTGATCTAAGTGAATATATGTGATTTGGTGGTTGCACACGTCTTTCATTTTTAACTTGAAATCACCCGCAAATGCACGTCCTGTGCGAATAAGCCATTCTTCGACCAGTTGTTCATAAGCCCAGAATTCAGTTCCAGGGCTACGTTCGAGGGTTCCTTGAGTGCAAACGCTGCTTGTGTCACTTAATTTAGTGTACACCATTACTAGTTTTTGTGACAGATCCAGAAAGCGACCATCAGAGTCTTGAGCGCAACGTTGCCATGAGAACACCTCAATTTTGATCTTACGTACTGACTTGAAGTTAGTACAATTTTCTGCACCCAAGACGTCCGTTGTTAATTTGCAGTGTATTTCCCTGCGGTACAGAGCCCACCCTTTGGGGTAGTGAAGGAAGTTTTTAGCTTAATTTATGAAATTTTCGCCGGGAAGTCCTGTAGCACTTCCGATGATGCGATCATTGAAAACCCACCGGATTGCCTGACTAAAACCGCTCCTATGCTGTGTGCGCAGCTATTGAAATGTAAGATGGGAAACCACCTCAAAGTTTAGATGTTTAAGGCAACTTTCGGAATCATACAAAATACATGAATTGCAGTTGTTGTGCACTTCGATGACAAAGCCTGCCTTTTTGGCTAAGGAAGTTAAACCATTTCCAGTAGGAGTGCATTTTCGCTGGGATCAATTGAAGGCGCCTATAAATGTTTGCAGCTAATCCTGGGTAAGGGATTACCGTTGGGGTTCTCTCCGCAAATCATCCAGTCGCCGTCCTCCGACTCAAAGGATGAATAAATCAACTGAAATTTCAGATAGTCGATGTTCCTGAACGTGCAAATGGAAACCGTTAGCCGTCGAGCCTTCTAACATTTGTCATACGTTGTTCTGCCCCATTTAATCGACCGGGTGGTTTTCTTCACCAGAAGGGGCCCCTTGATGCCAGCCATCATGTAAGTTCAAGGCAAATCTGGCAGTGGACCTAGAATCTAGTCGGTAATTTTGACCACGCAAACAGCTTTGAGCGCGTCTGAGCATTCTCTACTTTTGAACGGCACAGTTTCATCATGCTTATAGGTGGTACCGGTGCCCATATGAACTCTGTTGTCGCTCCTGTGGGCTAGTACAATCTGCCTTCGGTGAAACGAACTCTGCGAGAGTGAAAAGGCATCTCTACCAGCAAAGTTGAAAACCAGGTAAAATTGGCATAAATTTATGGTGTTCACTTTGGGTTTTCACGATTGCTGAAGTTTTGTACTCGATCCTAAGAACCAACCCTCCTTCACACTTTGCCCTTGTGGTTGATGCTAAGCAAGGCATTTTGTTAGACTGTTTTATCTCTGAAAGTAAGGGCATCTCCTTACGCCTCCTTTCTAGGAAATAGTCTGATGTCACTCCAGTCACACGTTACCTGCATTTAGGATTCATTATCTTAAGTAATTTTGAAACCGACGCCTCCAACTGCAACGGTGAACTACGAGCGACACTAGCAAATGACCCTGGACAAAAGCCCACCTGCAGTTATTGTCACCGGGAGGTTTTCTGTATGTGAAGCAAAATGTGGGCAAAAGCATCTGCTTCCGGATCTCATACCAGACCGCTAAATTTCATTCATTTGATCTGATAAGTTTAATACTGCTCTGGGAACTACAACAGCAATGCGAACGGCCAAGGAAGCGTTGTCTGAAACGTTCGCCCTTGAGCAAATAAACAACGACGGCAAGTTCGTCCCCATTATACTACCAGGTTCTCCGTCTGTAGCGTTCAGCTCACAGTTACCTGAAATGGCCAGTATTAAGGCGCAGCCAATGTGGTTCTTCCCTCGGAAGCCGCAACTAACATAATTCAGACAGGGAATACCGGAGCATGAGTTTCTCGCAGAATTGTTTGAAATAATTGGCCTTCAATACATCTTAGACAGCGTAAAATTCACCATCTACTCGGATAACGAAACTTATGTGTACTTTTCTTGATTTTCGAGGGTCGTGTGCAAAGCAAGAGCAAACTTGCACAAAAGAACATCAAATAGTGCATTGAAGGCACCTGTGCATTCACCTGGGTTAAACGAGATGCACACTGAAATGGAATCCTTATGTGCAAAGTGAACGGAATGGTAAATGCGTGCTAGTCAGAAATGAGAGTCGAATAAAGCGTTGACACGAGAACGTCTGTGGTTACTATTGAATTGAAGAATACGCGACGTTACACCTTTAAATAAATTAAGTGTGCGGACCCCATGCGCAAAATTTGCTGGGGGACGACGTCAAATGTTGTGATATGACCAAATTACTTTAATTGAGCGGGAAAGTTAATCGAGAATGAAAAGAATCATTGCAAACTTGATATTCTTTTTCGAATTTTTCAAAATGATTTGCAACTTCATGTGTAATGGGTAAATGAGTCTTATTGGACAAACTTAATGGGTCCCTGTGATGGCTGAGTTGACAGAGGATGAAAACAGTTAGGACTCAACCAGAAGGCCTGAAGAATGAAGCATTTTTGTTTTTGCTCTTGCATAACATTCACCTTGCACAAGTACTCACTGCAGTCATAAGCCACTGGCGGAGAACTAAACTTTGAGTCGGGACCAATAAGAAATAAGACCGTTCTTAAATACACTTGCCATGACCGTCCATCATGCTCTATTTTTGATGTTAGTGTTTCATAATTTGTGGCAGTATGCGGTCAAGAAGATCAGAGTTCGCGCACGTTCTTCCGATGGCAGTGGCAAATGTGTTTGTAGCAACCTGGATAGTTAGTGAGTGCATTGGTCTCCAGGGCGATCAGTGGCGGAGTATTAGTCGTCTGTGTGTATAACCGGATCAGCAGCCCAACGCCAAAAATGTATCACGGTGCTTCATAGAAATTCAGTAGTTTGCTTCCGGGTTAGGACCAGATCTTCGCTTTTAGTTAGCTGAGAAGTAGAAATTTTTGTCACTTTCGGGCCTGGAATACTGAGAAATGAAGAGGGATAGAAGCAGGCTGAAATTTGTTCCACCTGGTATTATGATGAGCAAACAGAGCAAAAAAAGTGGCTTTCCAAGGCTCAGATGGCTGTCTTGAAGTAGACAGAAGACCGAAGATATTTGGCGACCAGTGTGTATGTCAGAAACCTTCCCCGGGCTTAGGGCGTGTGAATCGCACATCTCAGCAAGTCCAAAAATGTTAGGTGCTTATTAATAACTTACCTCTCAGCCAAGCATTTGACGTCAGTGGGGTTAACAGTCGAATTGATCTGGTGGAATAAATAGTATGCGTGTAACAGAATAAAGCCATTCTTTGCCATGCTTGCTGAATTGGTCCGGCTTACGGGGCCCAGTTTGCGTGCAACGTAGGGGGATCGGTCATGATCTACCATAATTCTGCTGCTGCAGTTTAGCGGCACGACTGACAGAAGGCAGGAGCTTCCGCCGAAAGTCTTAACTAGATTGTAAGGAGGTGGTGTGAGGATGTTAAAGCTGACATGTTGCATTTTAACAGAAAGTTAGCAAATCATGCCACCTACTATTTACTATATGCATGAGTGACTTAGTGAGAAAATAACGAGAATATTTACATCAAGCGTTAGCACATGTACCAGTTGCGCTTTGGAGGGCAGAGGCAGCGTAAAATCTGGAGGGTGGAATGATGAAACGTATGGATAACCCGATGCGCTGCTTCCCGAGATTGTCTCATAGCGCAGCCAAATGCATGTGCTATAAAAGCGCGGCGTGGCCTTTCCGGTTTTTCAGGGTTAGGTCAGAATTGATGGCGTATGTACCACGGTTGAAGGTTGCACATGCCTTCAAACCCAAGTGCGCTTCATTACTAAGTACAAACTGATCGCGGCAAGATTTTGTTTATATTTTATCTAACGAGGAAATGGTCGAGCTCATGTAGGTGCACCCCATAGTTCGTTAGCCTGACCTTCACTTTCGGAGATTCTGTTGCATGTAGGCCTCGGTCATTACTGGTTTTGTTTTCACGGGCCAAATGAAATCATATTGAGGACATAAAGACACTGGAAGGATGGAAAGTTACATCGTGGGTCACAAGCTTGTATGTATTACTCACTCGTCTACAAAGCCGCAACTAATCATTTTCAAACGAACTCTGGTTGAAATCTGTCAATTTGGAGGGGTTAATTGCGTAAGCCGATCAATTTGCATGCGCGTTTTAGGCAGGTATTTTTGAGACAGCTAGGTGGATCTCCAGAGAACAAAATGTTTGCCAGAAGCCCGTGGGGAAATGCGTGAGATTCAAAAAGGCCAGTGGAGTAAGACTTAGAAAATCCTATAGAAGTTCTCCTGAAATAAAAAGTCTGTGAACAAAGAAGTTGGTTTCGGTAAAGCCTGACATGAACTCTGGATCCGTTATTTTATCAAAGTAATAAAAAATTAAGGGAATCTTTGAGGAAGACATTCAGGAGTAATACCAATAATAAAAGGAATCAATCGCAGAGGTACATGTTACAGAATACGACTTCCTCCTTTTATGATGGATTACAGTAATGTGTAGTGCCGTTGACTGTGATCAAGTTTCCAAGGAGCCTACGGTAGCAGTCTTGTGCATCAGCCTTTGGTGGGAGACACTTTGAAGGGTTTTCATCATATTTAAACTTATCACCGTCACCAACCTACTGGCGTTAGCGTCGTTTTCACCGTAATAAAGCAGTTAGCCATACACGCTGCTTGGGGCTTCTTTGGAGGAAAACACAATGATTAGTATTCGACAGCTCACCGTCTGTAGAAGATATCATAATTCTAGGACCAATGTTGTCTCGGATGAGCGGCTGAAAGTTAGCTGATTGAAGTCTTGCACAGTTCTTATGTAAGGGCATTATGATAGACGTGTTTTACTCGCAGTAAAACGCACCGCATTCAAGGAGGGGTCGAATAAGGGTTGACAGCAGAATTAAAATATCCCCACCACCTAGCACGAAGTTGGCTGGGGGCAACGAATCTGGCCCACGGTGGTAGCTAACCTTTTTGCCAGAAGACGAGCCATTTTTTGGTTAAAACAAACCGTTGAAAATGTTTTGAGTTTGGAAATGTTGGAAACGTAGTTGGAAGTCTGCTTTTAGTTACCAGGCTTTGGACAAAGTTCATAAGCCTCGGGCGTGTGCCCTCGGTGCCATCAGTGGTTGCTGTTTCCTTGGAGGAACCGGACATTCTGATTGCACCTTCGATATCCAGCCTGAAAAGATTCACCAAGTATTCACCAATTTCATAAATTTCGGTAGAAACCGCAGGAGCATAAAAAGCTGATGAGGAAATGGCCTAATAAACTGAACCGAATGTGCGTTTCTCGTGAAGTCAAAAGGCAAGCTTGGTCTCTACTACTTTTGTATGCATGGGAGAAGCAATGACACCAGCAAAATTACGCATGTGTTCAAAAGGGAGTTGACCGACGTAAATGCCGCGAATAATGAAACAAAATAAAACAGCTTTTAATGCATCCCATGAACACAAAATAATCAGTGCAAATTGGTGATCTACTGACAGTTTTGCTGACGTTTGAGGTTTCCAATCCAAAGCTAGCAAATTTACTGGTGATTCAAGTAAAGACGAAAATTTTTGATAATAGGCTGAACCCGGCTGCAACACGGGAACACTGATGATCAATGGATTAACAGCAGAAGATTATTGTGATGGAGGCGGATTGTAATACCGTAAATATGACGTTTCACTGGACTGTAGAAGGTACACGGCATCCTTTTTAGCGTCTCTGATGCCAAAAGATTAATCCCTTCCAGATGCGGCCAATCGCAGTGTTTAAGATTTGTCCACGAGGATACCCTACTCATATGTTTCGTTCGATGCACGCCATGAACTTTACGCATTTAGAGCACATACATGTATGTTGTTATCAAACTTACCTCCGCTCTGTCCGTCTGGTTTAATACAAAGGGAGACTTCTGTGTTTTGGCAACGAAATAGGATTCACTGACACGCAACATTTTCCCTACCACTTTAATCCCACATTATCGCAGCGGAAAGCTGAGAAAGATATGCCTTTACCGACCAGTCAGTGCATGCCACAGTGAGTTTGTGGTTTTATCATTGACCACATGATCTCATTCGTTGTGTCCTAAAGTGATTTAAGTCTCTTTCACGAAGAGCCTCGTGAATAAAATCAAGATACAAAGCTCGGCATTCCATCCAGTGGACACACATGACTCCTTTTGCCGCAAGCGAACATCCTTTGTCCCGCGTTAAATCTCATGCACCGTATTTCGTGACCTAAATCCAAGTAACGATCATCGCTCCGGTAGATGTCGTCGGAACTTATTATTCGAGAGTCAGTCACTGCTCGGCCACATTCATTCATAATTCAAAACAGGAATAATCCACAGTTTTCTACTGAATTAGGCTATCGTAGAGACAACAAATCCTCAGATGTACCGCCAATTCGGTATTGCAACGATAGGGAGCGGTCAAAGTCTATCAAATGCTAGTAGGAATTCAGACTGGGACCTTCCAAAATTGGTGACCGACTAACTAAGTAACAAACTTATCACTTAGATGGGTGTTAGGGGATTAGATGTTAATTACTTTCAGTCGGTATGCGGGTTTGGTGGATGAGTGCAGGGATTTTTAAAATGCACTATTATGCCTGGATTGAAAAACTGCCTACCCATCCTTATACTTCTAAGCGCTTTTTATTCTGTCGTCAATAGTCACCAATTGAAACATCTTTCGCACGGCCTGAAATCTTGATACTTTTTTCTAAGTTACCATTGATTGCCATCCCTGGTTTTGGTCTCCGCACATTAGTTACCTCATGCTCTTCTGGGCTCTTGCGAATACTGTCCCATCACCTGGTATCAGTTGACTCCACCGGAGTTACCTAACCCGGCCATTTGAACCAGGGCAGTCCCGCAGCTACTCCATGAAATCCCTCCGAATGTAGCAAAATTAAGTTGTTCAACTTGACGACTGCAAAGCCCGGATCAAGACATTGTGGTTTCTGCATAAAATACCAGCTTCCGAAAGCCGGGCCCTCAACTAGGCATATCCAAATGCCAGCGAATACTAGACTACGAATCAGCTTGCCGTCAAACGCCGCAGCAGACTTTTCTCGTAAATTTCCCGCGAACAACCACTGATACTGCCGCTCATCTCTCGGAAGCAAAACTTTGACGTGGAACACAAAATTCGTAGTAAGTAAGAATAAGGCTTACACAAGCCTACCTTATTAGCCTCTGCTATGCACAGCTTCAGCTGTCCAGCACTCTTTCCAAGTAATCCCATAGAAATATAGCTACCCTCTCGTTATAGACCGTGGTTGCCGTCCTAAATATAACTAACTGGCGATACCCTCGTCAATCGAATGTTCACGAAATGAGCATTTCTGTCATGCATTTACGTTTACAAAGTCCGAATGATTTTTCGTTCATGCTGACAGTGGCCACTTAATTTCCGGTCCCTTCATCTTTCTCCACTGCCCGAACTTGACCCATTCAGTCTGCGTCACCTACGTTCGTTGACTAGAATAATTCGCAAATTTTTGACCTTAATTTCCAGACTCAATTTTTCTTTTCAAATTATTCTGCCATTTTCTGGTGTTGTTGGTCTTTGAGATGTTCTTGCGGAGCATCTCACTCATGGTGAAACCCGCTGTGCAGGGCCGGATGATAGTAGCTTTTCCGTCGTGATGGCTGAGACACACGCGATTTCCACGATCATAATGTGCTACAATACAAATGACAGAAAAGCTCGCGCAGAAAGAATAAAAAGTGGACAGATTTAGCATTAACAAAATAAAAACCGCGTGAGTTGTATCAGAAATTTAAGCAGAAAAATAAGGTACTCCCAAAATTATAGTCAAGGCCTGTTGACTGGATTCTATGTGTCATCTTTGGTCTCCCACGTCACAACCACGCAGCACCATATGTAGTGAATAATACGGTAAGGGATACGGCCAGAAAAAACAAAATAGAAAGACATCGCTACCGGATACCTGACGCCCTACACCAAAGAGGCGGCGTCTGATTGAAGGGAATGTAGATGACAATCGATTGTTGATGGAGAGAAATAAAAATCGACCATGCAAAACTGGACTATCCGGAAGAGCTCTTGACTAGAAGCAGGAAACATAGCAACACCGGTTGGCTGTCCACTGGTTTATCATGGTGTACCTGATTTGCGCGGATGGTGCAATTGGATGGCCACTCGGAGTCTTTGGCGCGGCACAATAAAGCACCAAGAACTCAAAAAGAAGAAATTTGATCGACTGCCAACGGAGAAAACACTCTCCAAAAAGGATAGCTAAAGCAGGAGAGAAAATGGCTGCTGAGTGGGCATCTGAGGACGAATATAAACCTTCCCGAGAGTGAAGAAGTCCTTCGGAAATGTAGGGAAAGCATTTTAATGCTGCTGAAAACAAATTAAATGAAATTGTGTTTGAACAGATTCTGGTGGATTGCAGGGCAAAGACATTGGGGAAAAGGAACGAGATGAGTAAAATGCCATTAGAAAAGGGTCCGGATGAACAGTCCGACTAGTAACTTGCTAATCACAACGGTGCTAGTAAGTAGGTTTTGCGACCAAACTTTGGAGTCTAGGTCCGGATGAAGTTGATCAGCGATTCACCGAAAACTTACTTCCCACGTCCTGCATAGCACTTCGCGCAGCCAACTTTGATGCGGAAGCCGAGGAAGAGCAAAATTGCAATACAGTTTCGGCAGCACTGTCCACGAGTTGGGAATTATGCACACAACAACCATGCTTTTGACAACGAGCCTCAGTCTCCAGCCAGCCAGCTGATCGAAATTGGGATGAACCTCTGCGTTAACATGGACAGGCGATAAAAGGGACAAAAAGGTACCTGTATCGTGATTTTTGCAAATACAAGAGATTCTGCATGCGTGATCGGGATCAACAACACTTGCCTGAGCTTAACAGCCAAAAATCAATGTAAGCGAACAGAACGTCTACGGTCGATTAAAGTGAACGATGAAACAAAGGTGGGCTGTAACAAAGCAAGTCGTCCTGAGTCAGGTGATCCGTAGTTGCACCAAATGTCCGTGGAATAATTTCGACCAGAATAAAAGGGGAGAAAAAAGAGGAGTAGGCACAGTGGGCCAAAAAACAGCGTCACTAAGGGAAATTTGGGTAATATCTCTGTAGCGAGAGAGAAACTAACAGAACGGAGGGCAGGAACCTCCAACCAGTCCAGATGTTGAAGTGGGAATGTTCGTGTGTTAAACACTCAACCTGTGAAACGTCTTTGAGAGTGAATGCTGGATGTGTGATCCGCCACCCTAACTGCAACATGCATACCTTTGGTCGAGCTATCTGTCCGATGTGCGACTGCCAAATCAGTTGATCTGATATCGCCCAGCACGTACAGAAAACAGACGCCAGTTTACTTAACGGGCGCGAAAACAGGGATGGGAAATCTTGTGCTGTCTAGAGCAATGATGACTTGGTCTAGTTGGGCATTTCAGCCGTTTAACCCTGACTATGACATTTAGAGTGACAAGTAACATGATGGATTACCCGGATGGCATCTGGCCAAACAGGATTTCACGTTCATGTTAGGTCCAGCTTGACGTGCCGTCAAAAAACGTGCCATAAGGGATTATCTTATTCGACTGAGAGACTTGGATGTGCTTGAAGATTGTTTCCGGTTCTGCAACTAGGAAAAGGGCATAAGCTGGAGGGAGCACCAAGGGATTTGTCCCGGCAGTGGCATATGTGAACCGAGACCAAAAAGGATTTGGGTGATTTGGCAATGGTGAAGAAACTCTCAATCTGCTCGGTATAGTATCCGCGGCACCACAAAAGCGTGCATCTTGCTTATCAGTGATTTTAATCTCTGAGCATAGATTGCAAGGAGTAGACCATACAAAGAAGCAAAACAGTTATGAAGTGGAGCAATGTGTGCCACTTGCACATGCGAAATAAGTTGGGGCAAAGCAAGCAGTAGAAGAAAGCAAAGGAATCTACACGAGGCCGCCTGAGAGATGACGACGAGTGGGAAGGTTCCCGGGGGAACCATGTTTACATTATTCTATGTGAGCATGTGCATAAATTGCGAGTATCTGCGCGTGCGGACTAAGACATAATTCCAAGAAAATTTGACTGTGCATTTTGAATTTGGAATTCACAGTAGCAAAGAAGCTTTTAGTTGGTGCCTCGCCACTGATCAAATAGAGCGCGTCTCAAAATTATTGGGATAGACTGGTCGAAAAGTCACAGTAGTTGCAAACAACTAGAATTCGGAACGGTGTGTCCAAACTGATACTGGGTGACCACTGTCGTGATAGATAATATGTGCCCACAGTTGCCGCATCCGTTTTCCTAGGGCACTGGTTACCTTGCCCTAATGTTCGCAACAGACTGATAAATCTTAGGGTTTTCCCAAGCTTATGGATAGGTTATTTCGGTGGATCGTGATCGCCTCAGCAAAGACAGATTATTAGCTTTTACCGTTTTTTTTTCGGCCGTCTCATCTCACTAACCTTGAATTGTGAAGCACGGTAAACAATTTTGTTCGCTACAGTGTCTTCTCATGTCTCAACCGGGAATTTTCAGGTATTTTTGTTGAGGCGGTTAAGACACTTAGATAGATGTAGAGGAAACTGAACATGCATCTCGCAGGGAGAAGACAGGCGGTGGGAATTTAGACAGAGTAGTGCCTTAGGAATTGGCTATAGAAGAGGAGAGTACTGTGGAGTTACAATATTGTGGGCCTTCCCTGAATGATTGAGCGAAAACAAAGTTGAAGGAAGCAGAGATTGATTAGGGGCGGTTGGTTTGGAGACACTGCAGTGGTTTCGTCTTCGGTAAGCCGCTTTTATTGAACAGCGTGACTATTCTTTGTGCTCATAATGGACACGGCAATAAGAACCCTGACCTTAAATTTTAACAAAAGAAGCGGCCAGGAGGAACAAAGGAAATGGTGCCCGGAACACCAACTTTATAAGCTGGTTTCAGCAGGCCGTAACGGACGGACAACGCATTTGCCTAACTGTTGCCCACATCACCTATCGAATAGATCGAGAGTGATTTGATGAACCCATTTCCATAGGGTCCTTCCTGGGTAGGTTGAAATTCACTCAGGTTCTCAAGCGCAGCTTGCAGCGCAACAGAAGGACGTGGTTCACAGTATCATTCAGAGCCATGGATTATGTAGTCATAGCAGCGTTTCTGCCGTTGGCTAGTTCAACAGTTACGCGCACGAACTGCCTCAGATGATGCCCACAGTAGCTGGCGTCAATCACACACATTTTGCCTGGGTGGAGACGTTTCTCCGACCCTTCAGAAAATGCAACTCTGTTTCCTTCGCCAGCACGGTAAGAGAAAACCCGTAATGATATAAATGGATGGAAGATGCATGGCCATGCAAGCTGGTGGCAACTATCCCCATCAGTCTTTACTTTGCCTTCAATCGGGAAATGAAAATAATTTTAATGGTGGGATTTGCTCGCCCGCCGAACACACTAACCCTTAGATGATTCAGGATTGTTTCAGCTTCCGGAACTTCCAGATTTCTGTATTGATCCAATAGAATTCTGCTCCCGAATGTGCCCACTCGACCGCAGTGCAAGGACTTGAGAACACCAAAGCGAGCCACCCACTCACCCACGAATGCTGATGCCACAGTAGAAGCATCCTAAGTTGGAATAGACGACACCTTGCACCACTTCTTAAATAGTCCAATATTATTCTGATGAATCAATTACTGACATTCACCATCGGCAATGGACGAACAATGTCTGTTCCCCTTCCCTCTTCGGAGCCATTGACATTCACGAGTTCCAAGGGTTCTTTCGGGTTTCGCTACCCACCTTTCATCGTATCACAAACTGAGCAGCCGTAGCATGATTTAGTCAAACTCGTAGAATTTAGGCCTCCTGTGCTTATGCCTGGCTGCTTTCTGCTTCAGCTTTCTCGCATGAACTACCACTTCTTGACTGCGTTGTTCAATGGGCGCCATAGGATTAAACGGTTAATCTGTTTTGGTCCAAACCTACTGACAATATACTGCAGCACTACATAACCATTACCTTTGGCAAACCGTTGTACATCGGGATATTCAGAACACCGCCAATGTGCATGATCGAAGTATACAAGTAAACCGACCATAAATGCTGGATGAAGCACTACCACAGAAGGCACTTACGGGATACGTATAACTGCTTTGAAGAGTAAGCAGCTGTATGCACAAAATTCAAGTCATGGCTTGCTGATCAGTTCGCGGAGCATTATGTGGGCTACCATATCTGAACTACACGACATGATCTTTAGTCAGGATTGGCGGAGGAATTTCAAGTGCAAAGTAACCAGATATTTCGGCCGCCATATCATTTGTCCGGTGGATCTTCTTTTTTCCTGCTGCCAACTGATCCAGCATTTTGCACTTGTTTGGTGTGGTCACGAATCAGCGTGGTCTATAGAAATTTGTTTTTTACGTTTTGACTCGACATTTGTGGCTCACTTTGGCTAAACTTCGAGGCTGGGTTCGTTTGCATTAATTTCTGAACTTTATGAGCGTGTAAAATTTTGAAATTTTTGTAGATTCAAAGCAGAAGAATTTTTCAGTTCTTTTGTCATAGAATATTTAATTTTACAAGTTTTGATTTGCTTTCGGTCGCCTATTGCTTGGATGGCGACCAGGGCTCGCCGTCAAAGGCATGAATGGTATACCTTCACTCTTCCAGGCATGAACAGTAAGGCAGTAACCGATAAGGAAAATTTTCCATGACTAAACTCCAGTTTGGGTTGCACATCACTATGATGATCGGAGGGCTATCCAAAATGCAGGAGGTTTGCCATTTGGTGACTCTGGCAATAAACCATTCAGCAAGCGTTTTTTGTACATTGAAAGGTGCGCTTTGGTCGGTACCGCAGCCTGAATTACAGAAAGAAGAAGCATGGACCACTGAAACGCGACAACGACGAAAATATACCACGCCAATCCAGAACAGCCCTGATAATAAGGAAGATTTTACGAAAAGACTTCACGTTAGCGGCTTTCGGGTTATCAAACCTAGTGGTTTGAGTGCCAGAAATTGTGCTAATCTTTCTATGATCGCATTTAAAGAGCGTCGTCTCGGGAAAGGTCGCAGGTGGGGCATGAACAGCAGGCGAAATAACTGACGACTGTTCACCAACAGCTTGTGATTGCTAAGCTGGAGGAGAGGTTGGCGAATAAATTGCCAGCAGTTTTACTGGAGGCCGCAGAATGCCGAGGCAAATTTTACAGTTTCTTAGAAAACAGTCCGTTTGAAAGGGTGGAAGAGCATCAAGCCTTCCTGAAATGACCGTGGAAACCTCTGGCAACGATAATAAAGATGTGACAGCGAATAACAGCATCTTGGCCCGGAGTTACCTAAAGTTGAGCAACCCCACTCAAAGGAAGCCATCTATGGACTAAGGGTACAGTGTGGCGGAAAACTTGTGATGATGCGCAATACTCATTGCATGGGCACAATAAGTGCATGGAAACGGAAGGGCCCGTCGCCCTCCCACTTGATTCAAGGTTTGGAAGAATGTGCGGGAGTTAAAAATACCTAATTGGGAGTTCTCATGAAGTCACCCGGTCTGCGATCCATGGATTGCTTGGAAATTTAATTGGGGTCCTCTAGACGCATATTTTCTCTCTAGTTGGGCCATGAGTGGGGAGCTTTGGTGCTGCTTCGGGGTAAATATTGTTATATATTTCTCAATGATAATTATGAGAATCTTCAGTATTTTCAGCAACAACCGGGATAAATACAAGCTCGCACGCCAGCAGCGGGGAAAGGTGAGTATCAGGGAAAAGAAAACAGTTAACAAGGAAAAGTAAAATGCCTACAAAGGCGAAATCCCGCTGTTGGGATTTTTTTAGTCGCTGTCACTGCCTCTTGAATATGTTCGCTAATACATTCATGGTTTTAAAGTTCAATTTGTAAGGTAGAAACAAACAAGCCTAGCGTGAACAAATTTACGGTGGATTGAGGGCTGAATGGCAAAAAAGGCGATTATAACGATGAAGGCACATTTCTCTAGTGCTTCTGGAGGCGCGCTTGGCCTCATGATCACATGTTGCAGCAGCTTTACAAAAAACAGAATTATTATGAGGACAAGGTCACAAGTACCGCAGTGTCATAGGTGGCCAAGTGATCGCAGGTCATATGATGTACAATAAACAAGCATAGACGAGTTAACAACGACAGGAGAGATCGTGGTTTATGATCGATCTCCATCCTCTTACCATGCTAGAACAGGATTAGAAGCAGCTTCTGTAACTTCTGCAGACTACGTTCTTCAGGGTTCTAAAGGGCCGACTTAAAATTACCAGAAGCCAAGATTTGGGAAACTGACTGGGTTATTGTCAACAGTGGCCTGATTATCATTGAGCCGTCTTGGGCAGTTAAGGCAGCGGAGCGAGAAATACATCAGGCTCGTTGTGACGTTGCGCAATCTGAGCGCCCGTCCCTCCGGACCGAACCGATGCATCAAACGAACGAAGCAAGTAGCTGAGGAAAACATCCTCTCAAAGCGCGTGGTCCATGGAGAAAAAACAAGTGCCTTTGCGTCCCAAATTCTCAGAGCCGGATAAGTCTGCGTTATTAGGGGCTGCGTAGGCATATTGTCTTCCAAATAACTGAGAAGCAGCCACCAGGCAAGAAATTGAATGAACGGAACCAAAACAGAACGATGATTCAGGTTGCATCGTTCTATACCACACATTTAACCACTGATCCCTAATCTCTGTCTAAAAGGACTAGTAGAACATAGTAAGCGGTCAGTTGGTAGCAGGGCCGCTGTTAATCTCCATCCGATTTCAGTCAAGTTAAAGAACAAAGGCCGGGGGGACTGACAAATTACCGCTGGATAAATGGTCTGAAACGTTCCTCTTACAATGTGGCGTGTTGCCTTCAATAAACCGCTTCCGGCTAAGTGAACCCTTGAAGAGGAAAGAGGACAGCAGGTTGAAGAAAACCAGTTTGGCAAATAGTGCACATTAGGTGTCTTCCGATAAGGGGATAGTGTGTATGTACGTCAAACGTGCTTCATTTGAGCCACAGCTGTATATACTGGAACCCCGAATAGCCAAACACATACGAAAATAAACCGCTTCGTGTCATTCCATGTTATTTATTGTCATATCTACGTCATTTTGCGATTTTTGAAGGATGTTACTCATCAACTAAGGCTGTCGGACTTTTGCCAAACTCGGACGAAGTCAGTGGGGTTCACTGTTTATCCAGCATTCAACACGCTCTACCTTTAAGAGGTCTGCGCAATTCCAGCTTGCTCTAAAGTACCAGAGTGTCAGGCTTCATTCTTCCGTTTTCATAGCACTTTGATGTTTCATGAAATCCATTTAATCAGGCTATTTGTTGAGTTTTTGCACCTGAACGCTCACGACGGCCTGTATTCACCCCCATATTAACCAATTACTCAATGAAATTCTGAGAGTGCTGCTAACGGCGAAATCTTTGAGGACGTCGTGGCCACTGTTTCAACTACTCCTCCCTCAAAAGATAACTTTTGACGACCTTCATACCCGTAGTAACTAAATCGTCTACCAGAAGGTGAACCCACATATGCCCAAATAAATTCAAGTGGTACGAGGAAATCTCTTCACCAGTGTATTCCACGATCAGGCTAGTTAAGTTGAACAGGAGGGATCGCCCCTCGCATCTTCAAACAGCCAGACTGGCCAATCCACGTAAAAGCAACAATCCAAGAGCCCTGGGTAGAACTACCTAAAGCTCCGTCTCCCCCAAGGACAATTGCGAGGCGGCCTGCAGAGCGGTTTTCATTATTGCAATAAATCGACGGCCCATAAAATACGGTTCGTCCGTCGGAAAACGTTGCAGCCTTCCACTTCTCTTGCTTTTAACTTGTCAGTCTGAAAAACAACAATGAGCATGGCTCTGGCGAGCCCGTCCATACCTCAAGGCGACTGCTGCCGGCGACCGTATGTGTTCAACAGGCTATAAAAACGTGGCTGCTTTCAGTTTTCTGAACCCAGTACCTCTGAATTCGAGCACCAAGCCTCACTTCCACTAAATATTTAATGGACTGCGTCCAGAATTCCAGCTCCAAGGCTGCCCATTATTGTTTCAATTCCCTTTCGACCTAAAAACTAAGTAATTCGGTGGTAACTGTCAAGCCTTTGTAAATGTCACCACTTCAAGGTCATCAAATTAGGGGCCGACAAGAAACCCTTACAAAAGAGCCCTTTCCGTTAACCAAGAAAGGCGCCACTAAATCAAGCTTCCTCGAGCCCAAAAGCTATCCATGTCTACCCGGCCATGGGCCAGCAGCAAAAACCTCACACTTTGGGTCCTAAGACACGGTAGTCATCGTTTTATTGGACGTAAACTGCATCCCTGCTCCTGTATAGAAGCTCACTGAGAAGCCTCACCTTAGTCCACCTCAAGCTACCAATTCGGCAAGTAGGTACCTACTTGGAGCCTCTTCGGGCCATCTTCCCTCCATGATCAGTAACCAAAATTGCGACAGTTCCCTTCTGTCAGCGGGCCACCAGTGTTACGCGATTCTCATTGAATGCCTTGATCTAGTTGCTCAAACCCAATTTTGCACACCTGGACCAACTTAACAAAGTATTCTTCAGTTCAAAGAAGTTTCAGCCAAGCAAGTGTTTGTTCTAATATTGCTAATAAACCGTCTGTCTAGGGAGTTTGGGACTCTTCTCGATTGTCTTAAAAAGAAGAAACTTTAAGCTTTGTGCTCTGCTAACATGGCTGCAGCACTGGCTAAACTCTGAAGAACTAATACCTTCCTTTATAGCGCCTACATAACATCTATCCTATTCAGGCGCACATGCACGAATCATCTGATATCAGAGGTGTTCAACGATTATTTCGCCCCCCCACTTTGACAACCAATGACAACGTCATTAAACCGGACATTCCCCACTCTCGTTTGCATCCCCTCGAAGCTTCTCATTCCACCGAAGTGAAATCGAAACCGCGTTGTCAAACATAAGACCGCCTCTCAAAGTTGGACCGACTGACTTTCCCTCAACCCTCTTAAACTCCGGGGGTGCAGATATCTTTGCACTGTTTTCCAGTCTAGTTATTCTTTCCTTAAATATGGGCACTTTCCCCACCAGTGGAAACTTCTGTCACTGTCCCAATTCACGAAAACGGATCAAAGCAGGAGCCATCTAACTACTGACCCGTCAAACACGACGCAGTTGTCTCAAGTATTATGGAGAGAACAATAAAAATTAAGTTACCAAATTACTTATTAGGCCAGGACCACAATTACGCCGATCACCGTGGTTTTCTTCAAAGTAGAACATGTTATATCTGCATGACTGAATTCTCAAACGTAGTAACGAAAGCTGTCGATGAGAAAAATTTGGTGGTTGTGATTTCCTTAGACATGACAGGGCTTCCATCGCGTGTTTCATCGTATGCTTCTCACGAAAGTCAATCGCCACGGTATACCAACCCCTGTTGGCTTGGTTCTTCTCTTATTTCACCTCTAGAATACCGGTAGTGAGCGTAAATGAACCCTGTTCAAGCCCTGTCCAATTAATAGTGGGGTTGCTCAAGGAGGCGCACTTAGTCCATTACTGTTTCTGCTGTACATCAATATTTTTCACGTCATTAGGCATGATGATCCCTTTCTGATTGCAGACGATATGCAAATTGCAGACATGTCTCCCTCTCTTGAGCCCAACACTATTTTAGATAGTATAAAAATGAGTTACTGTCGCTTAATGATAATGATAATGTATATTTTCTCGATTGCGAGATGCATGCGCAAGGCAAGATCAATTTTTTACATAGATGATGCACATGGAAACATGGACTATGTGAATCGAAGAGACAGGGGGTGAAAGCGACCTCTAGTAATTTGGGAGGCTTGTTTGTTTTTGTATATCTCTCGACATACGAGAGTCATGCGCAAGATAACATTAAAATTAGGCCAGGAAGGCACAACGAAGACATGGAAAACGGAAACCAAACATACAATGCAATGTGGTTTACGCTCACAGGATCACAACGGGCAATGTGGTTTTCCGAGCAGGGGTCTTTAATTCAAAGCTAGGTAATTGCTCGCAAAGATTTTTCTGTGGTTGCATTCCAGTCCTACAATGCAAGTTATATTGTTTGAATGCAACAAAGGTGCGTATCGCGGGCGCGAAATATGGCTGGAGGGCAATGGCTGTCGCCGCCCGTTGGCCGGGGTACTCGATAATCAAGAGAGTCATAGGGTGGAGATGAGTATCAGTATGGATGGGATAACGGAATGGAAATGGGCGAAAACTAAACTGGATATCAAAAAGGCAGTATAAAACTCAAATTCAGAAGGCACAGACCGATTTGGCAAGGAGAGCGGCGACAAAGGATGGGTATTGTGCCATCGTAATACTAATACATGTTTCGAGCAATTTTGCGTTCATAAATTGGGCTGGGTCTAGAGATGAACGTGGCGTTGGAAAAGAAGGAGAACCGGAGTCAAATGGGTCAATGTCTGGTGGACTCGAGTGAAGAACTGTTACCAGGAGCATCGGTATATTGCCAAATTCCGCAGATGAAAATAGAGGTTAATGAAAAACGACGGTCTTCAGCTGTTTTCGGGTGTCAATATGCATTGTGAACGTCAGTTCATATCAGATGCCAATAAAAATGCTGACCATTCGTGAGTTCTTTTTGTATGGATATGTTAGAAGAATTTCGGGAAGGAGCAAGAGGAAGCCAGTACAAAGTGGTGCACATGAACCTACGAGCTACAGTGCTGTTTACCACAACAGTGCTAATGGGTGGGGCTGACCGAGTGCTGGCCACCCAACCTTGATTCATGGTCGGTGAAATTCTCGGACCACAAAAGCAGCATGCTTGCTCACAAATGCCACATTCCCAAAACAATCTTTGAAATAAACCAAGAAGTCCTTCCTCCCCCCACACACAGTCAGAGGCCGCGGTTTGCACTACTCCAGCACGTGTGACTTCTCCGAGCACACATTGAATCAAGTTTCTAAGGCTATGAGACTAATGGAGTTGGTGCACAGTAACTCAAGCACCCTGGAAAGTGAGTTGTTGATATACAAAATTCACGTAAGACCTATCGTTCACTACTGTTCCATCGTGTGTTCCAACATGCGACATAGAGATAAAATCGAGATTGAGAATGTTCAGCGAAAGTTTACCAAACGAATTCTGGGCTACTGCTCACCGCCACATTATATGGAACATTGCACAAAACCACAGTCTGATCCCTAATGGCGGCGTTAAGTTTAAATTAACCTGTCCATTTTTCATAAAATTATTGGTAAAATTGTGTGCATCTCCACACCCCAAGTAAGAAATAACTCTTCCTGTGTCTTGCGACGTGCCGAGTTACTACTGCAAGTTCCCATGTCCAGGATGCTACTTAAGGAAAACTTATTCACAAGCAAATATTCCGCTCTATGGAATAAACCACCTCGACATATAAGGATGATTTCTCCTGCCTTGGCTAACTTTGAAGGTGAAATTGGGGAGACAATGACCGCAAAATATTTGTTGAATTTGCACAATCCCTATACCCCAATAGAGAGAGCTTATGAGCCGGGCCTAGGGCATTGACTGGATACAATGCTCAAAAGTACATCTCACCCCAATTATCAAGCTCGAGCAGCTGTTGTTCCCAATAGTCGTCACAAGTACACATCATTGTAGTTATAATCATAGTAACTCCAGCAATGAAACAAAGTCAACGCAACTTTTCTGCTCACACTTGATCTCGTTTAGGACATATGCATCAAGGCATATGAACAGACATTGGTATGTATATTCGATTCTTATTTAGTGTCAGACTAACCTTTGATGTCCTCACCTATGCCCTTTGTTCTGGACGCTCGTGACAATTAGCCTGTTCCAAGCGCGAAGGTTGGCATCGTTCAACGACTCACTCTACATAACCGCCATCAGCTTGGCCCTCGGATGCAAACAACCGGGGCAAAGAGACATGCTTTTTCACACTGGTTTACCGGCGCAGGATTTCTTATTCAAAGCATACTGCATTAATCGTCATTCTCCCCCTCACTGCTGACTACGTTTCCCTTCTTTGTGTCCTCAAATGCCGCGATTCTTCATCACTACTCTTATTCTCTCAGCACTTCCGAAAGGTTTTAATTATTTTCTTGTTTGCAAGTTCCACAGTAAAATGGTCGACGTTATTCTTCATCCCCATTTTAATATTGGACATCTATGGACCATCATTACGCTTCTCTTCAGCTTTTATACTTCGTTTTCACAATCTTTCATTCCGTACGCATGGCTCTTGAGGGCTCCATATATATATATATATCAGTTTTACAGACTCGTTAAATCCGGCTACTATGATGGTAACGAGCTGCCCACATTGAACTTTTGCTTCTGTAAAGCAAGGTTAGAGCCGTTACGGAAGTGAATGTGAGAATTTAGTGTTCAGTTTTGCTGAAATTGTAAAAAAATTTCATCTATATGTTGGTTGTTTAAGCTGTTTTTAGGTATAAGTAGGCGTTCTGACAGAAACCACATCGGTTGTGCTCTTATGGCTGTTATTGATGTTCGTGCGCACTGGATGGCTCTTTGTGTAGATGATTCCGGTAAGTTTTTGCCTTTTGTTCGTTTACTTTTTTCTTATAATCCAGAGTTTTAGTGTAGTTTTCTGGTGTTTAAACGTCAAAAGCTGACGTCATTTTATAAATATCAAATTCACCATGTGATATCATCACTCAAATCACCATAAAGAAACCATGGAAGCACTGTACAGCTGTTTCATCCTTGTTAGGAATCATCAGCAGTGCATATCCACCGCGCCCCAACTGGGACGCGAACCCGAACAAGAACGAACGATTGTGAGTCGAACGCCTTAGCCATTACGCTACCGGGCAGGCTCTGAGCGGCTAGGCGCAACATCCTATGGTGGAGGTCCACA
>LUCM01010915.1:15922-27147 GCA_008360955.1 Fasciolopsis buskii | reverse complement strand
TCATGTGGTGAAGTTCAACAGACCGCTCAGAGCCTGCCCGGTAGCGTAACGGCTAAGGCGTTCGACTCACAATCGTTCGTTCTTGTTCGGGTTCGCGTCCCAGTTGGGGCGCGGTGGATATGCACCGCTGATGATTCCTAACATGGATGAAACGGCTGCACAATGCTTCCATGGTTTCTTTATCGTGAGTTGAGTGATGATATCACATGGTGAGTTATTTCATGTAAACATTCAATCTCCTACTACTAAAATTTTTCATATTTACCATTCCCATTCCAGATGGATCTACAGAGCCCAAAGCCACGTAGGAGAAAAGATGACCCGAGGCCCACAGCAAGCGACGGCAAAGCAAGGAACAATGGATGCTGGAGAGACGGAATTAAGGGTAACGCCACCACTGCCGATTTAGGACCACCACTGCCTGATTACTAGCACTAATTTTTGGAATCGTTTATCCAAATGATCGCTTGATGTATTGCATTAGATTTCTGGCAAGTGGGACTTCTTTCACTTGCGCAACAAAGCTGGGAGTTTCGGTTCTTCCGAAGAAAGGTCGGATCTTGTATACTAGTGGTTCGTTAACTTAGTCAGCCGTATGCATGGAAATGCTAAAAATCTGCTTTCACCGGCATAGGCACGGGTAGGTCTAGTTATGTTTGTAGTTATCTTTAACCATATATATCTACCTATAGGGGTCAGAAATGGACTTGCGGTTGTCAGTGGATACGTACATTCTTTCCTCCGTTAGTTAACACAAACGATGCCTTGCCAATGTTTGTAGGTAATTTATACATATATATTATTTGACTATGGAGCAAACTGAAATACATATAATACGATTAAGGGGCAAACGCATATGCATGTGTATACATTTTCCGACTACTGGACAAACAGAAAAGTTGAATAGACCAACATGTCATTTTCAGTGACAGCCACTACATTTTAGGGTCTTGGCATGCTGAATATGCCTTTTTATTTTTCTGAACTAATTGGCATCCATAACTTTTATCTATCATTGCTACTTCATGTTCATCACTTTTTTAAACTTTGTCAACTCGTGACCAGCAGTCATTTGGCAACAAAGGTAACTAGCTATCGCGCAGCGGAAAGTTCCGGACAGAACCGGTTACGGCAGGTGGGCAAATGGCGTTCCACGATTTTAAGGCCCGCAAGACATGATCGTTTCGTGGGAGTGAAGAATTCATCAACACCGACTACTTCGAACACATCGTGACACCCGCAGCCATCCTCCAGCAGGACCTTGCCTATGCGGTACACGTCACTGTTTCTTAAAGACACCCTGTTCCCCATAGACCGCCAATTTTGTTAGTTCTCATTTTGTTCCAACCTGTTTACTTAAATTTTACGTGCAACTTGTAATACACACGTAGCATTTCGTTATGCAACCAAGCATGCTTCTCGAAGTGTCCGAGAAGTATACCACTCTATACTGTTAATCTTAGACAATTAATCCTGAAGGAACCACCAACTCTTCAACGCGGGCTTTTTCATATCCATCAGCCACTTCGTCTCACTCCCAAAGCTCCATGTAACAGGACTGCGCTGCTTCCCTTCCCAAAAACCAGGGGCATCAGCCTCAAGAAATTCAAGGCAATCGGCAGATCTATGCGATATCAAGCATTTCAGCAAATAAGAGGGTCTCTGTGCCGGTGGACTCTGCCAGCTTTTGCTTGAGGTAGTGAGAATGAATGAAAAGACCCGGAGAAAATATCGGCCCACCGCAGAGTAGCAATTGGCAGAGTGGAGCAACGATACTGGACACCGAACTCACCATGATCCGCCATGTTCCTCCTCAGTGACTGGAGTGATGGAGTTGAAGTTCACTGCACTCTTTTCTGCATGAGCGTACCTGAAATCCTGACGGTGCACTAACTCTTCACTAGACCTCACTTCGCGATGAGCCCCAATGCAGCCGGTCCCGTTGCCACTGAAGATTTCGCGCGGGGCTTCTTTTCCCGACATGAACCTCAACGGTGTGTTAACAAATTAGTCGGCAGCATGGAAATGAGAAGCTTCCGAATGTGCTGCGCCTATTCGAAGACAAGAAAAATGACATTCATACCGCTTTTCTGTTTATGACTATGCCTCACCAGTAGCGGATTAAAGGAGCCTATTTAAAAGAATTGGAAAAAGCCAACCTTTCTTAGGTTTGATACCTGGCAGCGGGCCACCATTTGCCTAGTTGCAGCATCCTAGTACTTCCTGGCATCGTCAGCAGTTCCCAAAACACGCAGTTGACTGCAACTCAACCGTGTACTATCCAAAATCTGCGGACAGCTGCCGGCAGCTGGGATGTTTTCATATGTTCTAGGATATAACAACACCGGATTAAAGTGCTCGTGGTAGTGTGATGCCGAAGAGTAATGGTGAGGTGATTCACACTTTTACATTGATTGGAGTAGGCCAGTCGGCCACCAACGCAAATGAATCCATCCATCCAGCCGGGCGGGGTTAAGTTTTGCTGCTGTTCAGGTCATGGGCTGGCTTTCAAGACTCCGCCATTTGTTTTTAAAGTGCTTCCAACTGCTACCCGTAAATCTGCCCTTGTGCAACGAGGATAACTTTTTCTACTGGTCTTGCTTTGCCAGTAAACCACATGGAATCCACGGTTAGCGTCTGGTCTTGGAGCCCACTAGCCCTTGTCTGAAGGTGAGTTTTAGAGTGAGTAAGCGATAAACGATTCCACTGGGTCATCCTGTAGCTTAATGCAAATCCTCTCAGAACTCCGCTTTATTTCAACCTGGTACTTCTCGACACCTAGCCTGCAAGGTTCACTTCCGAACATACGCGGGCTACCGACAATGCTTTAACCATTCTGGATTTCTGCTCACAGATTCGCTACATAATGCGGGATCTCGTTTTTGTTTTCTATGCAACAAAGAATAACAATGGAGTCGGTCCAAACGTAAATAGCGTCACGCACAATTTACACATCTTCAAATGTGCGGCAACTTCTTACTGCCACCTTGCTAGCAGCAAACTTCAGTCGGCGAACGATAATTGTCTTCAGAGGAGCCCCTCCTGATTTGGAGAACAGCAGCCTTTTAGAGGACTCGAATATGAGTGACGCTTCATAACCAACCTCGGAGTCATTGCAGAGCACAAAGTTGGACTCCACCGTCCAGGATGGCAAATTTACGCAGGCACGGAGGGATTCGCAGGGTTCCCAGCGTTGTCATGCCGCACATACATTCTTCTCAATGCCTCAGTTCTGATTTTCCAATCCATACAATTAATCGACGTCGGCCCCAATGTGATTTATGGTCTCGACAGTGGGGCTACCTTGATCGACTGGTCTAAGTTCAATCCAACCAAAAGCCTACGAATGAAATAGACATGTTTTCGTCCAACGAAACTGTCATAATATGCAGTATGCTTCAACGACGTCTGCTCTTATGGGGACACACCCTTACATTTGCTGGTTGATGGCCCGGACTCATTGTAGACTAGACCAGGAAAGAACGACAGCATTAGGGCAGTACCTCACCGAATGTGTCGGGAGGCTCTCTGCACAGAAAGCTCCTTTGAGATATACGTGCTCCTTCCCCGACGACGAAGAAAACGTTAAATCAGTAACCTTTGAATCCCAGTTTTCCTAGGGCTAACGGAGCAAGGGAAGCCCTGAGGCTTGTTGACTATAAGAGGTTCATACGAACGACGGTCACGTCTGAGCCTGTGTCCAGCAAGTCATAGGTTTTTGCAATGCACTCCGGTCCTTCAATTCCCACTCGTGGAACACCCAAACTAATGCGATATCGTGTTTTAGGGTGGTAGTACAATGACTGAGTGACTGGTCGACTGAAGTTGTGGTGGCTGTTTAGTGACCGCCAAGCTGTTTCTCTTTATTCCTGTTGGACTTATTCCGGCCGGTGAATTCTTTGCCCACTTCATGACGGTGTCTACCTCGACAACCGCGGCTGGACCATGGTTTTGAAACGGGACACTGAGTTGACGAACGTCTGTATCTCAAACAAAAACAAGCCTCCACCTCCCTAAGCAATTTCCATATTTCCGGTACATCATTGGACAGGAAACGAAGGCATTTTTCCTATAAGCACTGCCTATTGTAGACCACGCCTACTTCAACGGAACTCCGTGGACCAGGACTTCCCGCGATATTAAAACGTTGGGCATCTGGAGGATCCTTCAGTAAATTCCGCCACCAACTGCGTATTTGCTTACTTCAATGAGGTCGGCTGTCAGTAACCAACTTTCCAGACCTGCTTTGGGAAATCCGCGCACAACGAAAATCCTCTTGTTCCTGGATGAAAAATCTTGCCGCATGGACGAAGGAAAATCACTCGAGGTACGCTACCTGTACTTCAGAAGAGACTTCGAATTAGTAATTTTCCAGCAGACCATAAACTGCTATCTTTCGGTGCAACTGGGCCGGCCAGGCAATGGGTGAGGTATTGTCTTGGTAATCGTACCATTTAAGTTGGGCGGGCAATTACGAATCCGTATCGAAATATGTCACGATTGGAGAACCTCAAAGCTCTGTGATTGGACCCTTTCTGCTCCTTCTATGGCTTGGCCTAGGTACTGGCTAACCCCTGTTCCATCGTTGCGGATGAAATCAGTTTGGGAAGAGAACACGTTTTTCAGTGTTTGGAAGCAATTGAGAGATGGTTCACTCGCTGGAATTAACTAGTAAGCCTTGAAAATGTCAGTTTTTGGCCACAGACATAAACCATGCCAGACATTGGCCGCTAGATTGGGGATAATCGTCAACTGCGATTTTTAGCCATCCAGGCATTGTCGAGTGGAAGCCAACAAGGTCAGAGGAGTATTCAACAGAATTGATAAGACAGTGAGACGCAAACACAAGGGAAGCGCTTCCGCAGCATCTGAGCAGTGCATGGCTAACGTCAGGTGCTAAACCGCAAATGCAGTTGATTCGTATATTCTACTGTGCCGAATAATAAGGCGACCAAGGCACAGGCGCAAAAGGATCTCAAGTATGTTGACAAGGTCAAAACATGGGCCAATCCCAGTGTACAGTAATGCACATACGTGTCACGTGGACCAAAATTTGAGTATCAAAATCGGGCGGTGATTGTGGACTTTCCAGCAGACAAAAGCGAACATAATATGAAGAAACGAATTCATTTGCATGAAAATCATCCCATGAATTTTGATCAAAAATTTTTCTTTTCGCAGAATTTTCTTGTCTTGTCTTACGCAAAGTGGTACTATGTCCTATCCTAGAGTCTTCGTAAAATCGTGAGACCATACTATCCCAAGTACATCAATTGTGGAGAAAGTCCAATGTCTAGCAAAGAGAACGGCGGCTGGGGGGCGAGTTATGTGTAAGGATTTCAGATTCTGAGCCTGTACTCCATGGAACGTAGACAGAACAGATCAGACTCACTACAAAGCTTTAAGCTTGTGAAGTGCATAACATGCACTGAGGTTAGGGTTCCTCCTGAGACTGTCTCTGTGTGGCGCAAGTGACAGAAGTAACTGTAGACAAAAACTGGAAGCAAGGATTTTTGCGAATTGAGCTGTCCAGCTCTTGGAAAGGTTATACGAGAGGGCTGTTTGCTTCAAATCGGTAGAAGCTTCCAAACGGGCTCTAGATCTATGCCGGTGTACAGCATCCCAGGAATTGAGAATATCGACTGTTCGAGGGCAACGTTCTGTTATTTTGCCTTTCATTTCTGCGCATATTGTGTAACAATGTCCATACATATGTGCATGATATCGCTGAAAACTGTTTTTTGGCAAACAAAAAATTAGATTACGTCTAGTGCTGGAAATTACGGGAAATCGCTGAAAACACCCATAGTTACGAACTTGTGACCGTTTTTGTCACCTGCCCTGCTTAAATTGAAATGAACTACAACTGGTGCTTTTTAATCCAGAAACAAAAGAACCTATACAGTCTTGTGAGCTAAGGATACAGGCCGAAAACACTATTCCTGAAGCTCGAGCAACCGGAAGCCAAATTTTCGTCCTGTACAAGCTGAACTGAACTGTCCAACTGGCCTTGATGCGGCACGAGGGGCTTCTTGAATGCCGCCGGCACGCTTTTCCGATGGGGTGAGTTTCTCGACAATTGTTTAGCTTAGTTCGTTTTTCCTTCGTTCCTGTCATGACTGGGCCCCTTCAGAATTTTCGGATGTCGTTAAATTTGATGTATGTGCTTTATATTGCCAAGGCTTGATGAATAGTATGATTGAAAAGGATAATGACGAATGGTGGTGCCCGTGTTGTCTTAGTTTGAGTTTGTTCTATACGAAAACCCCGTATTAGAATCTGCCATTGGCAAGTAAGGTGCACCAATTTTGAATCGCGCCCCAAAACCGACGTAACGAATGTTCATTTCTGTTGGTACAAAATAGTGATGACCACAAGAATCACCCAAATCACACATAAGGCGCGAGGCTCACACTGAGTAGACGTTCCATTTTGTCCATATTACTTACAATCTACTTAATGGCTACATACAAGACGAATTCTGACACCGCAGCGGCACTTACCCCTGACTACTTTAATCGATCTTTATGACCGATTATCGTTTCCTTTCACCGTAACGACCACTTGTGCGTCACTTGCTCGGCGCTGTACTTTTGGAGCACTTTCAACCGAGACATTCGAGTGGTACAACGAAAACGCAGTCGTGAGTGATAAGAGCTTGAGTATATTTCGCAAGCGCTTGTGAACAAAACATGCGTGATCAATGTGGAAAAGGCAACCGCGATAGGCGATCGACGTTCGGTTATCCAAGCGATCCGGAAAAATAGTGCCACGTATCGCTGCAGATCCCACTTCACTCGATTTTGCGTCGGTGTTTTGGAAATTCTTACAACGTTTAAATTGTGAAGCTATCAATTGGGCATGTTCCTCTGGACAATTACTCTGCCGCTGGGAGGAGTTGAGCAGCTATTCTGGCCTTTTCGAATTTTTGTACTATCGATGTTTGTTTCACGTAATAAATAAGCATTTCATCCGCACACAACCCGTTTAGTTCAATTCAGTATACACAATTAAATCTGCCTTCCAGGTAGTGGTTTAGTCGAATCGGCTGTTGCCCTAGTTTGGGTAACTACGTTGTTTTTCATGAATGACATTATCACGATGTTCTAATTCCAAAAATGCAACCTTGATTTGCGTTCCCCTGTCCTTCTGGCTAGCGAGATCGACTTATTCATAGTCTCCAAAGTTGATCCATCAATTGAATAAGAAAAGTGGTTGATAATTTACTGACGAATGAAACCGATTGGAAATGGGTATGGAGCTGAAGCTACGGCGTAAGACCGGTTGTTTTAGTGTTCTCTTATTGATGGATCAAGCATGTAACCCCAACGCGCGAACGTCAGGGGTTGGAATGACAATAACAAGGCAGCATCACTGTGTACTTGAGGTATGGGCAGGCGTATGGACACACAAGATATCCCTATTTTAGATATACGAACTCCGTTTTTTTACCTTACGGAAGAAGACAGAAATGGCTGGCCAAGTAGGATGAATCCACAGATCGTGATTGGAGTCACATTATGAGATCTATTTTTCAAGTTCCAATTTTTGATCCATCCACTGAGTGGATGCAGCCGAAGGCAAAGTGGTGGTCGATCGTGTTCTGGTGACCGATTCAAACTGGGAATGATGCTGAACTAGATGGATAGGGCAGTGAACCAACTATGCACCCCGTTTCCCGGAAGCAAGGAACAAATATGGCCGTGAGTCGTGACCGGATGGCATCACATTTAGTGAAACCAGTGTGTTTCGAACAATTAACTATTTGCTGAGTAATGTCTAATCTAGTTGGTTTATCAGAAGGCTAACGTTGGTCACGGTTCTACGTGATCTGCGGTCTATGATGTATCGTGACTGATGAGGATCATTTAAGTGAGTTAGGCATACCGCGATGGAGCTGCCTACGGTTTTCTATGTATGGAAGCTTTGAAGCCTTGGGGCATGTGACAAAACTGAAGCGCACGAGTGTAAGTTGGTGGTGAAACTAACCTAAGGATGCTTTTGCGGAAAAGGACGTTTAAAGTGGCATGGTTTTATGATCTTGGTTTTCATAACAGCCGTTACGCCAGTCACTCCAGAGAGGAAACCAGTACAAGCATCCGACCAAAGTGAAGGCCGTGAGTTAAGCCAAGAACCAGTTGGCTATGCACAGCTGGAAAAGATTTGGGCTTCGCACCTCTGAGGCGCCTGGGTGGTCGTTGAGCCTGAGTTGACTACAGAAGCTTTGCTCACGGTCGTAATAGTGCAATGTCTTCTCTTTTGCTATCCATCTAAAACCGTACAGTGGAAATTGGGTGTGCCAAATTATGTGCGTAGCACGTAAACGCCTAACTGTAGCGATAAGCCTTAAAAGGACCGTACAAACTGGTTAGTTAAGGTAGCCAAATAAATGGAAATGGCAACTGCTTCGGGTAAAAAAGACTGTGGGCTTATATGGGATACCAGTGAGCGGCAAAATTCGGCTAACTAAATCGTGTGGGATAGAAGTGACCAGTCCGTTCATAACATACCAAAACCTCGACCGTTAGACTGGACACATCAATGAACAATTTAGCTAGCCCGACGACCACAAATGCAAATCCTTGGGAAGTGTCTCTTGACCTCCAACGGAATTGGAAATAGAGTTGAGTGTTCGACTGCTGGAGGTGGGGAAAACGACCGGTCCCGGTGAACTCTCCTCAGTTTTTTTAAAACTGGGTAGAGCAGCCCTGATTAAGTCACTTACCTCCTTGCTTCGTAATATTTGGAACGGGGAACGTATTCCGTTATCGTGGGGTGAGTAACAGATTGTACCCATCTTCAAGAAGAGCACACGGAGTGACTGTAACAATCATCGTAGGGTAAGTTTGCTTCCTATGGTTGTTAAGGTATTAGCTTTGGTAATGCCGCACTGTTTGACACCGGTTCGCGAGAGTAACATCCACGAACAGCAGGCAGAATTTCATCCAGGTCTGGGTTGCATCGACCAAATACTCTCTTCGGCAGTTACTCGAAACGCGCCACGCACACCGCCGCCCTACGACCGCAATTTTTCTGGACTTCGACTGAAGGGATCGGATAGCGCTATTGAATGCTATCCACTGGATTGGTATGTCACAGAAGTTGGTGAACCTGTTTCGAGCATTGTACTTGCATGCCCATGGTCACGTTTGAGTATATGGCAAGCTATCATGTTAATTGGGAACGACAAGGGTACCCCATCTACCCATTCTTGTTGAACTTCGTCATGGACGAGGTAGTGATGGATACAATAAGAGGTCTCCAAGATCGAGTCGAACTGGAAAACGGTGAGAAGCTGTATGACCTGCATTACACAGATGACGTCGTGCGCCTGTTCCAATCTGCGGACTATGCACAGCGTGCAATAGACAGACTCTCGAGGTTTGTAGCTCGGTGCGGCATGTGCTTTTTACCTTCAAATTGTAAACTGGTGTTAGAGGAGTGACTGGACAAAAGTAGTTCCGAAATTGATACTGAATTAAGAGGAACTAACGATTGTGGACCGTTTCACTTCCCTTGATAGCTGCGTGTCGAACCGGAAGTAGACGTAACCACAGGTATATGGAAGGCTCGTCCGGCGTACGTTGGACTGAAGCACTTTTGGCATCGGTCTGATATTTCCTTGTAGTTGAAACGTCGCGATGGTCCCAGTTCTGTTGTATGGTTGCAAGACATGAAATATGCGTGTGGGAGATGTTCGCCGTTCGGAGGTTTTCGATCACCGATGCCTACGTAGTATGGCTAGGAGTGGATGGAGTGACCGGGTGAGTAATGCTAAGGTGAGAAAGCTGGTACTAGGTGCCATTTCTGAGAATACCTTATCTCAGCGCAGGTTGGGCCACATGTTGCGTATGCCGAACACTCATCTACCATACCATGCCCTATTTTGCGTTCCTCCCAATGAATAGGAGGACAAGAGATGATGTGGCAACGCGGGATGAGAAAATTTATAGCGAACTTAGGTGAAGTAGATGTCTCATTTCTTCGTGGTTGGGGTCCGAAAGACTCGTCGACTTGCTGGCTGGAGACATTGAAGAATATGACAGTGAACCGTGAACAGTGGCGATCGTGCTGTCATTTTCTATCGAATCAGGATGATTGAAAGAGTGCATTTGTACAGTTAGACTGTGTTCCGTGTGTTGGCTGCTGCAGCATCTTATCTTTTCCCGCTTGTGTAGGTCCACTTCCTGTTCTCCTTGGATATTCACTTTTTATAGAAACGTGTGACTTTGGGGGAAAGGCAGCGGTGAGTGAGGTTTGCCTTGCTGTTTAACGCTAAACGATGGTGATGCCCTGCTGTTTAACGATGAACAATTATGGTTATTACTATTCGTCGTTCGCCGTGATTCTGACGGCACATGATCAAAACATATTTGTGCGAAATATGTAATATGTAATTCTTCTGGCTGACCTGAGTAAGAATGTTCCTGCGGGGTCGATTACAACCGCGGCTCAGCGTTCGAAAATAATTTATATGATTTTGTGATTTTGACATTTAGGTGATGCGCTTCATGGGTGTAAAACGTTAGCTGCTGGGCATCCGTTTAGTTTGGTTTAGTTTGGTTCCATGCACATTTCCATAGCTGATCACGTTCTGAACAACGTAGTGGTCGAAGCTCATGGTAGGAACAAATAATTAGTAGAATCAGCTGGCAGTCCCAGCACGATGACCACCGTCTGGGGCTTTTGGTGTAAGGTAGACTGCATGATCAAATTCTGGGACTGACTCACCTGACCCTGGATATATCGAAACTGCTTTAATATTTCCTTGAGGTCAATGTCTGTGCCTTTCTTGTCGTCAGCAGCAGTAACTACTGATCGTATAGCCTGCTATCTCGAAAATTGCTGCAGTGTTCATAAATCATTTCGAAGTTCGATTTTTTTCATTCATGACATTGCTTAAAACATGAGTGTGATGGAAAGGGCATGTCCCACAGTCGCTACGGTCCACTACATTGAAGGAGGGGGAGGAACCGGCAACCACGACCCTAAAACTTGGAGTGTCGTGGAGCCACGTAAGACCTCATTAGATCCGGTGAAATGACGAGTCGGGCATTTTTCTTTGGTTTGTGCTTTTCTCATCATTGTCCAGCCTTGTTCGGGGATATGATGCGTGCTTACCAGGAAGTAAGACTTTAAACGGCAGGAAAGCGGTAGATCATTGTCAAATGATGATGTCTATAAGATAAGGAAGCCACCGACTATGTCCAGTTAAACTCCGGATA
>LUCM01010915.1:0-15107 GCA_008360955.1 Fasciolopsis buskii | reverse complement strand
TTGGCACTTTCGTGGGAACACCTCCTTCACGAGAAGGCAATGCAGGAATTCTTGAGCAGAGGCCATTTACGACGCAGATCATTTGGGAGCGTTTCGAGAGGCGTTCAGGCTAAAACTCCCATCCTTTACAATGGAAGCGAGAAACTGAATTGGTTGTTGTCTGTTACCACTAGTGAAGAATCGGTTTTTTATGCTCATCTTACACGTGCATGCAGTAAATGGGACATGTCCAAAGACTCCTTACGCCCACTACATGAGGAGTGGTACCCGGTAGCTTTAACTCCCTGAAATTTAGAGATGCGTAGAACTACAGAAGATTTCATTAGGCCAGGAGTGGTACCGAACCGGATGACAGCGGTTTGCCGTCCGCCGCCAAAGTGACCGACGGAGCTGTGATTCCAGCTTCTGACCTTTTTTATGGAAAGCGGTTTATCCTCCCGACCACCACAAGGAATATGCCGGGTTTCTCACTGGTCTTGAGTGCAGTTATTAGAGCATCTTCTAAGTTCTCAAAGGCCAGCGATCACTGTGTTCTCAGACATTCGTATGGCCTTTGACTCCATTGATGGACATTTTGACACCATTGAGGATTGGATTATTTGAAAAGTTTGTGTCGATCCTCAACTTAACGTATCATCCCTTCTGTGGCGTGGGTAGCCGGGAATTATCGACCGCTCGAATATCTCTAACATCCTTTCTAAGGGGTACCTTTATAATTTCCGTTCTTTCAATTCGGGGACCAGGCAAGATGTCACGAAGAATTGCGGATCAGTGGACTTATCTGATGGCAGCACTAGGGTTTGCTTTATTTAACTGTCCTTTCCGTGCTCCCAGCCAAATAGGACTACCCTAGTGGGGACGTTTGAAACTTTTAAGGGGGACCTATGCTGTGTCTCCATAACGTCTATGCAGGATCCCACTTCCGCGGTCATCATTCGTATTCTGGATGCAACTCATTCTCTCGCTCACTTTTCGCGTGTATTCGGTGATCCGGTTTCGAGCGTTCGTGGTTAGTTTGGTGCGGGGATCGTACTGAGCATGCAAGCCAAAGGTACAGTACGAGACTGGTTCTCAGTCAACAGTCGTTTGTAAGCAGCTCGGTTGGACGGTTTCTATGCTTGTGAATAGCATTCGAACGGAGCGTTATTGCTCGTCTTATCTGTGTATGCTCTCACTGATTGCAGCTCCCCCGAGGCCAAAGATGAGTTGTACAGGGAGTTATATGGATTACTCCGCAGATCTGTGGTCGTTGCTGGTGATTTTAACACCCAACTTGGTTGCGTGGTGGAGACGAAATGGCACATCGGAGGCTATCAGACCGACAACGGAAATCTTTTCATCCAGGTTTATTCTGGTCATAGGCTCTTTCTACCGGACACAAATTTGGTCATAAAAAGCGATGCCTGCTCACCTCCCGACTTGTGCCTTCACAGGGTTGGACTCATATAAACAACATCGGTTACCATTCTAGTCTGCACCCGTGGAATCATGCCATGCTTTAGTTCGAGCTCTTTTGTTAGCCCCTATTCTGTGGTCCCACCTGTACAAAAGCCACTTGCCGGCACAGCCGACTTCAGTTCCAGTTAGAGCTTTCAATGCTGTTGTCGCTTCAACAGAGTGCTTAGGATCTGATCGGACACTGAGGCCATATCAGAAAAGCCTTGCGCTCGATGACAACTGCCACGCAGGACTTCGTGCCATGCCCACCTAAGAAACGATAGACATCCTCGACTTCAGATGCTCATTTGGATGCCGCACACAGTGAAACACGTAAACCCCTGGGGCCTCATCTGACCAGGAGCCTGAGAAATGATCGCGAGCAATAGTGGATAGGGGAATGTAGGGAGATCGAAAAGTCAGCGGCTATCGGTAATAGTCACGACCTTTTATTGACTGATCATGATTAGCGATCCACGGAAACCGGGCGTAAGCGAGGTGATTAAGGAATCCGGTGCTACATTGATCCACTCTCAGAAGTTTCGGTTGGGGCGTTGAGCAGAACATTGGGAGCTACTCAATTAGCCCATGACAACAAAGGGCCTTCCACTTATGCTCGTTATTGGGGCGATGCACGTGGATACCGATCTTTCATCTGAAATATAGGTGATCAGGGAGGCAAGGTGGTTGAACCAGATGAACTGTCTCCGTTCTTCTTCAGGTATGAAGGTGAAGTGATAACATTGGAGTTAACAAAACACCTGGAATCAATATGAACAAAGGAGGAGATTCTTAAGAACTTGTGTGAGTCGATGATTGCACGACTTTTATAAGAAGGGTTATAGATTCCCATGTGACAAATACATGAATTAGTTCAGTAAACACTGCGTCCAAACGGCTCGCGGGCATTATCCTCCACTGATCATCTAGTACTCGTGCAAGCTGTACGAATAAGAACCAGGCCGGTTTCCGTCCTGGTCATAGTTGTATTGACCAAATTTTCACTTTACTACAGGTCTTAGAACATGTCCCGTAGACCTACGACTTCTTTCATGATTTGGAGGCGGCATTCCACCCAGTCGACCGTGCAGTTCTTAGGCGCTGCCTCCTATTGAAGGGTGTGCCAGAGAAATTCATTCCACTTACCTAATCTCTATGCAAACAGCCTAAACTGAGTTCGTGCTTTTGGGGATGTTTCACCCCAGTTCATTAGAAATGGTGTTCGTCAGGGTTGCTCCTTTGCAACCTCCTTCCTAAAGTTTGTCATTGAGATGGTTATGGAGATAGCCTTGTCCTCATGTGGTACTAATGTCTTCTGAGACAGGAACCTATCCGACTTGGGATATGCGGACGACGTTTTGCTACTAGGTAAGGACCCAAGTAATTTGCAGGGGTTTTTGATCGACCGAACGATGGCGTAAGTATGTTTGGTATGCGTTTTGCGCCTTCGACTCGTAGAATGCTGTTGCAGGATTGGATTGGCGCAAAGCCAAACTGTGTTCTTGCAGAGGAACAACTGGACGAGGTGGATAGATTTGATTATTTGGACAGTTTTATCTCACCTAATGGTCGTATATCGGATCAAGCGCCATCGCATATGCAAAAGGTCCGATTGGGATTCGTCCGTTTGAGGTGTCTGTGGTGTCGATATTCCGTCCGGTTATCGATCAAATGTGAAGTGTACACATTAGCAACCAGGTGGGTACTGCTATAATTCCCAGAAAGATGATCGTTGAGGACAGAATTGGGAAAGTTTTCATTGTCTGAACACCGTTATCTTCATACTATTGATTGAATACGGCGGGAGGATTTCGTGAGGTTTGACGTAACGTCCTGGATACTGAGGTTCCGTCTGTACCACAGACACTGAATCAGACTAGGTTTAGGTTGTCTGGACATGTTTTGCACATACCGACAGAGCAACTTCCTTATTGTGCGCTTTTCTCTGAGGTATGTAAAAATCGGAAGGTGGTTCGAGCTGGCAATTTGCTGACATGAAAAAACATGAAAACCATTGGACTGTCTCGTATAGGTGGAGCTGGACTGTCGGCTTGGGGTCCACAAGTTCTCCCAAAGCGATAGTTTGGGGCAATAGGTGATGTGGGTCATTGCCACAGTCAGTGGCGTTTCCGCATTCGAAACTTTTCTTCTTATGCTTAGGAGGAAATCAGGAGAACAATTGTTTTACAGATTTATAAGCTTCCCATCGCAATTTATGAGACATGAACCCAAGGGATAGAAAATAAGTACAATGGTTTCATTTAGGTGTATATATATATATATATGTATAACCATATATAGAAGTGTGATTTAAAGTGGAATCGGACAAGCCACCATATTACTGATAAATGGGTTTGAGTGATTAGGTCACGAATGCCACCCGGTCCGTGTCATGACAGTCGGTGTCACTATGCTGTTGATGTAGGCCCTGGTAGGTGTAGGGCATGACCCAGACGTTTATGTGCACATGTTGGAGTCAAACGTTTGATCCCTAAAGCTTCAGAATTCCTGAGTGTTCCTAGTCGGATTTGCTCGGATCGATCACGCTGCACATGGCGGATGACCCTGAGCGCTTGGTTGTTGTCTGTGGTGACTAAAACCTACCGGATGTACTAAGGTAGTGCCAGGTATCGTCCCTGATCCGAACTGATTGAGCCAGGTTGGATTGTGTTCTTTCATGGCAATGGATAATTACCAAATGGCTCGATCGATATTAGCAAGGTACCCTGGAGGGCTGATTACATTTATCAGAAGTGTTGGGGGGATCAGCTCACGGTTTGCGAAAGCTAGAGCAGATTTTGCGATGCCGCGATACTTTTGGTGCCCCCACGACATCTGGCTTTCCCTCAAAAGAGGGGTGTACAATACCACAGTCGGTTATGTTCCTTATGCTTGCGATACTCGACCTCTCCGGGTTGATGATGCCTGGCGAACTGATGCACTTGATCACCGATATTTCCGAACCACTGCTCGAGTCTGATGGGAATATCGGATGAACAATGAATTGGTCTGCCGTCGTATGTTGGGTGCAGACAGTCGTCCTCTTACTGAGGCAGTTGTATAACCCTTTGGTGGCTTGGGCACGTTCAGTGTATGTTTGTCCGTCGTCAACCTTTTCGTGCTGTTTTTACACGTACTGGTCAAGACTAGAAGAAGCGGCACAGACGTCAGGCGTAGAAGTATAAAGTCGTCAGCTTCGGTTTTGGCTTCCCGCCTTCCTAGTTGAGCTCAAGGGGTTAGCGGTGTTGTTAGTTTGAGACACCGGGAACAAATGCTCAGAACCAACATCAGTGGTCCGTCTGTTGAACTAGTATCTCGTAAAAAATGCTGAAAACTGCGGAAAATCGTTGATTGTATAGAATGAAAATACAATAAATAGCTAATGTTGTTTATCACTATTCTTTCGTTTATCCATTTTCTGTGTAGTTCTATTTGATGGTTGTCTCGTTGGCACTATAAATAAATATATATATGTTAGGCTTAAGACATTGCACCCCAGAGCTCAGTCACCTCAACAGTTTGAATTTGTATATATTGTTTGGGACTTGTGTTATGCATGCTTGCAGGTCGATTGTCTTGGTGCACACAGGTCTGCGAGACAGGATGGTCAGGATGGTCAGGATGGTCAATCCATGACCTGACTAAAGGATATGAAAAAGGACCAGTGGGTTGTCCCAAGGAGGCAGAGCTGGATCAGTGGATTGGGGTTCACGGGACCCACCAACG
Source organism: Fasciolopsis buskii (assembly GCA_008360955.1). Classification (NCBI taxonomy): domain Eukaryota; kingdom Metazoa; phylum Platyhelminthes; class Trematoda; order Plagiorchiida; family Fasciolidae; genus Fasciolopsis; species Fasciolopsis buskii. The sequence goes on along the minus strand of LUCM01010915.1, from coordinate 9,944 downwards.
CAGTGGTTAAAGACTTTAGGGGACTGTGGTGATCAGTGATGTTCACGCATTTGAAGTATTTCTGCTTCTCTATCCTCTTTTCAACCTAGGACGAAAATTTTCGTTCGCCAATAATTGGTGCTATGAAGTGGCATTATTGCCGACTTACTGGCTAGATAAACTGAAATGAGCCCAAATCGTGTCGTGCTGACGAAGTGTCTTTATGTTATAGGATACACCTTAAATATTTTCTCGGTGCCAGATATAATTTTCGAGCGCGGTTTGCAAGAAACAGTAATAAGTAATATGAGTGGTCAATGAAAAACAAAATATTTAGATGGTATTGCGATTTCGTCACCTTTATTTGAAATTATGTAGCCTTAGTTGTATGATCCAGAAAATGTTACGGAGCGAAAAGAAGGAAGATGCGGTATTTCAAATGAATACGCAAAATCTTCAGTGAATTTTAAGGACATTAAAAGATTTAAGCTGTAGGGTATAAGTATTCTTTGTATCTTTATAACGTGATATTCTGTGAAATGATGGATGCATGGTTTTTCAGTACTCTTGATGGGGAGTTATTTGGTTAATAATAGAAAGTAGAAAACAGTTACCCTTAGTTGAAGAAATCCCGATACCTTTGAATAGTTGTTGTATTTCCACCGATTGAGAATCAGGTAAGCCATAGAGGACTACTAACTAACGAACGATACAAATTAAGGGCGTTGCGAACCCATGGTTGTTGGTTTTGTGATTAACTGATAGGTTTGTTGACTTTTATGTTGTAGCGTTTTGGAATAACTTTGCCCAATGCGAAAATTGTTCACCATACAACTAGATGATTTGTTAATTGTCATTCTAAAGCTGTGAGCTGAATGCCTGATGGAAATAAGCAATGTAATTAATGTTTTATATAACTCCTCTAGACTGTCTGACACCAGGATTGTCTATCAGATTAGCTGATGGGTGATGAAGGGTTCTGGCTTCGTACCCAAGGCTTTTTATTCAGATCATTGGTCCTGTTCAATTGTTCCTGGCAGAATAGAACGCCTAATGTGCAATGTGTTACCTGTCGTTTACGCGAGTAGCACTAATGGGGTGCTCCCACCATACTGGACTAATGCTGCCGAGTAATATCAGTGCAATAACGCTTCCTATCGCTCTGCTTAGCTAACTGTCACAGTGAACTGGGGTAGCAACAACGGACTTCACTCGGAACAATTCGACATAAGAGTGATTAAGCTTAGCCGATGTTTACAAGTAGCAAGGGCTATCCAGTCTTTTCAAGTTCACTGAACATGTTTTCTGGATTCCGAGCCTTTCATGTGCTCTGCATTCACCCATGACTGTTAGCGTTACTCTGATATACCCATTAGACGGGGCACTATGTTAATTTGACGGAATTCAAGGGATATGTCTACCTGTGCGACGGCGAAATGAGCATATTCTGCAGATCGGCGGTGGTTCAACGGGTGGTTTGTCTGCCACTCCACAAATGTCAGGAGTTCGAACATCACATCTGCTGGTCATTGATGGTACACGAAAATTCCTCTCATTCGGCTCGCTACCGTATCTGACCCATTGATAGCTTGTGATTCTATGCCACTGGATTTAAGGATAGTAGTTACCGGTCTCCCCATAGAGCAATAAGCCCCGGAGGTTATGAAGCATGCCGCTGCACTGTATTCATGCATGGTTAGCTTAAAAACAAGCTACATTCTCCCACCGCATTGCTTGAAACAAATTGCTGACCATGTTGTTGTTTGGACAACCGCATAATATTCAATAGTCAAGTCGGTAGAAAACGAACTTTTGTCTGTTGCCAGTGTGAACACCAGTGATGGGGCCCAAACCCAGTTCGTTTTGATCTAAGAGGCCTTTCAGCTTCATGGGAACAACAAAAATAAACAGGACAAGTCCGACAATATACAATCTTTGGTTTTGCTCTTCTGGGAATAATAGGTTTTTTAACGGCTTTTGCTGTCGCATAAAATTTACTCATCCCGGTGTCTTGCACTCGAGCTACCTCGCGATCATCCATGCCGTTCGCAATTCACTTCTGAATTCACATTACTTTTTCTCTTTTCCACATGCACAGCGAGCTACCCGTATTTACCTGTCAGGCACATGTGTTCACTATCAATCCGCAGACCAAAAAGTCATGGATCCCATCCAGTTCGAAAGCAGTGGATGTGAATTTTTTCTACGATTCCAACAAACAATGCTATCGAATCATCAGTGTAGAGGATTCACCTACCGGAAAAAAGGTGAGTTTTAGCCTTTTGACTTTGCTTTTGATCCACAAGCTAAATGCCTTCTTTAATTAGTAGGATAGCAAGAAATGAATACCTATAGCCGATGATGGTCAAGTTCATTAAGTGACTGATGCACCAAAATGATTAAATGTTCGAATCTCAGCGCCGGTAAACGGGATTCGTTGTCGCTGAGCCACAGTTGACCTACTGTGACCTTATGCGCTTTTTCTGTGGGACTCCAGATCTCAGGATTGCGATTGCTAGTCTCCCTTCACCAACGGAGATCACCCCAGGGGCTAAGGCATTCTCTCCCGCTAAGCTTATGTACGAAGGACAGTATATCTTCTGTTATCTTCGACCTTCATAATGTTCTTAGAGCGAAATTCTTATAATTCCATTAATAAGGTCTTTGCAGTTGACATCTCTTTATGTGTGACTTACTAAACACTTACATTTGTAACGGCCAATTTATGAAAGTCTGTGGTTGAACAAATACACTGCACGACGGTATCTCCACTTACGAATGGGCTGAAGCAACCAATCTCGGTTACCATATCAGTTCCGTTCGGTTCTTACTACCAGTTACCTTGCACCGGCATGTTCTGGCATTTGGTTGCTGCCTCACAACACCGTCCACCCAAACGGGACATAGTAAGAGATTGGCTGCAAAAATAATAATTTAAACAACTATACAGAAAGAGAAAATTTTCGGCCGCAAGAACGTCACGGATTGCAGCATAGAGATATATTACCTGTTGCCTCTAATCCTCACCTGGGGGTTCTCCTGGGTCCCAATCTGACAATCTGACTAAACCCACCGCGGTCAAAGTTTTCATGCTTTTGTGCCATATTGTCGACTCACCACGTGGATCCATATTTCAACCATTACCTATTTCTAGGGATAACACGTAACGAGACGATCGTCCCAATTGTCTTAACCAATTCATATCCCAACGATTAAACCCTATCGCCTGATCTCATTTAATGGGAAAATTTTCCCACCGTATTCAATCAATAGTATGAAGATAACGGTGTTCAGACAATGAAAACTTTCCCAATTCTGTCCTCAACGATCATCTTTCTGGGAATTATAGCAGTACCCACCTGGTTGCTAATGTGTACACTTCACATTTGATCGATAACCGGACGGAATATCGACACCACAGACACCTCAAACGGACGAATCCCAATCGGACCTTTTGCATATGCGATGGCGCTTGATCCGATATACGACCATTAGGTGAGATAAAACTGTCCAAATAATCAAATCTATCCACCTCGTCCAGTTGTTCCTCTGCAAGAACACAGTTTGGCTTTGCGCCAATCCAATCCTGCAACAGCATTTTACGTTGTAGATGTGTCAAACATATCCAGAAAGCGATTACACATGCATTCAGACGGTCGAGAAAAACTTGCGAGGACGGAAACCTGCTTAATTTTCACGCATACACCATTAACAAAAGGTGGATGATAATGTCTGCGAGCAATTTGGATAGCGTGCTTAGCAAACTAATTCCTTCTTGATTACCACAGGGATTTGCCGCCTAGTAAATCGACACAATTGTCGATTCACAGAAGTCCCTAATAATCTCTTCTTCTGGCCAAATTGGTCCCGCTGGTTTCGTCAACTCCAGTGCTAACACTTCGCCATCGGCTATGAAGAAGCACAGAGACACTCCACCTGTTCCAGCTCCCTTATGGCTTCTTAGAAAACCCATCTCCCTTATGGTCCGTATTTCGGATAAAAGACTGGTGTGCACCCGGATTGTTTGACTTGTGGACATAAGTAGAAGGCCCACTGTTGCCATGGGCCAGCTGAATAGCTCCATAAAGTATTCTACCCAACGCTCCAACCGAAGCTCCTGAGAGTGAATCAGTGTGGTACCAGATTCCTTCATCACCTCGCTTACACCCGGTTTCCGTGACCCACTAATCCTGATCAATCGATAAAATGTTGCGACTAATACCAATAGCCGCAGCCTTTTCGATCTCCCTACATATTCCTACCAACTATTGCTCGCGGTCATTTCTCAGGCTCTTGGTCTGTTGATGTTATAGACGGTGATCAGCCTAGCGTTTTCGGTGTCGCAGATTTTAATTCTGTTATTATCTTCCCACAAGAACGTATAATCTCCGAGATATTTTAGGATTGGCGTTACTTTAAATATTGCATGATTGAAAATTTTCGCATGACCGCCAAAAGAATCACAAAACTACGCCCTGTGATTAACTGTTTCCCCTATTGACCAAGGTCACTCCACAAAACCATATAAGCGATTGAGTTCGCTTGAATTCTGACTTATCTTAGGCGGGGGGGGGGGTAACAATATACGCGTGGCTGTGTTCTGTGTTAGGGGTTGGGTTCAAATTTCACGCTTTGTTTTTGTGACAAATCGGCATTTGGTCCGTGCCATTCCGTTGCGGATCTACGGGACCTGAAGGCCCAAGCCCATGCATGTCACTCTCCAGTTTTGGTGTTTGTTAGCGTCCTCTTAGGCCACAGGCTTTGTATTTGTGTGTTTATTATCCCGGCTGGGAAATACAACAGTAAACGCCTCGGGGGTCTACGTGTCTCATTTTATCTGGTGTCGGGAGCGACGGATCTGTGGACACCCAGGAGAACTGCGCATAGTCACCACCTATTTATATCAGATGTGATTAAAACTAGGCATAGCTAAATATGCTCGATCTTGGTTACTAAAATGGGATCATCACAACATGAAAAGTAAAGACCTGTACGGATATTCAAATAATATTTACCCACACAGCAGCACCTGATTACTTATCCTAATCTACAGGTGCCGCCGATTGTGTTGCGTTCAGAAATTTCCAGTAGTAATATCCTTAATACTCTAGTACTTTCTAGGTGCAAAGAACCATCAGCAGATACCTTGAACTCATTTGCAGGTTTCCTTTGTTAGATCTCGTTGTAGACTGTAATTAGGCCAATCAACCACGGACGACCTTGAATGTCTAAGTAAACGCATCCAAACATCAAAAATGCAATCCTTCTGGAGCATGAAGTTCTCATAAACGTTTTTGGAACGATCTCAGGATTTATCTTAGTTTAAGTTCGTAAGTGGTAACAAACTCGCTTCTCGAACAAATGCACTTATTTTTCCGAGTATCCTACCCACGATTAGGCATGTACTTATAGGCTAACTACAGTACTTTGCGCTAACTGGAATGTAATACTCATGGTTGATCACGAACGGAAAAGTTTTCATTGAGGCAGGATCTTGAATTGCATCAGAGTTGACCATGCATCATTTAAGCGCGCTGCATTAATCACCTACATTGCTCCCGTGACAGTAAAGCGATGGGTTAAAAACAGCAAAATCTTTCGGTATCGCAGTGTAGCAGATAAGAAGGTAATTTGAAAACATAGGTCGATTTAAAATTTTGCATTCAAACTTTTCCAACGTTGTGAACGAAACAAGACCACCGTTTGTATCATATCAAACAAATGAACTAGGCCAAGAGCAGTTTTCATGGATGAAATCAATCGTATCCGAAAGTAACTACGAAGTTGATTATGTTAAAATCTCACGACGGAAGTTCCTTTCTTTAATCTTTTCGCAGACTATTATCGATATTTTATGCACCATCGTCTAGATTGACTTGTTTAGTATTCAAGCGCTCCAGATATGTAGCCTGAAATAATAGCATAGCAGCAAGACATACAATTAATCAGCACAATATTTGAATACATATGGAGGCTGAAACGGGATACTATTAAATTCTTAGCCCATTCGTCCACTAGATACCTTCAAAGCATGTGGTGAGTTATGGAAAAAGATGCGCCAGTTCTTGGCGAATAAATCTTATACGAATTGGAGTAATTATTTTCCTACGCTGCTGCGTGCTGGAGGGAGGGATAATCGTTCATATGACGCATGCTGCATAAGTTGCGATGAGCCCTGGACAATCACGAAGGCTAGCCAAGTCACGTAATCAACAAAAATCATTTTTTCACTCATTATTCCTGTCAACGATGTGCTTCCGCAAACATGTTCGAGGTGCCTCTTCATTAGTTGGCGAATTTTGTTCATTCATTATCAGTTATGGGTGATAAAATATCCGTTAAAGAGAAATTCTGATCAGTATCAAAATGAATGCTTTGTCAAACCGTCGATTATTGCAAAGACAACACGATGGGCAGCAATCAATAGTAATTTCTCTTCATGTCCCAGCACAGAGGATAGCCGTCACGGTATGAACAATCGCCAACTTGGACATTTTTTAATAAATCCTGACAGACACCTCTGAGATCGTGAAATTACCATTTTTATAGTAATTCACGAGAAAATTTAACAAGGACATATTTTGGAGGCAGAAAATCGACCATATTAAAGCATAAAGACGAAGCTGTTTCTCATAACAAATAAAAAAATCGCTAAAGCCTTTTGCCATCATTGTACCAGGAGCAAACATAAAGTACATATTATGTCCTGCTGCATAAAAGGCAAATAGGCGTGCACTGCGCTAGATGTCACTTGAAGTGAAGCTGGTGTTGAGCATGTCCTAAGAATGTTCACGCGTTTATTTTATTTCTGGATTCAAGTTTGAATAGATTCTATTATGGCAATCAACCAGTTTTGTTGATGATCGGAGGTTGGCGCATTGCATAAAAGGGTGACTTGCGGGGAGGGGGGGGGCGATTTTCATTAAATTGTCTTGTATCAGCAAATCCTATTTTCCGTCACATTGCATGACGTGCGTTACCTGAATTTAAATCCAAGACATTCCAAGTCATGCGAAATTAGTGATAGTAACGCAAATTAGTACTGTTGATAGCCACTCTAAAATGTTCTTTGAAAATAACTGTTGTGCAGCATAATGGATCACGTCATGTCTCACTCGAGAATTATCGGCGTCAAGCGAAAACGTAATCCCATTATTTATATATTGTTACATTTTTATCAAGTATGTGATGCATGACTCTAGTGGAAGGAGTATGCTTCCTAGCTACCGACAGACTGGCAACCGCGACCCTCAGACTTGGAGTGGTATAGGGTCACATGAGGTCCCGATAGCCCGGGGGCGGTAACGAGGCGGGCAGCAATGGATTGCTACCAAAGTGGCCAAGAGCCCTGGGGTTTGAACCTCTGATCTTTGTGTTAGACGCTTAATCCACTTGGGCGCTAGAGTGGAATTAGTACTCTTCCCTCTTACCTGCTCGATGGTATCATGCTTTAAAATGTGTTTTTTGTTCTCAAAGAGGGATTGAGTAGGTTTATATCTATACACATTTTTGCATTATATCGGAGTTATGCCGAAACTAGTCGGAACTAAGTAGGAACATGTCTTGCTTTCACAAGTCTTAATACGCTAACCGTCCTGTTACTGCTAACAGAAACGGGTAGAAAAGCCCAAATCGCGTTTTCAATACTAATGTTGTTGCCGGTATTTCAAATTCGGTGTAACTTATTGGATTACTGATAAAATGTCCAGATCAATTCAACTCTTTCGAAACGAGAAACGCACAGCTAGTGGTGCGGTAACCTAGTGCGAGTATTCCCTACAGTTGGGACGGTGCAGGACCAAGCCAAACATACATACAAGCCCCGATTGTGTTGAAAACAAGGTACCCATGTACGAATACAGCTTCAGTGCAGCCACATAACAACACCCAAAGACTCCTCCGACTTAAGCCGTCGTACTCCACTTTGCATTCGAGTTTCATGTTTGAACTTAAATCACATATGCATTTAAACCTTGCTTTCTTACCGTCCATTGTTTTCATTCTCTCGCATCTGTTCTACATATACTTTTCCTTATGTGATATATATATATATATATATCGCCAAGAGCGCACAACTTCACGTACGACTGACAGATTTGTATCAAGATCATTTGATATTCAACGTTTTTCACTAACAACCCACAATATTTCTAGGCTTTTTTCTGGCAAGCAGTACCCTAAAATTTAATCTGGCACCGCGCAGTCACTTAGGGTACACCCGTAAAAATACATAAACACTTCCCTCGAACGATAAATACTCGTCGCATTTTCGGTCACTAACTATTGAGTTAGCATCAGCATGCCTTAATTTTTATTTTCACCTAATAGCACTAATTACTAGCGAGCGAGAGAGAAATCTTCAGAGTACAAAGCTTCCTCTCTTCTATATCACACGTCACGAACAGAAAGCTCTCCGGGAGGGACTCGAGAGGAGCTCCGAGCGGAGTAACTGAGTGAGGGGGGACGGAGGCGGGGCGAGTGGGATCAATTGAAGCAGGCGCAGTGCGGATGGGTGGGCAGAGGCGGAGATTTCGCTGGGGTGAGTCGCGGGTGGAGGAGGTCTGAGGGCGTCCCTCTTACCAGTCCTTCTTAATGGCGAGCAAAACCCAGGCTGGACCTAGTCTGCAAGGAAGCGAATCAAATGGCGTAGCGAGGCAAGTTGCAGCGGTCAGTTGAACGATAAAGCCTGAAGAGATGACCCGCGAAAAACTGGTGGGATTAAGGTAGTCCAGAAGAGATGGAAAGTGGCGGGTCCGCTATCAGGTAACAGTCAAAGACTCGTTCCTAGGTTTAGATTACGCGACAGCGGTGGGGCGGCCGAACTTCGGTCTCAGTGAGTGTAGTGCCGATAAAAAAATAGCGTGAGCCTCATCCATGGTCAGATAGGAAAGACGGACCGTTTGAGGGCAGAGGCATTTCAGGATCAGGTGTAAGTGCCACACGACTGACATATTGAGTCCGACGTTTACAGTTGTAAATCCTTGGGAAGGGGTCACTTGATCCACCAAACGCGAATCAGTGGAAGTGGGAGTCGAAATTATTCGGCTATCATAAGAGAGAAGGGGAAAAGCAGCTGGTCCCGACGAACTTCCGCCAATTCTCTTCAGAATTGGTGAGTGCTGGAATGAAACATCTCGACCCCTTGCTTTGTGATATTTGGGAACGAGACGATATCCGCTATCGTGAGAGTGATTCACTATTATACCCAATCTTTCAAAGAAGGTACACGGAGTTGACGGAAGTGACTGCGGCATCATCGCTGGGATTAGGTTTAATCCGATAAGCTTACCTAAGCGTTAGCTTGATAAATGCCTGCGCAGTTTGACACCGATTTCGCTGCAAGAGAATATCCGGCGCAACAACAGGCCAGGATTTCGTCAGTAGCGTCGAGGTCCTGCATCGACCAGGCATTCAAACTCTAATCAGTACAGCAATACTTCGAAACGGCGGTCCACACGACACTGCGCCCTACGAATCGTCAGTCATTTCTGCAAATTCGAAACGTGCTTTCGACTCGCGCTGAGACTCGAACGGCACTATTCAAGTGCTCCCCCAGAAGGATCAATGCCAGACCTACAGTTTAAATGAAACCTGTCAGCAGAGCATATGTACTTCGCGAATACCTTATATGTCGTCTGATAAGGAGGAATAGCACTGTTGGACGTTTCAGGTTCATTTATGAAAAAACGACCCGTGCAGCGTTCGACATAGATGTTCCCATCTCTCCATTCTTGCTTCACCGTTCGTCGGTATGGACGAGTGATAGGAAGATGCTTTAGTAGGTCTCCAGATGTGTGAGTGGAACTGGAAGTTGTGAGTGCGGGCCAGCCTTATGCGCGGTAACCCCTAGAGAGTCTCCAACGCAAGACGAAGTCGATAGAAATCTGTTGCCTAGTGTCGAGTCTGCAGACCAGCCCAAATGCACAACCCGGGACCAGCATAAATCTCTCTCGATGTATTGTGTT
>LUCM01010913.1:25093-47701 GCA_008360955.1 Fasciolopsis buskii | reverse complement strand
CTTAACACTAGCAGGAACAAATTCCAGACTGCTCTCTCTCCGGCTCTTCTCCAGGTTTGCCAGTGACCACAGGTGCAACGCAAAATCTCGCTGAAAGCCCTGCTCCATCCTTAGCGTTGGTTGACTATCCCCTGCTATGTGGATCTGTCGCTGCAATACCTGGCTGCGTAACCCAAATCTCAGACGAACCATTACGATCTGCCAAACAGTTTCTAACACTACTGAAATGCTGCGAATACGTAGCGGTACGGGAAGAATATCTAGCAATCTATGTGTCGCGTTTATTATGGGCGACTGTTCGGTGACTATAAATTACGGGACTGGTGAACTAGAAAATGAGTAGACAGACCGCTGGGTGCAACTAATCTTGAAAAGAAGTAAATTGATCTATGGTGCTTACGGCTTAAAATATAATAGTGTTCAACAGAAAGCCGTGTCAAATCTATGAGTTTCTCAGTTAGATCTGAAGTAGAAAATCAGCCGAATTAGCTAACATGCTCAATTCGCCTTTGAGCTGTTACTTTCAATGTGTCTGCCAAAGCCCTGATCCTCAGTGAATGCAGCCGATGAACTCTGCCTCCTTTAATCGTTGCCCCTGAATATAATTTGACACATTACTTACTACTCACCGTTTTCTTTCTCGTATTTGAGGACGCTTCTATCGCCGATTCTTCAAGCAATAGTTACCCGTTATCCACATCATTATTAACCTCTGCTTGACACTTCCAAATAGGTTGTCTTTATTTATTTTCTTGCAGAAAGCATCGTTCAGTGCATGACATTCAGCTTCCATTTCCTTTTGATGTAACTCGTCTATGGACCCATTCCGTCCATTCCTCCAGTGATTTTATCCACGTTTGTAAACTTTTCCTTTGGCACTTATGATTCATTGGCTTACTTTGTTGCAGGTTACTTTTCGCGGACATTGTGTAAACTTGTGAAATTTCGAACACTTCACCACATCTTGAAACCAGCCGTTGTTCTCCAAACAAATCTTTCGCCTGCGATACGCAGTACTGGTGCATCTAAACGCTGAGAAACATGCTAAACGTGACTCACGTCAACTCACTGATAACCTTGTTTAAACTAAACTGATCCGCATTTTTGCCTCTGTCTTGAACTTCGCTTTTTGATGGGTTGTGTTGTAATGTTATAACGCATGAACGCACAACCAAGCGTATTCCGCAGAGTTTTCGAAAAATATCCCATACCATGAATAACAAGACAAAGGCGAGGCCTTCTCTGGTGAAAAACACCACTAACCTGGCTAACAGTAGCAAAGGCTCAGACCATGGGAGAGGCTTGCATTAAACAGGATGAACGGCACGAAAGCTCATGCAAGATGTCAGATGACTTCAATAACCAATGACTTTTTCTCAAGCATCTTTTTTACAAGATGTTATGACAGCAGTTTGGGAAAGAATTGGGAGACGGTCGGCATATGGGGATGCAGGAGCTTACTTGAAATATGGAGGCAGCAACCACGGCGGTGTCAACATTCGCTACCGCAAGGTGACTTTAATGTTCTAAATAAGCCAAAGTGACACAAAGAGAACGATCGCCATTTTCAAAACCCGCGCTGTCTCTCGTGACGCAAGTTGTTACGCAGTAGACAGACATGCAGCCGCAATCCGATTAATTTCCCTGATTTTACAGTTGAAGGAAACGTGGTCAATGGGTCGATAGATCTTGAAATCGTGATGGCCGCCATCAGTTTGCATAATCGAATGACCACTTAGGTGTTCCAACGAGGTGATTATGTGCTGTACGCCGTCGACTGAGTAGAAAGGTTTATTAGTGGTGGGGCAATGTCTGGGCCATATATACGGATAATTGATTTTGCGGAGACCAGCAAGAGCGGAAAGTTTTGCTGTGACAACCATTTTGTTACGAACGGCTTTAGATAAAACAATGGTGGAAAGTGAAAGAAGGCGGGTGCTGGTGGGTGACCGAAAAGAAGGGTAGACCAGAACCAGCGACCATTAATAGGAGGTTAGCGGACTTCTGATTGCCTCTGCGGTGTTATTCGGTTTGCCGGTCTTGTCGAATCGGTCATTGTTAACTTCTGGGCCTGGCATGAAAGGGACACGGACCTCACGGGAGAATTCGGAGGGTCAGCTGTTTTCAGTTGAGTCAAAGGGTGCATGAAGCTCTAAGTTTCTGAAAGTAACTTCCACAGCAGCTGTGGGGGATTTATCCAACAGGTTCATGCATTGGAAATTCGAGGTATTTACTCCGGTGAGATAGGATTTTTCGCCCAGGGAGAGAAGCCTATGATGCCTACGTCTGGCTGGAGGATGATGAAGTACAGCAAGAGTGCAAACATGTGTGAGGAAAATAACAGACCGAATGAGCGAGAGTGCTGAAAAAGGAATTTTATCGCTCCCCGGATCAGGTATCCCTGGGTGGAAATTCCGTCATCCATGTTTCCGTCAAAAGTATTATGTCAGGTTAAATTAGAGCGCCAGGCTCCTCATACAGGCTATGTTGCCTGACCAAAATCTGGGATTTTTCACCAGGGTGTGAATATCTCCCTGAGAGATGACCGTTTGCTACGGCAAAACACAAGCAGTTCGAGGTATTTTCTAAATTGTTTCCTTGTTCCCTTCGTGTTTCAGCCTCCGTAAAGGTGATCACTTGCTCATTCGCGTAACAATGTTCTTTGAGATGTTTAGAGAATTAGCACCGGGGCTGAAACTTTCAGTTCCTCTGGGTGCTAAATTGGCACAAAACGAACAGACTGCCCGAAGTGATGTACGGTGAATTGACACCTTTTGGAATCGTCGCCAATTTGCGCGCAAATCGCCAAAATAAACGGAATGCTACTTCGTCCCTAATTGGCAAATTTGCTGCGAGAAACAGTTTCTGAAGATCCGCAGGTATACCGGGTAGTGCCGGACAAAAATTTCACGACGCTTCGACCATCTAAGCAATGGTAACGGGACCGTGCAGTATAACAAAAGTTGAGGGAGAACGCTCCACAATATGCCTTGCAGGCATCCGTGGCGGTAATTTCCCCGATTTCTCGTGGTTCATAAGTGATTGACGCGAAGTGACCCACGTACTTTAGCCGGTCATCCTTTTAGATGTAGTCGTTTCTATGTATTCGAGCTTCGAATCAGTTAAATGCATTTGCGTAAACTCACTTGGAGTGAGCTGTCAGTGGCGGCCCCCTTTTTGAATAAATTAGTCCTCCTCTTCTTAAGGTATTTTTGTTTGCCCGTCTTAGTCACTCCGGCTTCCGAGGTACGTGGACCACAAACCTCCCGTTTTTGCACTTAGTGCACCACCAGAACCAATCATTCCTAGCGGGACATCTCTGCCCGGCTGTTGGCAGCATCCCGCAATCCAGTGCCATGAAGACATTTTAATTCAGCCCCTATCTCGCCCACAGTCGATGCAACAAAAGTGAAGGAAACCGTCATTTTTTCATTCTGTTCCAACAATTCAAAAAGTAATTTGCCCGCAGTCGTCCTTTTGGTCTCCCATGCTTTGTTTTAACACCCGATTTATTTTCAGCAGGTGACAGGTAATGAGTATGTTCACTGACGCGCGTGGAACTTCGGCAGAAGTTGTGTTCCCAATGTTCCACCACCACTCGGCAACGGCCCAAATTGAAAATTGCCATCTGACTTGTAGAATATTGTTTGCAAACACCTCAAGAATGCTCTTTGAATCTCTGTCCCCAGTCAAATGAGGTTTCAAGTATAATTTTGTAGACTTGGTCTTTCAAATGCTGCCGACCGTACAAGTGCTGATTTTTGATTTTTGCCCTTTACGTTAAGTTATCAACCAGCGTCGTTACAAACATTGCTATATCTTACCCGCTATCCAGAAAGACTACATCCTTAGTGTTCGCTTTGTGTGGCCCTACGTTTACAGGAGCAAACACTAATCGTATAAGCTCATCGGGTTGGCTTAGCAATGTAGAGACATCTTACTGCTCTTTGAAGTTCATGCTTCCAATTCCCTCCTAGGATTCACCAGTTGATGGTTAGTGTCCTTTATGCATTTAGTTCAGCTTCGATACACCGTTGATAAAATGTATTCTGATCAAGAAGGCAAAGTAAGCGCCAGTCCTTTTTGCCGCATCTGGGCGCCGTCCGACTTCCACCGTTTGGAAATGTTGTCACTAAATCTGCCCATGTTCTTCATTACACAGCCTCCGCCTTAATTCTTTGTTATTGCCTTGAACGATTACTTGAGTACATGTCGATATGCAACATAACATGTTCATTTTGTCCGTTAGTAGGAGTTTTCCCATTCGCTCCGGCCAGCCTGTTGTGGTCTCCAATGTTTACACCAAAGCAACTAGTTACTATGACTAAAGGAATTGTGCTAGTTCACAAAAATTGGGTTCACGGCCCTCTCAAGCTAATTCTTCTGCTCCCTCTGCCCAGTGGCCCTGAATGACTACTGGCAGGAAGCAAAAGATCAGTTCAGGTGTGTGCTGAGGTGCGATAACAGATTAGTACTGCAATTGATCGAATACCACGCTGAAGTTTAGAATCTTCCTTATAAAACTTTGTGGTAAGAGGAGATCAATTCGTGTGAGTTTCACTTTGGAGATATTGCGGTCAACTTCGATTATGGCTGACCTGAATGGTTTTACAAGCAAATTTATCGGTGCCTATATATATCGCGCGATAGGATCTGGAGTTATGCACAGTTTTATCGATTGAAGGCTGCATCAAACGAATGAAACGCTGTGCTGGATCGTGTACTCTAGGTTGGAGGCTGTGCAGGACCTGCTTAAAAAATCGGCAGTCATTTTGTGGTTGCCGCTTAAAAGTCAGCAATTCAATTTGTGTGAATCCGATGACCTTCCTTACTCTGTAATTTTTCCACAGAGCTGGTTTTTGCTAAACTTTGCACGGCCACCTCACCCTGTTTTAAATGATTGCCTCCGGAAGCTGGCTCTTAATTTAAGACCGGTTGCGGCACTGGCCCGGTGCTCCAGTTATTTCCGATTCCCATTGTAATTCAGCTAACTTACGTTCACAAATATCGGTGTCCTTTAAGTAAATATGTTAAGAACTAGCACGTGAGATAACACCGACTTATATCTGGTGACTCGCATTGACCGAAAACTGCATTCATGACTAGCCGCATTACCTCCCGTCTAGGTCCGGCAGACCTTGATACGTTTCTTGGCATTTTGACGTGTCCCTCGCCGAGATGGCCAAGTTGGTACTGTGAGGTTCTGGTGTCGATTTTTTAGCAACGCTTAGCCTAAATGATGCCAATTCCAAATCAAAATAAAACTGCCCATGGAATTTCTATAGCACTGATTTAGGCCATTTATATGCCGTACAATTAATACGACCAATGCAGAAATTGCACCAATCGCCAAAATTTGAGTTTCATCAAACGCTTCCATGCACCCACTGCAAGAACCACGCCGCTGAGTGAGAAATTTCAAGAAGGGCGACGAATTTGGTTTTAGTATGTGAATTGTGAATTGTTGTACTGGAATCTATTTCAGTCCATAAGCCAGTCTAATAGATGGGTTATTTAGACGCATTTAACCCTAGAGTAAAACGAAGTAGTGACAACTTTCGCGGGCACATTCGATATGTATCTCAATCCCTGGATTTTTTTCACATTCTTCCTGAACACGTGAAAAACTTGAACTGTGAAACGGTGCACGTATTCACGTTAGCAGATCGGACAGCATAACTGGAGTGCTGATTTTGATAGCAATTCCCCCGGATCTTTTGTACCTTCACCCGAAATTTGATTTGTTGCTACTGTCACGCTTGTTAGCCATTTAACTTAAACCGATGTCGTCAAAAAATATCGCGCCTTTAGCGAAATTCCATCACAGACATCGGAACATAATGCAGTCAATCAATGCCATATTCTGTAGATATATTCATGCGAAAGGCCTCTTGCAAACTGCAGAAAATTCTTTCAGCGCCGCCTCGTTCAATCTTCTCCGTTTTCAAAGACACTCATTTCGGTTACGTCAGCATTCCCCCAGATTATCTGCACTTGTCTAGTTCAGGTGCTACGAATGGACCTAAACGCCCTGGAAAATGCCGCAGATGATTTCATCTGAATAAATCTGTTATCAATGACACTGACAAGAGAATGCTTGGGATGCACAGAAGTATCAATTCCCATAAATTTTTCTGCACCAATAGGAAATAAAATTTCGAGTGGCCACCCAATACTACCGGTTCTTTACATACGTGGCCTCCATGACTTTGCTGGGTTCGCATCCCTCAGGGATATGCGAGTTATTTCATTTTTAATTACACATATATTTTCTGTCATCCTTAGTTGATTCCTGGGTACCGTAATTTTGCCAGCCACTTCCTAACAGTTTTTGTACAGACAGTTGCCTATCTGTATAGGCTATAGGATATTGTATATGATCTGCAATGCCTCAGTTATCTGGCCGACGACTTTCTAGACAGTTCTCCATGTTTCCGGTGAGGGTCTCATTTGGGAAAATTGAAATCGTTTGTAAGTGCTCTTGTGGGGCTGACCGATCAACCTCGCACGATAATCCGCGAAGCAAATGCTGGGCCTTCAAAGCTGCCACGTATGGCTTTCGACAAGGTCTTGGTTCCCATAATCAAACTGAATACAAAACCGTCGTTCACAACCAAAGAGGTGAAGTTTTTCCACCCAAACATATACAAATATAAAAATCTAAGAACTTCCCGTAAAAGTTTCCGTCATTCTCAAGGTTGTGTCCAGTTTCTATTTCTTAATGTCCTCGCTGTCTTGCCTGTTTGTTGCGTTTGCATGCTTGCTGCAGGAGAAGACTGAACGTATATCCTCCACAAGAACCATTATTTGTAAGTACATTCTCCTTGCTAGTAGCATTTCATCTGATTTCATCCTGATACTGAATACGTACCTGTAGATAAATGGCTATCCTCGTTGCTTTTGAATAACCCGTTCTTGATTTTCCATTTTACAGAAGCGTGGTAGCACTAATTTGCTTCTACTGCATGTAATCATCTAAGCTGCCGTACGTCTCAATGATGGCCCATTTTGGTGCATATCACTCTACTGTACCTAAAGTTTAAACGTCATGCTTTGGTAAATAATAAAGCTTTTTGATGAAATGCGAGCATCAAGGAGACGACCGTTGGTGCAATGTTTGCAACCCCTTGAGTAATCAGTAAGGTAACCCTCTCGCGCACATCCAGCAAAATGCTATGACTGCGATTTGTACGTGTGCTTTGCTGTGATGTTCTACTGGAAAATTCCACAGCCGTGACCGTTGGCAGTTAGGTTGTGGCTTCCTAGACGATGCCTTGTCGAGGCTCAAATTTTTTGAGGCTTAAAGAAGATTCCTCTTAAAATTTGATACGATCACTTGGCACGGTAACGCACTGGTAAGCTTGCCGGCGAATTAAAATCTTAGTACATTTTACCATGACATCTAACAAAAAATAGGGTTAGTTTGGTCAAATTGCGACAGCAAATGCGGCAGAGAGGAGGTCGAACAGCATCTTGGACAATCTCACTCCGTTGGAAAAAGCCAGTGCGCCTTGATTACGTGCTGATGACTAGATATCCTAGGCAACATTCGTTGGAGGATAACTCACTCTACGAGCAAGATAAGTCATGGTAGCGTCAAATGCTCTCAACGAAGCTTCCACCGACCTCACCACTATTGCCGCAGATGGAAGTATACTTGGCCGTAATGTGCACCGATGCTCCGGTTTGGGGGACATTTTGCCGGTTGATGTGGTTAAACCGGTTGGAGTTGAGAAACTGCGGAATTTATTGAAGGTATTAATCCATATGGCGACACTGGAACAAAGTTAGACAGTGTCAATATATGCAAAGGGAAAATTATCAGTAAAATGTTCGGTGTTCGTTTGTTCAGATGTTTTTGTTCTTTTTTCGAAGGACCATTTCCGCAAGCATTTGTTGGGCTCACCTTGACTCTTAGTTGTGATGCTTACACCTAGTCTGCGCCAAAATATGTCCCAAATCCCGCTTCACCTCGTTCAGCCTCACAAACTTGTTCAAAAGCAATGTATCAAGACAACTATGAGTAAGGATACGCAGTGAATTTTCAAGCTGCCGAAGACTACCCTGGGTTATCAGTTTATTCAAGGGACGAAGGTCCGCCCCATCCTTGCTTACCCAGTGTTATTAAAAGCCTTGAGGAATATTTCGGGTACATTGCTCAAATAATGAAGATTGCAAAAATGATGAACAAGAAGGATCGATGAATTCAGACCGTAAAGCAGAACAGCATGAAAGATAAGAAGCGGCCTATCATTACGACGTCATGGATATAACAGGTTTGCAAAAGCCGCCCCGGTTTTCGCAACCCAAACTCCATCTCTCAAGCGCTCCAGTCAGTTTTACTTAAGCTCTCAAGGTACGCAGAACAAACGTTGACCCTGCGCCAAGTAGCAAATGTCCGAATGCCGGCTCAGGCTGCTTCAATGTCTCAAGAAACCTTTCCCCAATGAGACTGCGTCCTCTTATGGCGACGAATTTCACATCTTCTTGATCAAATGGGCTATGGAGAGCGATTTACCCCAAGGCGAACATTTAATCAGGCGAACGAAAATAAAAAATTGTGGGATCTCACGAAGCAGATTTTTATGTATTTTACCAAGCGGTTCGCATTTCTGAGCACTCTAAACGTAAAAGTATTTTCATTGGAAAGTAAAATGTCCTGTTTTACTTTACTCTAAGCTGCGTGTTTACCTCCGACCGGATGCCGGCTGCAGTAAACGCGCGCTGAAATTCATTGGGCTCTAGTTCTGCAAAAGTGGTCACATGCGAGGTGCTCAGCGATCAAGGCGGAAGTTTGCACGCTCTACTTCAGATTGAGCTGGATCGAGTGGGTATGCGCTCAATGCGAGAACGGTGCCATGGCTGGCTCCTAAGAAAACGTTTAAAAATTTAACGAGGACACAGAGCTGTACACCGACGTCTTAAAAGCCTACAGAAACAGTGATATTGCCTGTAGTAAATCAGTCGATCTCTTACACGTTCATAGCTAGCTCCCAAAGTAGGACCATTGGAGCTTTCCGGCTGCAGCCTCTTCAAAGCCTGTCAGGCCAGAAGCATCAAGCGATTGGATCTAAAGAAGGACTAAAGCGAACTCACAAGCAGGTCAGACGATCAATTCTAAGGAGCTATCAGACACATCGAGAAGGAACTACACCGAGGAATTTGATAGCTTGGGGAAACAGCCCGGGGAGCTTCATCTTCGAATCCAGTAGATAAGCTGCTCCTCGGAATGTGAGCAAACCATGAAAAACATCCATAAGTCTTCCATTCCAAAATCAAAGGGTAGGCGGAAACTAGCTTGTAGGCAACTAAAAAGTACCACCAGCATAGCAGGGATTCCGCTTCTTGTGAGAGTAAAAATGGGTGCACCCATTGGGCACCTGTAACTACACTCTCTACCAAACAGCAGGCTCGGCAGAGTCCATACTGACTGATTTTTGGGTGAACCAACCGAAAAGAGACTTCTTCTGAGTGCTATCATAATGTCCCATGTTTCAGCATGAAAAAACCGCACAGTACCTGATGGTCCAGTCACCGGCCGATCGGCAGAGTCGTTTGGAAGTTGTTGACAGAGCCATGGCAGAAACATCCAGTACTTCTTATGGGAGCAACGCGGAAGGCAAACCGGAACTTTCGAATCAGCAGGGCCAACGATGCCATGTTTGGCCGGAAGAAGTGATAGTCAAAGATCTGGAGAAAGAAAGACATACCGAGAAAATATCCCGCCTGTATGCAGGCTGAAAGCTCATTCAGGTGTGATACAGGTCAGTTAAAATTTGGAGGCCAGGATATTATAGACTGAACAGCGCAACGCAAACACACTGGTCGAATACCTCGGTGGTGTCCATACGGTTGACAGGAGGACCCCAGAGTAATGGCGCTGGATAGCCCAACGGAGGTCATCAAAGGTCTGTTGATTCCGGAAGAAAATATGTATAGCCAACTTGAAGGGTTGAAGAAAGACGAGACTGCCGTGCCAAGTAATTTCCATCCGCCTACCATCAAACCATTATCTGGATTTATTACTTTCCCCTTGGGATAGCTATTCTAAGCCGGTATAGACCGGGGTGAAATACCTAGACCTTGTAGCAGTGTAGATGCTGTGGCTACATTAACGGAATCCAAACCCCGTCAATAAAAACGTCAGGCTAGTCACCTTCACCGGCATTTTAGGCAAGTTGATGATGAAGGTAATCTGAGCACCCATTTTCTAATACCTAGATGGGCACTCAGTGCTCTGTGCTCATGAAAAATTGGTCTTGTCTCACCAACCTTGAGTGCTTTCTGCAAAAAGCCAGTTGAACCTTCAAATTAGGTTAGATTCATTTGGGGTCCGATGGCACTTTTATGGGCATGCAAAGGCGTTTTTCACCAGGAGGACCTTTTGGGTCAGGACCAGGATAGTTGCTCAGTCAATCCTGACACCACTGGCGACGTTCTGCAAGGGTTGCTGTTAAATCTATTCTTGTTCCTTCACTTCAGGAATGAACCGGACCCGGCGCTAAAGTCACCCAGGTGATTTTTCTCTGACGATGCCAAGCTGGCGTTGTCTATTGGCAGGGACAACCTCAGTGGCGGTAAGGGATTGTCTTTGACTGCGCATCCAAGTAGAGCATGTCTCCGTGAGCCACGAAATACCATTTGTTCTCTTAAAGCATAGAAAGTCACACAGTATCATACGATCGCTCAGTCTGAACGCCGTTAACAGAGTAAAGAAACTAAATTTAAATGAAAGTCTCAGTGTGCCGCGGTGGCCCAAAGGGTCAGAGATTAACTGTTTAAACAAAATTCATTCTATAAAAGGCCATATTAAAATCCCACCTGGAATATTGTGTGCAAGCTTGATCTACCTTCGTCAAAATTGAAGCCGCTCTCGTTGAACAGGTTGGACGAATTTCCGCAAGAATCTTTGAGGAGCAGAGTGGAAAAGTACAAAATCAGCAACCCCATAACTTGGATCTCTCCTAATCGGACAAAAACTGAAAACGATGAGAACAAATGTAAACCTTTGACAGTGTAAACCGTGTGTTGGTCCCTAGCAAAGAAGACTTGCTTCAACAAGATATAGACAGTGACAAACGTGGTCATGGGTGGGAGCTCGTAATTCTCTAGTAACTGGGTCATAAATACCTCAATCCGACTGCCTGAGTAATTGAAAGCCGTGTGGATCATGATTTTGTTTAAGATGGCATCGAGTAGAAAACGAAATGTTGTCCCCGGGCAAGACAATGGGCGGTGAATTGCCGGTAGGCCTTTGGCTGTTTCTTCAAGTTATTGATTTAAAATTCCAATGTTTGCGACACGTAATATCTTTCATCTTCACGGTGCCAGGCATTCTGTTTCGTTTCTTCGAGCGATACCCATGGTACTGTGCCTGGAAGAAGCGGATACCAAAATGGAGTGTATGACGTTGGAACTCTTCGGACGCTGCAATGACGCGGGTCAAACGTGTGGTGTGAAAAATGAATTGGACTGTCTTGGGCGCAAAGTAGCGGGTGCAAAAACGGAGGCTTCAATTGGTGCAGTCCATCAAACTAAGGGCCTGATGTTAGCCCTGACCCCGAACTACAAGTGAGCGGAACAGTGCGAGACTTTTGCCGGATAAGCATGAGAACTATTTCGACTACGGCCTGCAGCATCCCATGGAAAAGTGGAGGCGTTTATACCATCGCAAAGACCAACAACCGGGCCAAGTTTTTAATACTAAATGCAAGCTTGAGCACCAGCCTTTAATAAGGAACAGGCGTTTCTGCAGTGTCTAGCTGCTGGACGCTGGAGTGGCTGAGAGATTAAATTGCACACCGTGCGCTAGAAGGCTAAAAGCACTAAACCGGCATTCACTTGAAGAATGTAAATTCAGGAGCGATATGATCAAAACATTAAAGACATTGAGATTTTTGACGGGGGCGCACTCTTTCGACATCTTCGGGCAAGCTACGAGCTCTAGAATGAATCTGACGTTGCAATGCTTAAGGGTATCCATTCTGGGTTAAATGCGTGTGGAAATATTTTCTGCAACAGAGTGCTGGGGGCATGGTACATGTTGTCTTACGAAGAAGCAGGTGCTGAAGAAGCCAACGCCTTTAAAACATCAGCGATTACGTTGATGAACAACTTATTCTGCGTTGAGGAGCTAGGATGCAAGGAGTTGCAGAGCAAATCGCGCGATGAGAAAGCTGTTATCCTGATGCTATGAAGTGGTAACGCAAGCACAATGGATGATCCCTTCCTCCAAGTGTTAGAAGAAGCTTCTATTAATCTTCCATCTTCGCCGAGACGCCCAGGGCGGGAAAATCTGTAACTCTAAAATGGAATTGAAAATGGAAGTTGCTAAATGCTGGACGTACGATCGAAGGTAGTCTTTATGCTTCATTGACAGTTGGGGCGATTACCGCCCTGTGGAAGTTTTAATGAAGTAAACTGGTGGTACATTCAAATTTTGTTTGATCCTCGCTCCTCTCTTATAAAAAGCCCTCAAGGAACCGCGCTGACATTTTGCCTAAAGCCTGCTCAAAATGAATTAACATTACATTTCAAATAACCTTGGTAGCATCTTTAATGTATTTACTGTACCGCGGCTTTGTGGGAGTCCTTGCTACTCTGTTCGAAACATTTCGTGGATTTCATCCACATTTTTGTGCCATTTGATGTTTGAAACGACCAAGCCGCGGGGATTTCCGGTGTTTATGGAGAAAAGGTGACTTATATTGAGTCTGATGATTGGAAAATCTGAGCCCGTATAAAATGCTCAGGGCTGCAAAACGAACGCTAAACATTGCACGTTCAAAATCACATGCTGAAACGATTATGTTCTCCACGCATGAAATACAGCATGAAAGCGCACCAGGCAAAGATAGTCTCGCACGCAGAAAATACTTCAAAAAGCCTGCTAACACACTAGGAAAGCGCGGTGGCTTCGAGGGATAAGGCGCAGTGCAGTATGTTCTATGCCGGCGTCTCGAGGGCATCAAGTGTCAAGATCACAAAATCGGTTTCCGGGGGCAGAGAACATTGGAACAACTGAGATGATAGCGTCGACACCCACATTCTCATTGTTGGCCGCAAGGGGAAACATTCAAGCCGAAAAGATGAAGACAAAACACCGTAACCAAAGGAGGAAAACAAGCCGCAGCCGAAGTCAGAAATCGGATCCAAAGATCCCCTGCTCAAGCTAGATAGACTGATTAGAACACGTCAAGATCTGAAAGAAAACCAAGTGTCTATCCCCGTCAGGGGATTCAGTCTATTGTTCCTGTTAACCGGGAACCCTTACTCAAAGAATTCAAGGCCCAGAGGGAATTCAACTATCAGAAGTAAGAGGAAATGCTGCAGCTAACGTTACGCAAACGCAACCCAGCATTACGATGGATTTACACGGTTAGGGTGAAGAAGCGACCGAGGCGGAGCTTTGGGCGCAACGGGTCTATTGCTGGTAGAGTTCTAGGAAGCCGCCATCAGAAGGCAGCTACTAACCAACGCAGTGCCCGTTTGCCACGTCATCGGAAGAGGCTTTGTTGCATGGTCCCCAAGTCGATTTTTAACGGTGGTGCTGAGGAGCTGGTGGCCTAACAACCCCGAAGTAGAAGTCTATCGTAGGCACGCATAAAGAGGCCCCGAAGAACGACTGCCTTGCTGGCTAGCGGGGCGGTCTCTCAAGACCCCGCAAGTCCACCGTTCATCGGTTATCAGGAAGTAGTCGTGATCGATGATATGTTGGAAAATGTGGCCTAGGTTAGTCAGGATGAAGAGAGGGACATGGTAATGAAAACGCGGGCGGATAGACTGTCCACTCAAAGCACTGTTAGCTGCGAAACCGGTACCCTTTCGAAGTAATTTTGAAGCGATGAGGAGAATAAACTGCAAAACATGCGTTATGCGTTATTACAGTACGTCACCAGACAGTCCCATACTCGCCCCCTCCTTGGGCGCTCTGCACGAGGCACAATTAAACGTAAAACTTCAGCTGAAGTACATAAGGAATGCAGACTCGCCGAGGCTGCTCGTGACTGCATGCATCACCGGATTAATGTGTGCGAGTATGCTAAAGCGAGGGGCCCAGGGGGTGACAGTCTGCGCATGGGCATGCACCAAACGTAACAATCCGTTGAAGTTGATTGTGCCCACTGATGGCCATCATGTATCGCTCATCGCAATAACGGGGACTTGATTGTCCAAAGACAACCATGTACATCGAGTAGCAATGGAGAAATTCACAGTATGCGGGCAGGACAAGATGAAATAACTCCAAGTTGGGAGCAGTAGTCAAAATTTTCAGAAAAAGGAAAAACCACAGGAAAGCGGGAATTTGACGGCTACCTGTGAATGTTTGCCTACATACCGCGACACATACACGGTCAGCTCCACAAGTTAGAGAAATGAGAAGCGCGGTCAGCTCTTTCTAACCTTCAGTAAATGCTCACCGATTCTACAGATCCTCGTTGAGATGGCTGGATCCTCTGGAACGGATGGTCGAAGCAAAGGGTGTCGTCTCATTGTTAGACCAAGCACAGAAGCGGAACTTACCACTTAGCACAGGAAACAGCCACGTACCTCTCAAAGGCGCTGAGAAAATTACAACCACGGATTAGGAAGCGCTTTACCATAAATGCCGTGAGCAAAGTAGAAGCCTTCGAAGTCTGGGTGAGTTGAAATTCAAGTTGGCTGTTCAGCCTGCCAGCCTCGTCAATTAAACCAGAGAGGCGTTTTTAAAGCTGATACCACCTCTATCGTGCAAAGAAGCGGAGATTTTCGTCCCTGCTTATAGGGTTTGCGTTGGGCCTTAATTGGAATACTGGATTCAGTTTGGGATCTCATTTTTCACAAAAGACAATGACTCTTGGGAATATTTGCAGTGATTAGCTGCAGGCATGATGGAGTTAAAACGAAAGACTGGCAAAGATTAACTAAGAGACTCGGCATTGTTCTTGTCGGAAGGCCGAAGTGTCTTGCTGCATCTGATTAAGACGTTTGAGATAGTTAAATGTGTTAGTGGAATTGGTCCCAAGGATTTTTGTCAAGAAGTCCTCGACTCCAGAGCTTGTAAAAATAGAAAGAAACTGAAAACTCGCTTTTAGCTGGCAGCTACAGCGCACTTCTTCAGCAACAGAATGACAAACGGCTACAGTAGCCGCTGAGACACAATCGAGAGCTTTAAGGTAGGACGGGATCACAATTAGGATGAAGTGTTAGCATGTTCATATTCTGAGGCTACTTGCGTCGCCTCTGACATTGCAAGTTCGTTTGGAATGCTAACGAAATGATCGTTTTGTCGCCGTGAGGTTGGATGAGTTTTTCCTTCTCTACCACTCTTTCGCGGCGGAAACAGCGTCATTGGAGTGATAAGGACGACCGGAAGAAGATTACGCTAGCAGAGGTGGGTGTTAATTTGTGTACATACTGTAGGAAGAACTCTGTAGGCTCGTTTGACCCTATGAGTTACTCCTGTCCTGTACCAAATGAGCTCAACTTAGGCAGACTGTGCCCCACTCGAATGGATGCATCGGGGAGGAAACCCGCTCTGGTGGGACGGGGAAGGTCGGAAAAGCACAACAGATGAAAAAACGGGGGACGGTCAAATATTCCGCGCACACCGAGAGCACCATGGTTGGATAGGAGCCATGAAATTTCACCAACGACTTAAAGAAAGTACCAGAGCCAATTGGAGTAACGCTTAGCATAGAACTCTAGGCAAAAAACAAGGGCATATTATGATTATGTCTAATTCACTAGGAAACTGCGGGTCATCATGGGAAATGTTCACATCAAAACCAGGGACCAGACAGCATCAGCATAGCAAGAAGGGAATACCCTCTTAAATTTCCTTAAATTGGCTTACGCAGATGGCTGCGGCAACATCCCAGTTGGTTATCTGAACCTCACAAACCGAAAGATGAAAGATCTGACAATCATAGCAAGACAACTGGTCTCAGTTTTACGGGGATTAAGCAGCCGCAAGGCAACAGGCCCTGACAACATATATTCGGCCATCCCCAAACCACTGATGGTACTGTTGCGCCCTACACAAGGGATTTGTTCAGTATATCTCTAATTGCGGGGGAAACCCTGACAGCCTAAGGATGCTGTAGACAGGATAGAATCAACCGTCGTCCAGCACCTCTTCTCCCAATGACGCTGAAGTTAATGGAAAGTTGCAAGCTGCAAGATGCATTTAGTAGGTTCCTAGTAAAGAGCGAGTTAATCAGCCAGGACTTGCATGATTCTTTCGGGCGCATATTGTACAAGTTAAATCTGCTGCTATACCCGGGCTATCCAAGGGCCGGACTGGACAGGAAAGTTCCAGGCGGAGTGACCTACTTGAAGTTTCCGAAAGCCTTCGATTTGGCTGAGAGTGGTCCGCTGTTATCCAATGTGGCAACCTAAATCTAGTGCAATCAACCATACGGTGGAGAGCAAACTATCTTTGCGGCCGCAAATTTTACGTGAGAGTGGATGGCGTGCGTTCCGTTCCGACAGGCCTTTGCAATGGGCCTATTCAAGGCCCATTGTTGGAACCTACGCTGCTCCTAGTATTCGCCAATGACCGAGCGACAGCAATCTAACCCGCCCATTATTCATTCGCTGATAACAAAAATCGCGGGTAATCCCGGGAAAACCTATTATCGGCGGATCGCAACACCATGCGCACATGGTCATTTAGATGTGGATGCCAGTGAACATCGACAAGCGGAAGCATCCGTTCACCTAAGAAGAATGGATCAAAACCACCTCCATCATCTGGCCCATTAGAAAATTCATAGGGCAAACACGAAGGACACGACAATTGTGGCTACCGTTAAAACCACGCAAAGGGGGAACCGAGGATTCAGGCAGCCGCCAGGCTCATCAGTGATAACACGGAAAAAGACCCACCACAACAATCACGACTTCCCAAAGGCCTGCGTCAGGGAGCAAAACTTTCGCGAAAAGAGTCCCCTCGGCGGATGGCTCAGGTGTGTTTGAGCCATGATATCTAAATTTTCATATTGGGTGAAGAAGTACCAGTATTTTTGGCCGGCGACCATTCAAGGGTTTTTGGTGCCACAGAATTTATTTCTGCTATTAATTCTCCATATGGACCTGCCCTTTTCTCAGTACTTTGAAAGTGACGTTATTTTAAATATTGAGCGCTTGAATATTTTTATATGTCCGCGAAATGTTCATAAAAGCCCGTTCTGTGATTGGCTAGTCCATACATCGATTAGGGCACTCAACAAACTACATAAGCGATAGAGCTCACTTGAATTCTGACTTGTGTTGGTGGGTCACCAATAAACGCGCGGCAGTACTCTGTGTTCGTCTTCTCTCTTCCGCTAGCGGGCTGGGCTAGCTGTTCGTATTTCGCGCCGCTTATTGTTCCGTGTGGCTGCTCATTCAAGGGAGCGGCAGATCTGTCCCATTCGTTGTGCGACTACGGGCCTTGAGTCTTGAGCCCGAACTTTTTGTATCTCCAACCTCTGTGTGTGTGTTCGTGTCCTACTAGACCACAGGTTGTGTGCTCCTGTGATATCGTGCGCCGCGAGTACTTGTGTCTTGTGCTTCAGTGTGTGCATAGACCAACCAAACTCTGCAACATAACACCTGGTCAACGATCCATGATAATTTTGAGTCCGTCATCTACTCACGCACCATCAAGAGGCATCAGAAATCACGCACTGATTCTTCCGGGATCTGTGCTCCCTGATGAGGACACGTAATCGATCGTGGTGGGCTTCGTTTCAATGAGAGACACCTTAAGAACCAAACAGAGCCTTGCGGAACGCACGCAGTTCTCAAAAACTCCCTAATCACAGGTGATATAAAGAATTACTGGTCAGTGATTCGGCAACCAAACCAAAGAGTCTGTTTACTTGCCTCCGCCGGAGGACCTGAGCTAGGGCGAATATCCCTGCTGTTGAGCTCCGGAAAGCGGATGCTGAAAAGACCGAGGTTTTTACCCTCCATTATTCTTCTGTCTACTGCCAAGAACGATTGTCCGTTCCCCGGATGTAGTATTCTGCTCCGATGCTGTCCACCGAGAACAACTGAGGCCGTAATTCGCCCATCGTCGAAGGCACTGAAGACGTTCCTGTTTCCAGAACGGGATTCACCCTGCTGCTTTGAAGTAAATAGCTGAAGTCATCACACTGACGCTTGTCTCACTATTCACTCATTCATTTGCGGCAGAAAAGCTGCCGGTCAAGTGAAGGTCGGCTGTGGAATGCCCTTTGTTCAAGGGATGCCCCTGTCAACTACCGCCCAGTCAGTCTAACCTGCATTAGGTGTAAGGTGATGGATAGTGTAATGGCTACACGTCTGTAAAACTATCTGCTTCGCAATCACTTCCAGTGTCTCGAACAGCACGGCTTCCATCCACAGAGGTCTTGCATCACTTCTGACCCGCGCACGCTGAGGGCTTGCCAAGGTCAACGAGCACCCCACAGAGGCCGTATTTTTGTTTTCACCGAAGCCTTTCACAGTGTTTTCCACGGTTGGAGGCTTGAGAATCTTCGGGCTGATGAAATAATAAGATCGTTGCTTTTCCGGATCGACGATTTCCTTATTGAAAGAATTTTTGCTTGAGAGTCTCGCAGCTGATTTTCCGGCCGCACTTCGCCTCCAGTGAAGTCACACAAGGATCTGTATTGAGTCCGTTCTACTCCGGTTTACATCAAAGACCTACCTTTTTCCTTTCAAGTTCCCTTGCATAATATACACGGTCGAACTGAAGACGGCGTGCTATCTAGTCCCTTAACGACAAACACATCCTTCAAGCTGATCTCAACAATTTGATAAGGTGAGTATTGCTTCTGGACCTCCGCGCCAACGGTTCCAAATGAGCACATGGACTTGAGTCTGGTCGTTTCTGCCTACGGATACACTCTCTGAGGTGTTCCTCTGTGGTCCTTCACGTCTGAACACGACCCAGACATTACTATCATCGCGTCCTAGAGGCTGCAGGAGCAAACAGACGGGGTTTGCGCCCCTGCTGCCTTGCCGACAGATTCTTGTTGAAATCAAAAGTTTTGTTTGAGAACCCTAGTCATCCTGTTGTGGCTAAACTCTAGCGGTGCCCAAACACAAGCTGCCATTTGTGGCAAAAACGACTAATTCCGTACTGTATCCATCGTCCCACAGGTAATGAGGACCACGTTGCTCATTCCTTTGAGTGGTTCGACTCGGGTGAGTGGTCATAAGTATGCTTCTACTCTGGGATTGATGCTCCACTGCCAGGTGGATGAGGCTCCTGTGTCAAAGGCTCCGTTTAGGTTTCCCCAAAAATCTTCATACGTTACCACGAACTGTCGCCCATCCAAATATCTCTAGCGCCACTTCTACCGGAAGTCTTTCTAATTCCAATTTTTTCGATTTAATTACCATACGAGATGCTGTGGAGAATAGCGGTTTGCTATAATCATCCGAAACCAGCGTCAGTGAAAGTGGGAGCAATTGTATGCATGCATCAACTAAACCTCAATGTTTACTCCACTTGGCTGCTTTCAATGTCCCCACACCGAACCGGATAGAGAATCAATCTACCCTAGATGCAACTTTAGAAACTTTTTTGAGTAGATCTCTACTAACTCATGTAAACGCGCATTAAAGACTCGATTTTGTAGGATAGGCACACCATATTCAACCTCCACTCGTCGCGTGTCCATTGACTCGGTTTGGACGCTCATGGTTGCTCCGATTGTGATTCGGCTTGCAGCGTTGGACTGAATCGCAATCAGCCACTTATTTGTACAGCCCGGTTGCACTAATAGACACGTCAGATACGGACGATGAAAGCGTCGTTCGCCCATTGATTAAATCTACCTTGAGGCCAGAAACCTGTTCTACCGAGATTTACCCGATTACCCCGAGCTGTGCGTCCACCGGATGTTGTAGTCGTTGTCGGTGATTCTAACGTGCAACTGGGCTACTTAATGGAGACAGAACAGCATACCGGAGATCCATTTTCGGTCTCAGACGATCCCATCACCAATGGTGATCAACACACCCGAGTTTGTTTGGTCGACTGTAGGCTGTTTCTAGCAAACACCAACTTTTGTCATAAGAAGCAACATCGGTAACCCAGCACTCCCTTCGCCTTCACAGCATCGTACTCAGATTGGTCGCATTGCTATCGGCCACCGGTAACGTAAATGAATCGAAGATTGTGAACCCAGATCATGTTGCAGTTCGTGTTCGCTTTTGTTTGNTTGTGTTGGTGGGTCACCAATAAACGCGCGGCAGTACTCTGTGTTCGTCTTCTCTCTTCCGCTAGCGGGCTGGGCTAGCTGTTCGTATTTCGCGCCGCTTATTGTTCCGTGTGGCTGCTCATTCAAGGGAGCGGCAGATCTGTCCCATTCGTTGTGCGACTACGGGCCTTGAGTCTTGAGCCCGAACTTTTTGTGTCTCCAACCTCTGTGTGTGTGTTCGTGTCCTACTAGACCACAGGTTGTGTGCTCCTGTGATATCGTGCGCCGCGAGTACTTGTGTCTTGTGCTTCAGTGTGTGCATAGACCAACCAAACGCGGCAACATGACACTTATTTTTATTATTTTTCCATGTCGCTTCAATACTAGATTTGGGAATAATCACAGAAGCGCCACGTTATTAAAGGAATTTGAGGAACTAATCTTCCAGAATGAAGTACAACAGCAGATTCATCTCGGCTGACGTCAGTATCAATGAATTTGTGGTAGATGTAAATTTAGGACAGACATGATCGTCTTTCACCGGACCGCTCTATCTCCTTTTGACAGGGACTTCTATGTAAGGCTTGTCGAGTCTGAAGTAAACCAGTTCGTGCGCTTCTTCTCGAGATCGCATTTATAATTTCGCCATTTCATTTCGATGAAATTTTTTCTGAGACTAACCTTAGGATGTTATGGTGTGTGTGTGAGGGAGAGAGAGATTGAAATAAAGATAACGAAATTACTATCCGTTTGTTTTAGGATGTTGTCTGTGCCGGTGGTATGGAAAGCATGTCGAATGCACCATTTTACTTGCCAAGGCAAATGCTCACCTACGGCGGTGCGAAACTGTACGATTCTTTGGTCTTTGACGGCTTGTCCGACTCTAAGTATGAAATTCACATGGTATGTTTTTCCATTCATTGCTTTTATTGGTCGTTTTCAGATGCGCCGTTTCCTAAGATAGCGCTGGTTTTTATTTAATGTCACTGTCGTAGAATTACTACACCTATGATTACCTCCTGTTTCGAGGTGATGTACTGAACAAAATGGGGTCTGTCAGAACCAGTGACAATTCGGGAACTAAGTGAAATGCTGTTGTAAAACAGCAATCAGATAACAGCAGCGGGACTATACTAAACAGCTCGATAAACGTTCGACTTGGCATGTGGCCAAGACCAGGTTCAAACAAAATGTGGGGGCTGGGTCATAAAGAGAAACTCTTAAGTGAGTGTATTCGCTGTGTCAACCGCGAAGTGTCGCTTGTCTGAATACTTCCACCGTTTTCTATAGGGAACCTTATCCCCCTCCGTTCTTCCAATATAAGAATCACAAATGATTGCAAATCGATGGAGTTTTTAATGACATGCTTCACACGCGAGTGTATTAAAAGGGGCATGCCCCCTAGTACCACTAAGGCCCGCTACACACGGGGCTAGGGACCGGCAACCATAACTCTCAAACTTAGAGTGGCATAGAACCACATAAATGTGTTGATAACAATAGTGGAAGGTCAGGAAATACGTTGAGCGCACTGATGAACCTTGGGTGTCCACTTCACTTGGCTGCTTCTAACGTTTGCCTACTAAACCAAATAGGGCAACATACTGCTTTTCCTATGACTTTAAAAACTCTGAAGGTCGACACGTGGTCAGTCCCCGACACGCTTATATAAGAACTCACTTCTGTGAACGCTTTTTGCAACCCAAATACAACTTGTTTCCTTCGCTTCACCCTCCGAATGCTAGGTGATCTACCATGCTGGTGTCGAAATCGCCCTCAGCTTGAGAGCCCAGTGTGCATTGTCAAACTAAATCCCACTCAGCAGCCGTTTGTGTACAGTCCGGTTGCTGTCCCTATTAGTAGCAATCGATTGAAGCGCTGTCTTCATGAGGTAATTCACCTTGTGATATCAACGCTCAATTGGTCATTGAGAAACCATGGGAAACCTTTACAGCCGTTTCATCCTTGTTGGGAGTGATGACCAGTGCATATCCACCGCGCCTGAGCTGGGAGGTACGTCGTATATGTATATGGCTCCATTAATTGCATTTCTCTTGAAGCCAGAAACCTGTTCTACCGAGATTTACCCGATTACCCCGAGCTGTGCGTCCACCGGATGTTGTAGTCGTTGTCGGTGATTCTAACGTGCAACTGGGCTACTTAATGGAGACAGAACAGCATATTGGAGATCCATTTTCGGTCTCAGACGATCCCATCACCAATGGTGATCAACACACCCGAGTTTGTTTGGTCGACTGTAGGCTGTTTCTAGCAAACACCAACTTTTGTCATAAGAAGCAACATCGGTAACCCAGCACTCCCTTCGCCTTCACAGCATCGTACTCAGATTGGTCGCATTGCTATCGGCCACCGGTAACGTAAATGAATCGAAGATTGTGAACCCAGATCATGTTGCAGTTCGTGTTCGCTTTTGTTTGCGCTTAGTCTG
>LUCM01010913.1:0-23659 GCA_008360955.1 Fasciolopsis buskii | reverse complement strand
CATCGCTCCCAGATGACAAAAAACTGTCCAACACAGCTATTCTTTCGAAGACGTACTGATCCATCCAGATCGCGGTGGTACAAACGACGTGTTGAACCGGGACCGTGGTTGCTTGGTCTTTGTGGGGTTCAGTCTAAACGAAGTTGCTTCGGCCTTGTCACTCTGTGGCACACTATTCCTACACTGTGTGGCGACCGCACAGCTTGAACTGCTTCGTCGTCTGAATTGTGCACGGAAAATTAGATACTTATGGAGCAGTAAGCGCCAGTTCGTTTGAAATTGCAGCTACTGGGGTTGAATCCTTAAATGTCCGTGTTTTCACGGACGCAAGCACACAATCTACTGGGAAAGTGATTCCACCTGTCAAAGTTTTAAACATCCTGTTGACTAGCCTGCATGAGCATGCGTTCCAATAGACGGTAGCGCCGATAAGCAGACGGAAATTTCCGTGACAAGCTCGTCACTCTTGTTCACAGGAGCAAAAGCTCCAACATTTCGGGGGTATCAGGTAGTTTAATGCACAATTTGGAAAGGTTGATGCGTCAGAAGCTTGTGTTGAATGGATGCCGTGTCCTGCCCGCTCAGCCTAGAGACAAACAAACTTCTTGAATTTTGTGCAGACAGTTGCTTGTTCCGACACAGTTCATGTTGCACAGCGACGTGGCGCTCTAGTTCGATGAACAGTCTGGATCAGATCGACCATACCTCAATAAGCTACCGTAGTTGCGGTTCTGTCCAGAACTGTCCACATGTAGCTCTGAAATCATGCGAAGCAATGAAAGTGCACGGTATGTTATTGACCACTTGTGAAAGGTACCCTCTCCATTAGCAAGAGGTTTTCATGAGTTTTGACTTCAGAATTCGAATTCATTCTTAACAAGTGGGAAGGTAGTATGGTAAGTTTTAAAATTGAGATTGGAAAAAATTTGAATCCAGTTTGACGGATCAATGAATGGTGATACAGTTGCTGGATCGTTTTAACACTCGTGGCGTACTGCTGCTTCATCAATTTCGGGATAATGTGTGTGACTGCTGAAGTTGAACTTTTCGATATCTCCTTATGCCATGATGGAGAAGCTCACATTCGTCTTGTATTCTTTCTCCTTAGGGTCGTTGTGCTGAAAAGACTGCAGCAGACATGGGTATTTCGCGCGAGGAACAGGACGAATATGCGAAGTTATCTTATGAACGCAATGAGATTGCAGTCAACCAGGGTGTTTTCACGAGGGAAATTATACCAGTACAGATTGCCGATAAAAAATCTCCGAATGGCTTTATCCAAATCATTGAGGATGAAGAGAGCAAAAGAACTGATTTCGCT
This sequence comes from Fasciolopsis buskii, assembly GCA_008360955.1. Classification (NCBI taxonomy): domain Eukaryota; kingdom Metazoa; phylum Platyhelminthes; class Trematoda; order Plagiorchiida; family Fasciolidae; genus Fasciolopsis; species Fasciolopsis buskii. The sequence goes on along the minus strand of LUCM01010913.1, from coordinate 22,338 downwards.
CGCTTTCCTAAACTCAAACCAGCCTTCTTGGATGCTGCTGACGGTGGTACGGTGACAGCGGCCAATTCAAGCACTCTCAACGACGGAGCTTCAGCTGCAGTTATGTGCTCAGCCAGTTTTGCCGCGAAGGATCGCTCTCTCAAACCTATTGCTCGGATTGTCAGTAAGCCTTCTATGTTTAATCTATCTCGTTAACTTTTCCGCTTGAGTAGTAGAACATTCACATTGTTTCATAATTATGCCATCATACTACGTTACTATCGACCTCACCGTTGGAATGCTGTCGATTGGTCTGTTGGTCAGTTTCTGTCAGTGTTCCGCGGTGAAGAAGCTGCTGACATTAATCATTATAGTTGTTATCGTGCCCACCATTCAGCATTGTACTACGTAAAAACATTGATTTGAATGACTTAACTCGACTTGCACAACCCTTTGGGGTATCCGTGGCGGACTTCTTCGTTGTGTCATTATTCGACAGGTCCCAAAGGTTTATGAGACCTCATCTTGAAGGATAGATTCTTTGGTCAAAGGAGCAGACTAGGGCTGCCGCGGTTTGGCCTGCCGAGTAGGTTCACATATTCGAATGAAACGTAGATTTTGTTGAAAAGGCGATGGCGATGGCGATGAGATGGAGTGCGAAGAGTGATTCTTACTTCTCCGTCTCGTCCACATCGCTCTTTCGCCAGTTTTCCATTAGCACTGAGTCGATACTGAAGTGCATGTCCTATATATATATATATATATATATATATATATATATATATATATATATATATATATATATATATATATATATATATATATATATACTTAAGGGGAGCGTGGTATCAGCCGACTAAAATCGCAAAGTACGCCTCGGTTGGGATGAGTAATATCTAACTTCTTCCATTGTTTTCGTCACGTACATTATATGTTTAATTGTTCTTGAAGAACCTGAATTAACACACATGTTGTGTAGCGTTTGCGTCGTTTAATTCGATTTTGAGCCATGTCTTTCAAAGTCGCTGAGCAACCACAATCTTCACCTTTCGATTGTACCGGTAACGCCTGCATTTCTATTTTAACTAGCGCTAACGGTGCTAGATAACACGGCATTTTCTATCAATAATGCCGGCCGAAAAGTTCTGTGCCATCTTTTCCCTGAGTCAGCGAACAACGGCACTGCACTTCTGTTTTGATATTGGCAAGTTGTTGTCGTCTTGTTTTCTAACAGTTCACGCTTATAAGCTCATGCAAATCAGCGATCTCACTTAACTGACCGGGTTTTACGAGTAGGAAACGAAGCATGCACATATGTCCAGCTGATTTGAAGTTAGCATTCTGGTTATCGCTCGCATTGGCCTCCTCTCACGACCCAATCACCGTAGCTCGTCTTGCGACTAGCCCGATCGGGTTTTCTATCACGTGACATAAGAAGATCATAAGTAGAATAAGTTACTGGTCCATCGAGAAGTGTCAGAATGTGAGGCAACATTCGAAGCCAGGGTTTGGATTTCAGCGGTTGTAATAGCAATTAACTGGAGAGGATACCGATTATCCGAGCCATTTTGTGATGTCTACTTGTGTGTCCTTATGTGCAGTCCTTTTATAGCTCCAAATAAAATGAAACCTAGTGAGTTTGTACACTACAGATGCATCAGAGAGCCAATGAGGTTACGGTATTCGCACAGAGCGAGCTCCACCTAGCTCGGTTCACATTTGGCACATCTGACATGGCCACTGGTCTTGGCGATGAATGACCAACGGCCAATGTGACAAGCCTATCCCAAATACGCATCAGAATAAATGCTCGAAAATAACGAATACTCCGCTAAGCCTTTGGCGTCTGTTGTTCCACAGAGCCTATTTAATATGTTCTAAGCTAGCTGTAGCGTCTTATTCTCGCTGTTACCATTTTCGAGGATATGCTCTTGGGTGCATTGTCGATTGACGGACGTGTTACTTTCGGGATAACACTCACGAGGAGCTGTTTTTAGTACCGCACCGGAAATGAGCTGTAATAACACTGCAACTGCGTTCAACTGTCAGTCATAGAAATTGTATTTGCTTTACGATCCCAATTTCATGTCATACAAACCTTTCCGGTCATTTGCTCTCCGTTTATCAGAATTATCGATTTCAACAACTTTTTGTGCGGTATGATCAGTGTATCCAGCCCCGCGAAAGTTTGAGATGTAGTCGTCTGAATAAGCTTACAGGCCTCCCCAGTATGCACAGCGGCACTGTAAAATGCGGAATTTCTACCCTCATTTTTTCGGGGGGATTCGTCAGCTTTCAGAGTTTCTGCTATATTATATTGAAGAGAATACGCAAGTAATCGCAGGTTTCTTCAACCGCGCGTACTGCTCGATCGTCCGTTTAAAAGAAAAAAGACTGACGTATCCCCATCATCTTGTAATTCGATCCGCTAAAAAATGCCCGATGAGGCGAGCTTTTTCACTAAGGTTTTCTGAAATTAGCCAATCGGAGCACTCTTGAGATTGGATTACCTGCCACTTTCGTTCCGTGCTCTGTTCTAATTAGAGCAGGCTATAAGAATCATTCGACCAGCTGAATGCAAACGCGAATGATTGTGCTAGTAAAAATCTCCAGTCACGCGAAATTTTTTGTTGATAAGCATCACCAGGTTGCTGTTCCACAGGTTTTTAGTCGTCCAATATTAGCCTTTGGTTATAGTTTAGTAGCCATGGCACGAAGTACAATTTCCTTTGCCGTTTTAGAGACAGATTTTAAAGTTTTAGGACTTTGTGCAAAGACTTATTTCCGAAACAGTTTAATTGCTGTGGGTCTTGACGCTTACGCAACGGGATGTGGCATGGACCTGTTTAATTGAGTTGATGGTCTCGTCGGAGTTCCGTGGAGATCCCTCAATCAAACAAAAAGCATCGCTTGATTTGCTGGCGAAGTTTCAGTCCTTTGATCAGCCGATTTACAATCACTGACCGTAGTCAAGCAGAAAAGGATCAGGGTAAACTTATCACTTTTCTGACATCTGGATACCGCATTATACCACAATTCGTTCGAATTTTCCGGCCCACTGTGGTGATTTGGTGACTAGCTCCAATCATTTGATGATTTCTCACTAGAATAAAATGAACTTATGGGCTAATTTATTTATTTCGCTGATCATTGATAGCCAAAATAACATGACTTTGTGAATGTACCTTTTGAAATGCTGAGGGCAGCTACCGCAAACAACAAATCTGTTGGCACTTGTAAACTATAAATAATGGCCATAAAAGTTTCAGATGCAGTTTGAACTACTCATGACAGTGCCGGTTGCCTGTAAAAGTGCAATCATTAAGGCAAACGAAAAGAACCTCGATATTGATTGAATGATTCTGGGCACGAAATCACAAAATTTCAGCAACTCAAATCACTGTTTTACTATAACAGATCATTTGATATTTACACATGTATGTTATAGATCATTCTTTTTCCGTACATTAACGTTCATTTGAAATGATGCATCCAGATCTTCAACCAAGATTGCTTGTCGCTAATCCTTTTTTTGTGTTTTACCAGAGCGTTTAGGGTTTTCAGCCATCAGCAGCCTAAGTGAATCATCCGAAAAGTTCATATAAAAGTGAATGAGCGGAAGAATTACGCGACTTACAAATTAATTCGCAAACAACCAAGTTATGGAGCTCAGGTTAATTGAAAACACGTGATTTGTCGAGTCTTTCCTCGATCGTTCGTCTTTTACTTTTATTGGTGAAACCAAAAGGTGCTTATTTTTCGAAAAAAGGGATCGCAACCAGCGGAGATTCTTCAAGTAGGAGAATCAAACCGACAACCTTCGGGTTGAAATGCCGTGATGTTGTCCGCTTGATCATCGTCGGTTGTGTACGGTTGAGAACGGGTATAAGGGTGCATACTGAAGCACACGCTGTTGTATTCCGTGGCTTTCGGACGTGAGGTCGCGGGTTCGAACCCTCACACCGCCGGTCAACTTTCCCACTTACCAGTTCTCTGTTGGCCGCAACCCCCTTCCTGAAAAGGATGTGCAGTGGGGTTTCATTAATAAAGGAGGCAAAAAAAGAAAAATTTTGTTAGCACCATGCCGATCAAACCGGTCAGTTTATTCCTGAAATCCAGCTCACGGCTGTTTATTTGTTCCAGCCCGAACAGTCCTGGAGTACGGGTAACTTTGGGAAATCATTGCTTCGATATCCAAGGCATTTTCATATTTAACATTGCGTAGTAATAGTGATGCTGTTTGTCCACTTTTGGAAGGAATGTTGGATTCTTAGCTGACACTGCCTTTTCCTACATTGTTTCGAAACCATGTCGAAAATAATCGGGATTATTTCAAAACTACTGGGAAATGTCTTCCATCTGGCTTATTGCGATCTCGTTTGGATAGATCTGAAACGTGATCCATTTTACATAGGTACATTTGTGCGTTCATTGAGTATCAAAGCTTTGCTCTGCAATCTGCTGGCGGTTGTCTTTGCGAGGTCTTATGAAAGATACATGTTCAAACTGAATTTCAAGTACCTTTGACAGTTCTAAATCAACACGCGAAATGGTATGGTTACCGATAGTACTTAAAGACCACTGTTACCAGTAGCCCAAATTGAATGCATGATTTCTCCGCTCGATTCAATCTAGACCGTATTCGCTTATCTTGAATGCACACACAATACATCCTTCCCTTATGAGATCACTGGATTTCACGGCGATGCTAAATGTCGTAGATTCGCGAATGCTATTTTGGCGTTCTCCATTTGGAGTGTAATCTCTCTCATCCTCTCCAGCTGTAGCCAAGCTTCCATTGCCTGCATCTGACTAATCACCACGAAGGGGCACAGGTTGCTGCCAGTCTTGAAAAGCATCTTGAATTGTAAAGGTGCAAAGCACATACCGTGTCTCAATCGTCAAACTCCTATTGTTGGTGGGTACTGAATCCGCTGTCCCCGTCTGGATATACACAACTCGGAGTCAATAAATATAAATCAAACAGTTCACTTTTCCATAAATTATGGTTCTGTAACTTCCAAGGAAGTTTTACTGGCGCTATGAATCACAACAGGATGTGAAACTTGGACAAAAAGCGAGAAACTTGCGGTCTAGTTTTTATAATTGGTATCTTTACATCTATTTGCATTGGTATTGATATCTACCTCTCAGCACCAAATAAAAGTGGAAATAAAATCGTATGATCGCTCAAATGCATGACCACTACTGACTACAGCATTACTCGATATCCTCTAAGGTCTTCAACCACCTCGTTAAGGGAACTCATGGGTTCATGCTCGATTGACTCATTCGATCTACTCGACACGGTCTGTTGGTTAGGTTTTCATGCACTTTCGCCACGACCTGAACTGACCATCTTGATCCTCTTCCAGTTACTGCCTGTCCAGTCAGAACACTGCATAAATGCTCGGGAAGGAATTAATACTCCCTTTGTTTCTCCCCGAAACGTCCTAGGCTATGCAGATTCAGCCACGGACACCATCGATTTCGCCATCGCTCCCCACTTGGCTGTAGAGAAATTGTTAACGTTCACTGGAGTCCGAAAACATAATATCGATTTGTGGGAAATCAATGAGGCATTTTCTGTGGTCGTTTTAGCTAACATCCGATTGTTGGATTTGCCTATCGAGAAGGTTAATATTCACGGGGGCGCAGTCAGTTGTGGACATCCTATCGGGTGAGTGCGTTCGCACATTTTTTGACGTCCAAATGGTCCCCCCGTAACTTATAGTGGGGCATTCATTACAAGTGGCTTTTGGATGTCTTTGTTTTCAACTGTATAATTGGAATGATTTAACAAACCGTTCTGTCCTCAAATGTGTATTGCAGTATTGTTGGAGCAGCAGACCATATGGCTCACTTTTCTACTTTTAGGTGAATATCAAGGCATATTGCGATCATTTTTCCACAGTTCCAGATTGTTTTTGTTGCTTAAAGTGGACAAGTTGTTATCTGGCGAGTTTAATTTAATCAGGTTTTTATATCTCATGAAGCTTTGTTGCATTTTACAAGAGGCCCGATTGGGTTTTATCTAGTCCAACTCAATTCAAGTCAAGCGGTACACCCCAAGATTTGAATATTCAGCGATCAGATGATTTCAGTAGCTCAAAGGAAGCCAACCATCAGCATGACAGTTGGTCTGCCACCTTCGTTTTGCTTTCGTGAGACTGATTCCACACTTGTCAAAGGGCTAGTCGGCTGATGAATTATCCACTCAGATGCACGACAGTATATAAGTAATCCTGCATCAACGTGGCTTTATTGCTACCTCATAGCACCATCTACTCAGAAGAGAAAAAGAGGACAATAAGTAGCGAAAGACCGACTGCCAAACAATAACTGAAGCAACTGTACCGAAGAGAAAAGATTTGGAATACAAGAGTGCCACTGGCCTATATCACCTATTGTCTCCAACCGTTGATTGGGAGACCTGGTGTGGCCTTACCCAGCAGTTTAATTACACCTGCACGACCTAGTCTACCGCTTAAGGTTCTCATATATTTTTCCATATCATCGATTGGCTGCTTCGACCCATTCTCCAACCAATACCCGTCTCGGAGAACAGCGTACAACGTGGAAATCGTTCCGGGGACACGCGTAAAACGTCCCAACCGCTGTAATCTATTCATATTCCATGCCCCTTATAAATATTACACCTTCGAGCCCAGCACCTTACGCCTAATCTCTGAGTTACTGAGAAGATCCGTGTTCTACCAGTATTGCGAAAGCAACTATGCTCGAACTCCGAAAATCTTTGCATATATTCTGTCTTCAACGGCCATATTTCTGAGCCATGTAGCTGTCCCGACCTTATTGTTGCCACAAACCTGACCTTTGATCGATGACCAGATATCATTCCAACTCAACAGCAACTTCAAATTGGTGAATGCCAATCGAACCTTCTGCATGCGTAAAAGCACTTCATTCAGTGTACGACTGACTAGCGGGTGAGATATAAATACCCTCGTACTTATTCCGTTTCCGAGTTAGGCTGATCAATACACAAAACCAAAGTACATTACACAGTAACATGACAACGCAGACGCCGTGGCGTAGAAACACAAATTGGACTAGGCATCGTTACACCTCACACAATGAGATGAGATCCGAAACTCCCTAGATGCACAGTAACACAAAGCCTGCGGCTTAGCAGCACACACCGAGGCTGGAGACACCATGATACAGGGTTTATCATCATCGTTATCGCTCAGCCATATTCTTCAGTGTCTCCAGCCAACGAGTTGACAGGTGTTTTAGACCCCAACCACGAAGGCGTGAGATACCTACTTTACCTATGTTCGCTGTATATTTTCTCATCCCACGTTGCCACGTCATCTGTTGGCCTCCACATGACTTCCTCCATTCCTTGAGCGGAACACAAAATGGGGCACGGCATGGTAGACGAGTGTTCGTCATACGCAACACGTGACCCAACCAGCGTAGTCTACTAAGTTTCACGCGATGAAGCAAGCTACTTTCAGAAGTGGCACCCAATACCAGATTCCTAACCTCAATATTACTCACCCGGTCACTCCATCCAATCCTAGCCATACTACGTAAACATCGGTTGTCGAAAACCTCCAACCGACGGACATCGCCCACACGCATACTCCACGTCTCGCAACCGTACAACAGAACTGAACGCACTGCAGCACAGTACACACGACCTTTCAACTTCAGTGAAATATCAGGCCGACGCCACAAGTGCTTCAGTCCAGCGTAAGCTGCCTGAGCCTTGGATATACGCATATTTACCTCCACTGCCGAGTTGCCATCGTTGGACACGCAGCTAACAAGGTAGGTGAAACGGTCCACCATTGTTATTTCCTCTCCATCCAGTATCAAGTTCGACGCTGCTGTCATCCAGTCTTGTAACAGTACTTTGCACTTTGAAGGTGCAGAGCACATGTCAAACCGAGCAACCGATCTCGACGGTCTATCTAGTGCCCGTTGTGCATGGTCCGCAGACTCGAACAGGCATACGACGTCGTCTGCGTAATCTAGGTCGCATAGCTTTCCTCCACCTCCCAGTTCGACCCCTACATCCGGAAGACCTCCTAAAGCATCTTCCATCACCTCGTCCATGACGAAGTTGAACAAGAATGGAGAGATGGGACACCCTTGTCGAACGCCACTAGTTGTTTCGAATGAACGCGACAGTTCTCCATATACCCTAATGCGACCATAGGTATGCGAGTACAATGCTTGCAATAGGTTCACGAAATTCGCTGACATACCCTTGCGGTGGAGAGCACTGAGTAGTGCTGGTCGATCCACGGAGCCGAAAGCACCTTTCAAGTCGAGGAAGACTACGATCGTAGGGCGGCGGTGCATGTGGCGCGTTTCGAGTATCTGTCGAAGAGTAAATATTTGGTCGATGCAACCTCAATCTGGCCGAAATCCGGCCTGTTGTTCGCGGATATTACTCTCTCGAATCAATATCAAACGGCGCAGCATTATCGAAGCTAACACCTTAGTAACTATCGGGATTAAACTGATTCTACGATGATTGCTGCAGTCTCTGCATATGTTGTTCTTGAAGATGGGTATAATCAGTGACTCACCCCACGATAACGGAATATTCTCCTTGTTCCAAATATCACGATGGCCATTCAGCTGCAGCAAAAATCGCATTAAAACTAACGCATGATCCGATTCTACGTACGTGGTCCAGTACGATCTACAGTTCTGGACAGAACTGCGATAACGGTGGCTAACTGCGATATGGTCAATCTGACCCAAAGTACCTGTCGAGTTAGAGCGCCATGTCGCGGTGCGACGCGAACTGTGTCGGAAATTCGTACTAGATAGGGATAAATGATTATCTGCACAGAATTGGAGAAGTCTTTCCCCGTTGTCTGTTCGCTGTGCAGGCAAGGCGCATTGCCCACCTAAACGGGACTCCCATGCACTAAGTTTTCCAACTTGTGCATTAAAGTCACCTGTTACCATTAAAATGTCTGAGCGTTTGCTCTTCCGAACAAGAGTGACGAGGTCATCGTAAAACTCGTATTTCTCCATGTCAGTGCTGCAGTCTGTTGGGGCGTATGCCGAGATAACAAATAATCTACGCTTAACACTACTATCCTTCCGGACGCTGATTGATCCCTGCAGTCTCATGGCACACAAATAACTGTTGACTGGGACCCAATCTAAAAGGGTTGCTTCAGCCTTCTCACTCAAGACTATTCCTACACCATGTTGACCCACAGCTTGAGCTGCTTGGTCTCCTGAAGTGTGAAGGGAATCCTTGACGAGACATTCGGCGCAGTTAGTTGAATTGCTCTGCTGGAATCCTGAATCGGTATTTCACTCACGCAGATAGAGATGTCAATCGACAACGTGAAGCCACCCTGTCAGAGCCAACATAGGCGCGCTTGGCCAGCCTCAGATAAAGTGCGCCAATGAAAGACACCCAAATGTAGAGGCTTACGAGGCTTGAGAAAATGTAGCTAACAGACTGGAATACGACCTGCTACACTACTGACATAAACCGTTAAACGAGTATCGGGCGTGTTATCAATGGAGATACTATGGGTAGGCAGAAGGGGCAATCAGATTGGGTTGGGAACAGCAGAGACAGGTTGGATAAAAGAGAGGGAACTTAGCAGTAGCATACTTATCGCTACCCACCCCAAATGCGCTCGATGCAATGGGCAGCTCGGTCCTGATTATCCTGAGCGACGACCGATACAGTATGAAATTATTTGTAGGCGTGTAACTCATGGGGAATAATGGACGGTACTGTTAGGGAGTCCAGCCGCTGAGCAGAAGAACGATTAAGGTTCTCAACCAAAGCCTTTGGTTCTGACAAAAACCTGACCGCAAGGCAACGGGGAATAGCTGAATGGAAGCCCACCTACTTGGATCAATTAGTCTTCCACTCGTTTTTCCAACTGAGTTGCTAACTCAGATCAACTCCCGACCGTGAGGACCAGGGGACTATTTCGTCAGGCCTCTTCTACCCATTGACCTTCCAGGCATGATTGGATCTTCGGCTTGAGATAAGCCATCCTGTATAGCTCGTTGGGTCACGGGGGCACGCAAGCCGTCGCACCACATCAAGGTGCAGTCTGGTGACAGATCGGGGTTAAACCTTCAAGTCCCGTAGTTATCTGATTCTCCCCCTTCGAACATGTCGAGTCATACAACAGCATTTTACGCTTCGATAATGAAAAGGGTAACCCAAACGTATCTGTTCTATTGTTCAGGCGGTTGAGGAAAGCCTGCTTCCGCAGTTGACAGCATTCTTCTTCTAATTGCCTTTTAAACGGTTTGTGGAGCTCAGTAGATGTTTGAGAAAGCGCTGTGAATGTCGAATTGATGATTTATCTCTATCAACTGTCCTACAGTTGATGTTCAGCTAACTCCTTCGCCTCATATCTAATTCAGCTGCGGTTATGCTTTTGAGGCATTTCATTAACTGTTTTTATCGCATACTTGAAACGTGGGTGTAGTGAAAGGGACATGGCCCGTAGCCACTTGGATCCACTAGTTGGTGAAGGACCTGTCAACTATGGCCCTGAAACTTGGAGTGGCATAGAAACAAGTGTGATAACCAGCTGGACAATGGCTGGCTGCCGTCTACTGTTATGTCGTCCGGCCTCAGTCAGTGTCGCCACAGGTGTACTTCAGTTTCTAAACAGTAATGGATGAAGTCAGTAAGGATAGCTTATCGATGCTTGGTTCAATAGATCAGTGTGGGAAATAACTTATCACATGTTATCTCATTGCTTCGACCACAGTAGCTCATGTTTCTTTTGGCGCTGAAGTGCGTGAGAACTAGAGAACACGCATCATTTAGCACAGATTTAGAGATCGAAGTTTTCCAAAGATTAATGAAATAGGTTGAATGTCAGCGGTCACTGAGTAATGGGAAATGCGGGCTTCAGCCAAAAGCAGACCAAGAGAAATTCGTGTGTAGAACCAATATGAGTTCACTCGGTGAATCCTAATGAATGCGATGAGTTAATGATAACTTCAGGAGTATGTAAAGCCTGAACGCGCGTGATCGCACACGATTATGATCACGAATCTAGAAGTGGGGAGCCACATACTGCTTCAACAAACCAGTTGCGATGGTGAGCTGGGCGATAAGTAATTTGAGAAGCTCATTAAAATTAAGCCGTACAAACGTTGTCGGTATGTTACGATGAAACAGCACCGCAACTCAGCAAACTACACAAAATGACTCATCCTGAACCGAAGATTCAATGGATAGAGAGGCCTGACGAAGTAGCCCTGTGGTTGTTCATGTTGAGAATCAATGTGAGCTAGAAGGTTACCGGGTAAAGTTAATTGAAAAAAATAATCGATCCGAACAAGGGAGATCCCACTCAGAAGCTCTCTAACAGCGTCTAAACGTTTCTTGCCAGAACCACAATCGTACTCCCGCCTGACGGCTGAACTCCCTATAATTATTTGCCTATCATTTTACATGAATCGTATAGTTACAAAGAATTCCAAACCTAACGACGTAAGAAGTGTATCGAAAAATCGATGCGCCGTGTATTGGTTTTTATTGTGAATGATATAATATTAATAACACGGCGTTGTTGGTAGATGTAATGCGCCAACGTTTCGGCTACCGTGGGTAGTCTTTCTCAAGGCAAGTTTTACAATCAAATTGATTGTAAAACTTGCCTTGAGAAAGACTACCCACGGTAGTCGAAACGTTGGCGCATTGCATCTGCCAACAACGCTGTGTTATTAATATTATATCATTCACAATAAAAATTCCAAACCTACATTGTTCGGTGAGCGTTGCTACCGTTTCCACCATAGTGGACACTGATCAGAACTCCCTATATTTTATTCAGCGTCTGTCTCCCACTCTCAACCGAATGATTCTGTTTTTCGCGTAGATCGAAGACTAGGTACTAGTAACTACTTGTTACGAACGGAGCTTCATTGACAAATACTGTCGCAGATGATTTTCTCAACCCTGGTCATCTTTCACCATCAGCTCCTTTAACGTGCCTAACCAAATACAAGCTCGCCATCAGTAATGTCTGGCACTCAAAATGGTCACATTGGCAATTGATTTTTGCTGTGATTGTGAAATTCAAATCCAGGATTCGAGCAACGTTTTTCAAATAACTGCTCCTGGTATCTCACCTAGGTATTTTTCCGGCATTGCATAAGGCAAAGTAGCTGAATTTGTGGATCAACATAGTGTACGAGTAGTCTAAACCGAAAAGACTCGGTCCTCTAACTCCACAGGTAACTCGAATCAGGTCGACCATATCACAGTCGGCTGCCCTTAGCACGGTTCTGTTCCATGTACGCATAGCCGGACAGTGCTTTAGTTTTAATGCGATTCGTTCCATGGTCACCTACAAATGACATCGGCGAATGGCAAAATTCAGTCAATTTAACAATATGTGGTAGAAAAGGTGGGTCCATCTTAAGCAAATTGTAAATCCCAGACCGTTGCGCCGCATGTCCCAAACAGCAGTTTAGATGGTTGAGTGCTAATGCAGTTATTCCGACGTAAATGACTGAGAACCTTTGAGAGGGTGTCCTCTAACCCCCCAGTCTAAGTGGAGGTACAGTCGATCATTCAACTAATGAGGAGGGGAAAATTAGCCGGTTTGACTGATCTCCCCCAGTTCTTTTCAGACCGAGTAGTGATGGCTTGATAAAATTACCCTCCTTCTCCGTGACGTTTGGGACGACAAGTGTGCTCCGTTATAATGCGAAAAGCCACTGATTGCAACCATCATTAAGAAAGAAATACTTGACGGCTGCGGTAATCATCGTGGAATCAGCCTGATTCCGATACCTGCAAGTGTATTAGCCTCGCTGTTGCTGTGTGCTTTCGGTCGCGCAACGGTGTACGACTATATATCGTATTTATTCGAAACGCCCAGTGGTGTTCGATAAGGGTGTCGTATTTTGCCATTCTTGTATAATTTGGACATGGACGCGGCTATGGAAGTTGGTTTAAAAGACTTCAGTGATACCGCACTTGCAAATGATTGAAGGCTTTTTACTCGGATTAGCCTGACGACCTTCCCCGTCTGTTCGAATGAGTGGAACATGCTGTACATTAGACAGACTAGTAAGAGATGTAGCTTCATTCGACGTGCTTTGCAATTACAAAGTGTAAAGTGCTGTTAGAAAGCCAGTTCTTTGTTTGATACTTGTTGGGAAGGAACCAACAACTGTCGACCGTTGCATTCGTCGCGGCAGCTGTGTGACGAATGACAGTACGGTAGCAGAGATGAGTTTGCGTATACCTAGGACTCAATTGTGGTGCGATGTGCTCGGCTCTATTGTACGATTGCGAGACACGGAACTTGAGCATTGAAAATGTTCACTGCTTTAGAGTTTTCGACTATTGCTAAGGTTCGATGGAATGACCGCGTGAACAACACCAAGGCGTGAAGCTGCGCATCGAGATCTGGGTCAGAAAATAGCCCGTGACAGCTTTCAGGCTTAGTAGATTTCGTTAGCTGGGGTATGTGTTGCGTAGATTCTTCATGTCTTTGTTCTTAGAGTCCAAAAGATCTCTCGAAAATGAATGATATGGCGGCAAACGGTGAACAAAGGCAATCGTGTTGACACTTTCATTCGAATCAGAATGAATGAGACGTGCAAGTGAACTACGTGTGTGACCTATTACAGCGTGCTTTTCTTTCCTCATCCCGCCTTGTCCACCTTGTACATTCGAACTATTTATTGCAACTTGAAACACGGTGAAAATGTTAGCGGTCAGTGGGACTCACTTTGAAGTTTAACGTTGAACGGCAACGTTGCTTCCAGTGTCTTCATACCAAATTCTTGAACGAATGTTCTAACGTGCGTAGAGATGATCTAAAGGCCCTGTAATACCGGAGTGCCGGTGAATGATCAGTTGGCCTGTGTGCAACTTCAAATGAAGCTGGATGTCTTGGATGCCCAGCCAAACATCGAAAAGGAGGATGAATTTTACGACACATGAACATTTCATTTGAGTGTCCAAAAACGAGATGTGTTGCTTGTTGCAGAAGCCTGAACGGCACAAGGAGGCTTCGTAGAAATGTACGCACTGTTTTCGAAGGTGGCTTGGATTAGACCAGCGTTTCGAAAACAGGTTCCGACTAGGGAACTTCTCAGATGTGAACAGGTTGGATATCTGCAATAAGAACTTCAAGTATTCCAAACAAATACTTACTAACACATGTCCCTATGACATCATGACTGGTAAAGCACACCATTATCGACTCCTGTATAGATTGTCTGCAGTCGATAGAGGTAAATTTCAGATGGAAGCAATTTGTTAATTTCCCCTTTGCAATCTTAGTTGCGATGTAGTACCATTAATCTTCTAAATAATCCCCTAATTGAGTTCGGCTAAGCTTTTATAGTATATGATCTCGTTCAGGAGCATCACACTCTTGATAGACAATCTGCGGACAAAATGCTGTGTGAGGAAGTTGTTATTGAGTTTACTTTTAGCTGGAGCATTCCGGTTTCTCATTTGGAACTCTTCACGGCTCAGATGGTGCAGGCAGTTGAACAGCACGATCAGAAAGTGATAATTGTTTGATCCAATGAACCATTCGCGTGTAAAGCTATCGCACATATGACTACACAAGCTAAAACGAACCCTCCAGGCTATCAAATAATCCTATCACATCCCTAAGAGTGTACCAGTTAGCCGATTTACCTATGCGCGGAGTCACTAGTTACGCTTTGACTTCATCAATCTGAGCAGGCTCATGCTGCAATGATGGTTGTTTGAAGAAAATAGGTGCAACACCCATGCCCAAAGCCAAACTGGGTGTCAATCTTCGTACGTTCTCGACAAAATCTTATGTTCATTGCATTTGATTTTGTGTGTCTGAAGTGAGCAGAGCACCAGAGAATGATTTTTTCCACAACAACTTTCTAACGTGTTCGTGTTTGAACAGCAAGGGACTCTTCATATTTCATGCGTACTGCTAGCGTCCAGTCTCTCAGCTGTTGTGATGACAGCGCATCTGATTACAGAAACATGCTAAAAGTACTGAGGTTCGGGACACTTTTCTCACAGGGATTGATAACTTGATTCGTATTGTCCTTATTCCGTCGATCTTTGGCCCGTATTCTCCCGGTGACTGCTCAACACTGAATGTTCATCCAGGTTATGCTGAGATATTTGAAGATGTGTGTATTACTCAAATTCAAATACAGATCTACTGGTACACTAGCCGTGGTGAACAGATGAAACGGTGCGAGAGAAAGAGACGTTCGCAACATATGACAATACTCCTAGGCTCCTCGTCATCGACCATATGGTGTAGTCCATGGTCCCCCCACGGCTTTTATACTACCTGGCTGCCCACACCCAATTAGGAAACCTAACCCGAAGCCTTTGATTGAAAGGCCTGATCTGCTAAACAGAAGGTCGAAACAGGCGTTCGAGAACCGTTGAGAGTGAGTGATTTTTTCAACAGTTCAAGCGCCTTTTGATTAATTTAGATCGGAGTTAGAGCAGAGCCGATCAACGGAAAATTCGGAGAGGCAAGTTGCTATAGGCTTACTGACTGGCGGGTACATTCTTCCGATCATAGTGCTGCCACCGGAATTTTGTGACGTTTCGTCAGTAGCATATTCGTCATCAGAAATCCCACCACTTTCTCAAAACTGCCGCTACTCGTCCGCGGACGCTAATTCAGGGAGTTTGGCTCCACCTTATTCACGGCTAGCCTTCGAAAGAATGACCGCTTCCATAACCAAAATTTTGACTATGATTGAAACAACTCGGTGAAGATGCCATTGCGCAAGCTAACAGGCTGATGAGTTGTCTTCCGGATTTGACCCCGTCTCACGCACTACAGGTGAATCATTCCTACGCCCCGGTATATCGGATGTAGTCCCAAATACTTTGTATATGTAAGTGGTACTGGATGGTCCTTTTGTAACCGAAACAATACCGTCGTAAACACTCGGACTGGTTTATCTGCAGCCACACAATCTACGCTCATGTCTGCTCATACGCACACTTGTAGATCGGCGGTCCCTTGCATAACTGCTAATCCATGGTACAAAATCCTGCTTATTCTTCTGACCTATGCCTAACATAGTAAGGCGGCAGTTTATATAAATTTATTCATCTACGCTGGCCTCATGAACTAAGCGTCAGATAGCACCATCCGGTCAGACTGAGGGAGGGCACGATAATCTAGGTATAATTAAGCGCGTCCAAGTAGCTGGGGGCTACTTAAGGTTACCATTTCTTTAAAGAAACACTCAAGACCGAATATTACATCTGGTCGTTGCTCATGAAACGATGATGAACATTAATTCAAAGAATCGGAGACCAAAAAAAGAATCTCAACAACTATCCTCAATGCGGAGAGACCAGTTTTGTGAGCATTGTAGATCGGCCATGTCGAATGCTTTGAGAAAGTCTACCCACAGTAGTCAAAACACTGGCACATTACATCTACCAACAACGCTGTGTTATTAACATTATAACATTCACAATTTTCTAAAAGTGCTTCGCATTTTGAAGTAGACAGCCTTCCCCACTGAATCATCTCGGCCGCCCGTGAATGACAAGCGTGTAGAACCGCCATCGCGCAGTCACCCATAAGGCGAGGTCTCAGGCTTATTCAAACTCGAATACCAATCTCTGGTTGATTTCAGCTATGCTCATTGGCGAAGCACATTAGTCATTTGGGTTCGAAAAACTGTCAGTCTTCGGGTGTTTTAGTCATACGAATTTCAAATTGAAAGCGTACGTTACTCTCAAGTTCACTGTATCTATTCACGCAGCAACGACATAGGGGAACAGTTGAGATTGTGATCCCACAAAAGGATATGAAATTTTTTTATTTCATATTTCTTGTGACTACATATCGCTGATATCGGTGAAGAGGAACGATGGACAAAAATTAGTCAAAACGTGAAAGTGGCAGCACGATGAGACATTAGCGGACCAAAAGCGCGCAGCTGTATTCAGCATTTTTTATCATCTCCAGATCGGTTATCGGTAACTTAATGTAGACCGCATCAGTAGAACAACTGTTACATCTAAAATGTGTCCACCTCCCGAGATGTTTCATTCAAGTTCCCAGAGGCATAATTAAGGGTTCTCCCGTGCAATGACTGCGAAACAATGCCCTTCAAACGCACATTTATTTTGGCTGCTTTCCAAGTTATTCAGTTCGCACTGAGAATGCACAAAAAACGATGCTACCCACATTAGCGCTAATTGGATGCGAAGCAAAACCAAAAGGGACGCAATAAGAACAACCATATATTATTACAAAAAATGGATGGATTTTATTTCAAAATAGGTTGGCAAAAATCATCACGTCACCGACACGCAAAGTGATCGGTCACAAAATCAAGGTAATGATAGTACTCGCAATGAAAAAACAAAAATACAGTACCCCGATACAGTTAATCGAATATAAAAAAGGGCAGATAGAAACCTGAGAGCATTGAGTTAAACATAAGATCCCAAATAAAACAGCAAAAGGCTGGTGGTGAGTTGACTAGAGGCCCTCAAGAAGGATAGCTGACGCTCCGCCGCCTCCGTTGCAAATCGTCGCTATTCCAAGCTGTCCCGGTTGAAGTTGAAGAGCCAAATGGCAGGTGATTCGTGCACCGGACATTCTGAATACCGCCGTGTGAACCGGCGAAATGAACAGAACAAACAGAAAAAGGGTCATAAGAAGCAGATTTTATGTAAAAGGAAAGGCGGCAAAACTGGAGTAGATGTTGCTGTCATTCTGATCGTGGCGCGTGTTAGAAAAACCATACAGAACGAATACACAATTGAAAACTAATCATGAAATGCCAGTTTACTTTATATATACTTGTATATATATATGTACATAAATTATCCGCAGTATGTGGATGAGTGAACATAGTTCCCCGGGAAGTACACGAACGGTTCCGCGGTAATGCCGTCCGTCAATGTATGCGTACCTGGTACTCCCTTGTCTAAACCTCCCCATACTTGTACATCCGGAATCGGTATGTCCCCCAACAATCTAATTTGCAGCGTCAGCAGTGTGCATGGAAGCTCTTCGTTGAAGAGCTAACAGAAGAATTACAACTGTGATTCGTTGACAATTCCTTGTTATTTGGGTAATACTTGACTTAGGCTGTACCGAAACAAGCGCGAAATCAATGAGAAAGATAGACATTTCAATGCAAAACTTTCAACTATGTCTAGTAGCGTAGCTAGTCAGTGCAGCGAGAAGGCCAACGGGTGATTCACAAAATTATTGCGCAACGAAGTAAGTCACAGTCCTCAGACTTTGCTCGATCGTGTGTATTGTTCTTCTCTAAACTACGCTTACGCGAGATCCAGGTTTTGACTAACTGAGCATTCCCGGGACAATTCGACAGTGCACCGAACAATCCTGCTTTCGCTCTTTTGGGCCTCCTTCTGGCTGTGTTGGTGTGATTGTCCTGAGTGACGACTCGAACTGTCGCTCTAAGCCAGGGGAGTCGCGCTGTTCATCTGAGTTCTGGCTCGACGGGCCTGCATGCTGGCTGCAACGGCCAATTTCTGTTGCGGGACGTTTTTGACATGGTCGTTGTAGCTCTTTGGGGTGACTTTCTGATTCGTTCGTGTAGTGGGGTCGACTACCCTTTCCATTCGTTGTGGTCGCCACCTGCTCTACATTAGCCCTCGTGATCCTAACTGTTTCAACACAGTCATCAAGAACAGTCAACGAGTGACAGATACTCTACTAATTCCTGCATTCTCCAACGCCATATCATCCTTGAGCTGTACGCTCCCTTTTCATTTCCGTCTAGGGAACGTAAATAGGACTCACAGCGGTATACTAAGTCCGAGTGTTCTCATCGTAAACAAGCCAATTAATAGAGTCGTTTTTCCTTGAAAGTTGAACTTCAGACCCAAGCCTCCCGAAAATAATAAGCGGTCGGCTTAAGATAAAACGCTATCAATACCAATTGCCCTTCGATTTACACAACGATAGATATTGGCTTTTACGTGAGTCAGTATACTCAACCTTGTGCACCCTTGGTACGATATCTTAGTGCATTACATAGGCCAATCAACAAAAAAACCAGTAGGGTTTATTGAATACATTTCTTGATTGTCCCTCTGTTTAATTCCATTATAGGATCATTGCTATTGTGAAGATTCGACTCTTTTGGATACCAACCGAGTCCAATGGCATAGCTGACTGGTTTCTTCGGTAGACGTATCCAAAACAGCAGGCCCAGGGGCAAAATCTGAATTTTTAACCTGCGACTTAAGTGACCTTCAAGATGTTTTTTCTTTTATGTCAGTAACCTCCAGAATAAGTCACTACGTTTTGTGATGAAGTATGCAAACGATATGACCATATATTTCGCAGAGACTGACTAACACCTACGCAATCTACTAATGTTCCTTCGAAAACATCGAACTTTCAGAACAGAGCAAACTTTCTCTTGATTGTTCTGAAAGTATCTTCACTTTGTTTCGTTCTGTTTTCTCTACAGACTGTTGTCCTCTTTATAACTTTCTACTCAGAAGTGGACACATTAATCAGACTGAAGTCGCTCTATCCACCGACCTTCGTCGGTTGTTTTTTAATTGATTCTCTCCAAACTTTACCCTTTATTCTTTCAACTTGGAAGTTCAGGTAATTTCGTAATGCGCTTCTCAGTGCATTGTATTGATCTCACTTTATCGTTCTTCTGTAATCAGTTAAAACCATTTTAAATCGTTACGCCGTGATGTCTGATTGATAAGTCGCATTTTCTTCACTCCGTTTGCTGAACCTGTCAAAATGTGCGGCACTGTGAGTAAAAATACATTATACAGTACAAGAAATGATATGTCATGCGATATCAACGCTCAGCCTGTCATCGTGAAAACATGGAAGCACTGAACGACTGTTTCGATTTTGGTAGAAATCAGGCAGTGCATATCCATAGCGCACGAATTGCTACGCGTACCAGGGGAACGCTAGCTTGGCAAGCTCCTATCACTGCGACTGAATTACTATGCACCAGTGGCCTGCGACAGTTCAAAATCAATAACACAGGCTTTCTATCGTGGAGAATCTCAATAAGCTGTGTGAAATCTGAACGCACGTCCTCTTCGAACTGTTTTGTCTTATCTCGGTTGTGTATTCACGAAGAAGGATCTGACCACTTCCGAGCTGTGTGCCAACACTGTACTAATTCTTGCGAATTTTCACTGATGTTATTGTATTATGGATAGTGAAAGCTTGCACCGTTTTAAACGTTTACAAAACAGAACAAACGAATACAACACAACAAAAAACGTTCGAAATATATTTCCTTTCCACGAAGAACGTAGAGAAACCCCATCTAAATACACAGCTTTATGCTTACTCAGTTGATCTCACCCGCTGGCACACGAATGAAATCTTGCTGCATCGCTTCTCTTGGAGACAGCATTGAGAGATTTGTTGTAGAAGTAGGCCGATTGAACTACTTCCTAAAGTATATTACCCAGAGTTTCGCATGAAGTCCTCGAGAACGAATCACTAAACAAACGGATTCCTTCGTCATCAATTTCACATCTGAGTTTCACGGTATATCTGATCAGCTGGTTGAGGGTTTCGGCAATTCTATCCATTTCATTACGTTTTCCATTCACCACTGTCCGCAGACATTTCTCAGGCCCCCGGTCAACTGAAGCGTTAGGGGGTCGCATATCTCGACTAGAAGGTGAAATCCGCCATATGCGGCTGCTAGACGGAAACATTTCGAACAAAGTGTATACAACGAGGTAATATGGGTAACACCAAGAAACGCATGAAATGATAGCCCTTCCAGATTGTTCCTCTGTTATCCATTTTCCGTCGTCCTTAAAGTACCTTTAAGAAAGCCCATTATTCTGGTGTTCAATCCGAAACAAGGGGTTGTTTTAAAGAGTTGCACTGCAAGAATTTGATCAAAAAGCCTTGGTCTACTATGTGGACGAGCGAAATAGGGCTTTCGTAAACCACTGGAAGCCGATAACCCGTAAATGGAGTGAAATTTGTGTAAAGATAGGCAAAAATTAAATGTAGATATGTGTTCGATATCACAACACCATGGATCAGGGACCAAAATCTTCTGGATCTCAAAGTAACAATCGAAAAATGTGGTCCTCAGATTTATGAAAACGTCTCAAGCAGCACAAAGGGCTGGGGCACATTTGATGGCTGGTCACATTCTCCACGTTAGTTAGATTAACAAAATCCCATGGCATTTAAGGAGAAAAGTGCTTGCCATGCGAAAACACCCCACATCCTCGACACTACCGATGTTTATCTGCGGCAGTTCATTTGGTCATAAGACCATCTTGTTCACGTCTAACCACCAATTTGGACAATAGCCTCCTATCCGCAGCCTTAGTTGTTGCACAACTCTATATCTCATCGGCTGTTTGCATCTAACTAGCACAGATAAACTGTTGCTCGTAGGTAAGTCTCCCTTCCTAAAAGACGCACAGAGCCGAACACCATAGAGCTATGGGCAGAAAATAATCGGTCTGGATTTGGAAGACGCATTTAGGTAGATTGATGATGTGGCAATGAAAGCTCTTATGCACAATGTTAGTAAATATTTTTTGGGATGGTCGGAGTCAAGATAGGTTGACTAATAAGAGCGACAATCTCGCATGCTGCCGCGTGAACGGAAGCTAATCGCAAAGTGGTTGATTTGAGACGATTTCTGTGAATGGGCGGGGGGATTTCAGGTGATCGTGTTAGAAAAGCTGATGGTAAGCACACGGTGCCAGAAACCTCAACCCACCGTCCGAGCGATAAACGTCGAGGCCAAGCTTACTGTCTGCGTGACGTTCGCTTAGGCATTGAGGTCCCCGACAGGGACCACTGTATCGGTCTGGCGGATTGTGCTTAGGAGCATACGAAGTTGCTGGTAGAACTCATCGCTGTCCACATCCGAACAGCAATCCGACCGTAGTCCATTTTACCAAAACTACCCCCGGTAGACTGCACAATCTTTTCACAAAATCGGGCAGCTATCCTAGAGCATTTCATTCAAACATGGTACTAAATCAACAAAAAATGCGATTACGTAAAAAGAATGTGAAGCAACTGACTTTCAGCGAAGCTCTGCAACTCAAAGCATAACAAGACGATATAGGAAAACCACATGACTTCTCGAACATGGGTCAGACGACCATAAAACTGCTCAATCATTTATTTGCCACCTCTCCCGACTTATGGCCTGCCATCGACTTGAGCAAAACGCAGACATGAACGTAAACCGCCGCGTCCCCAGACCGCTGATAAGGGAAGCGGTCATTCTTTCGAAGGCTAGCCGTGAATAAGGTGGAGCCAAACTCCCTGAATTAGCGTCCGCGGACGAGTAGCGGCAGTTTTGAGAAAGTGGTGGGATTTCTGATGACGAATATGCTACTGACGAAACGTC